>JASUUF010000224.1:5000-605000 GCA_030449835.1 Clausena lansium | reverse complement strand
TAAACCCTAAAAGTATGAGAGAGAAGTACAATTTTTGGGTTCTCTAATATTATATTTTTAATGTGTTTATCAAACATTTATTCTTCAGCAGAAAAGTTTAAAAGTTAAAATCATGATGTTTGGAATGTAATGGATAATTAAAAATTTTAAGTGCCTAAGTGATAAAAATGCGAAATAAAAGGCATCCTCATCATTTAAAAGTGTTTGTAATAACTACGATTCCAACATAATAATATACAAGCATTTCCAATAATCACGTGATGACATAGTCATTTTTTGTTATTTTTAATATAAGATATTACCAATTTGGGGTGTGTGTGTGTATATGTATTGATATGCTTTTGCAATTAGAAGACTATTCAATAATTATAGGATTACAAAATCCCACTTGAACTCGTAAGAGCACAAGTGGTTACCACTGGACTTAGCCCAATGACCCAATTTGATAAATTAAACTAACATTTATCCCAAGTTCCCAACGCGGATTGAAGAAAATGTGTTCATTAGTATGGACAATCATGGTCATATATAGATAAGGAGGACAAATCAGTCTTGATTATACTAAGTGAATGACATGACAACCGTCATTCTTAGGAATTAATTAGCAACAATGATTTAGATGGAATTCTTTGCAAGTTCATGGGCAAATTTTGCATAATGAGGGGTAGATTAGAAGAATATGTTTGTAAAAACACGTGTCAAAAGTCTTATGAAAATCTCGTACGATCATTCATGGGTGGAAAGTTTCAACTTCAATGGGAATTTGCAACGCATGATTTTACCGCAGATTAATAAAAGTCTAATTAAGCAATATAAATGGTGATTGGTGAAGAAGACATGGAATCTAATATCTAGTGTGAATTAGACATGAAATTGTCTCGTTTTGTAGGCTTTGTGAAATATTATAATTACTTGTAGGGACATTTTTTATCTCTGTCTGCTTAATGTCTCATTTATGCATATGAAAATAATCTAGTGATGTTCAATCAGGTAGTCCACTCATTACATGGCCCCATACTGAAAGTTCTCTCTTGTATTTGAGTCTCTCAAAGAAAATGAAAGTTGAATTGTAAATGACATGCTAGTTGCGGTATATTATTGTAAAAATCCTCTTCAAAAAGAAAAAAAATTGTAAAATCATTAAATTATATCTTGCCAATAAACTTTAAGCATGGACTTTTCTAAGTGAAATTTAACAGTATAAAAATAACGTTTGATAAAGGAAAAACATAAGCATCCTCAATATATTCATAAAAATAAATATAAAGTGTGAAAAAAAAAAGTGTTTCTAACCCTTGTTGAGTTGTGTCCCACATTAGTTAGAAAATGGGGGATATTTGGATTTATAAGAAGGATGGGTCACTTCATCCAATAGGCTAGTGTTTTGGGTTGGACACTTAGAAATTCTTGGCCCAGGCCCCCAACAATTGGTATCAGAGCTAGACCTTAATAGCCTAAATATGGTAGTGGAATAACTCATGTGTGTCGGATGAAAGGACCGGGATCCGACGGTGGTTTCATTCGAGGGGGTTGTTGAGTTGTGTCCCATATTGGCTAAAAAATGGGAGATATTTGGGATTTATAAGAAGGATGGGTCACTCCACCCAATAGGCTAATCTTTTGGGTTGGACATCTAGAAATCCTTGGCCCAACCCCCCAACAACCCTGAAAGTAAGTAGCAACATTTATACGGTTATAAAACCTGTATTTTACACGCAGCATGGTGCTATATTAGTCTAATCGATTCATTGAGTAACATTTTTCTTATTCGCTTAATTTTGAGAGAGAAATAACATATAATTAATCAGGACTTAAAATGTATAAACAAATGGTATATGTAGTTAATTTATGATAAGTACCTCGTGCATATATATTAGCAAAGCACAGAGCCAAGGAGGCAGGCTAGTTATTCTTATTATTATTTTTAAGTTAGGGTGCGGGCAAAGCTCTAATTGTGCTGCTATTTGGCTAAATGATAATAGTAAAAAGCCTTAATTAATTATTTAGCTCATTACTTCTTTCAAAATTCGAACTTAAGTGATTAGCAAAAGAAAACTACTACAAAGTTATTTGAGTCTGCCTTAAGGCAAATGAGCTAAGTTTGCTGACATTAAAATCTACAATTATTTTATAGGGAGTTGTTCTAGTATGCAGTACACTGTCATTTATATGTGTATGGAATCAACGACAAAATATTCCTTACTAGAATATTAGATTGACATGTCAACTGTTACAGCGGTAGATATATTCCTGTGCTACATGGTAGAGATCTTCGCGTTTACTTGGAATCGATTTTGAGTTATGCTTGATAGATACATCTCTAGATTGTAATTTAAGTATATAATTTTAGACTCCTAATGGACCTCAGATAATAAATATCTGTAGATTGTAACCCACTAAAAAAAATAGTATTAATCACCCATGAATAATTGAAACAGCAAAAAAATATAGCCATTATCGATTCTAACAAAAGTGATGGTTAATCATTCTTGCAAGGTCATGGCAGATTCCATGAAACCGCAAAAGTAAACATAAACTTAAAACATTTATCCAGACTTCAGTTGATTAAAAATCTGACAAATATTGATAAACATGACAGACAAGCCCCGTCAATTTTCCTACCAAATAAAATAAGGGAATTAATTTTCCTTCTGACCCCTTTTCTTTCACCTATATATATATTTCCTTCCCTAGTCTCTTTTCCTTCCTAAGTTGTTTACTTTAATTTGTTTTTGTAATTTATATCAAACAATATCAGAAGTGAAGAAAAGGCAAGAAATGATAAAATTTGAAAGCTGAAAAATTGCCGGCTCATATAATTTAGAGCATAACTGGTTTGGGAAATTACACTATTAATCTACCTCTTTATTGCTATGCAAATTCTGTCAATTTATATATCACACATCACACTATCATCCGATTAATTAAAATTTTGGGTGAAAACACTTCAATAGGATTTAATTCTGTTTGTCAAAGTTATAGAATTTTATCATTGAACTATATTGATGAAAGATATGTAATTTGGCTTGAAATATTTTTGAACATTATTTCAAAAGAGTAGAATTATTGATTTGTTATCATGACATATGAAATATATCATACATAAAATTGAAGATTTGATTGAGATCATATCAGCTCGAGAATATTATTAAAACAAGAGTAATGATACATTTACAAAATATGTGTACAAAATTTGTAATCTAAATGATATGCGAACCGATCAAAGTTTGTATCCTAATTTATAAAATAATCTTTATAAAATGTGATTCATTTCAAACATCATTTTAAATTATTACATTTGGATTTAGAACACACTGTGAATTAAAACAGCAAATAGACATTTATAACACCTTAATTCACATGATTATAACTGATCACTTGTTCTATATCATAAGCCATCTAGTAACATTATATATTAATCACAGAGTCTACCATAGTCGGAACAGTGCATAAATTTTTTGTTGCATATGCATTTTACGTTGCCAATACTGCCAA
The DNA here is from genome assembly GCA_030449835.1 of Clausena lansium. NCBI lineage: Eukaryota > Viridiplantae > Streptophyta > Magnoliopsida > Sapindales > Rutaceae > Clausena > Clausena lansium. The sequence continues at coordinate 601,505 of JASUUF010000224.1, read as the reverse complement.
CTTCAGAAGTGAACAGATCACCTTGAAACGAGTACCAGCTAGCACCGCAGCTATTTCACCAAAGGCTAATTTGAATCTGCAAATACAAAAGCAAATTAAAGGTAAATTTTTTACTCACCCGAAGATACATGTGTACATGTTGCCTTATGAACTTGTACCCTCTTCATCTCCAATTCTTGATCCCTAAAACAACAAAATTTCAAATTATTACAAGTATATATGAATATTAAAAAAAACCTAAGTTATAAATGCAAATAATCGAGACATAACAATAAGTAAATTGAATAACACTTACATTAATATTCAACCAAGATGGAGGTGGCCAAAAATTTTTGGAATAAATTGGAAAATTTGAGAGCGGTGCAACGGTACCGTCTTTCAAGTCATAGACTCCAGTGCACCATCCGGGGTACTTGTTATCATAATCTTTAATGAACAAAGTATCGATTAAGTAGACACAATTTTCTCTGAAGGCAGGAAATTCTTTAGTTGAAATGGAATAGGAACAAGCATTGTCCACAAAAAAACTAGTGTCCTTCAATCCATTAACAACATGTACCCACTGATTAATGTCTTCATCAAGCTTAAAGACATCAACACGTACCGGGTACAAATAACGTTCAGATTCCTCCTCGTCCTCGAAGTTAATCTCGACGTTGTCGTGACAATATATCTGCTTAAAAACTAGAAACAAATCCTGAAGTGACTTTACCAAATGCTTGATCCCAGTGCCATTGAAGATGGGATGTGGAGCCACAATTTCGTTGACCTCGAAAGACTTTGGCTCTACGGTTATAGTGAGGCCTGTCTGGTTCAAAGCGTAGAATTTGCCTTTGTGAAAAGCAATGTCTTCAACGTAAACCCTACCATCACCAATGGGTATCTGAGTCCAAGTTGGGTCGTTCTTGCGCCAAATGCCGAGTTTCTTCATTGAATATATAGCCATGATTGTGAAACTATCATCTTCAAAACAAGGTGAAACGGCCACTTTCTGAACAAAATAAGCATTACGGCCTTTAGAGTCATCATGATCACCGGCTAATCCAAGACCATAGGACTTGGCTATTTCGGTAACACGATAATCCAGAAGGTTTAAAGAGTTGGGTAAGTTATTATTAGGCAAGTTTCGGAAAAGTGCTCCAGTGAGCGGATCCTTGACTCGAACTCTTCCCGAATTCAACTCCTCAACATTAACCAACCACATGCACGTGCTGTTGCTTGTGCTTGCAGCTGCAGGTGTGTTATTAATTGGTCGAATGATGTAAAGAGTTGACTGTGTGAGTGAAAGATGGCCAGAATCACAAACGGCGCTGCTGACAGGAGATGGGATGTTGAGAGTTGAGTTTGGAGACAAGGGCCTTTGAGGAAAAGGGATTAGGTAACGAAACTTGTTACAAGTGGCTCTTAGGACAAGGATTTCGTTTCTTGTGAGGCGTTTTGTGATCGATACTCGTAAATCTTTTGGTAGTTTTATCCAATAGAGAGTGGTTTTGTCCATGGCTGGCAACCAAGTTTTAACTCTTGGGCTTAGAGATTAAAAGGAGAGGAAGAAGAATGGTTCAGATGAGATTTAATTGAGAGTGAAATTAATTGGAGTTATTTGATTTTGTAAAGCAATTGCTCATGCATTTTCTTTTTCTCTCTCTTTTAATTATTGAGATTTATTTTCAAAAGTAATGTTACACTTACAAAGTTGTGGTACAAATTAAGTTAATTTGTATTTATAGAAAAAAAAGTTAATTTGTCTGTACAAGTGGCAATGAGATGAATAGATAAGCAATCACTTAAGGTACATGACAATTTGTTATGTATCCAGATTATTTTATATAGTTGATATGGATGCTGAACCAAGATGTTTAACTAAGCTTGTTTGAGAAAAATTTGGATGAAATATTTGTGCCCCTGTTTGAGGCGGGTTAAAAGCTATTCTCATTTAAAGAGAGGTGCCAATGAGAATTTAAGCCCAGATCTTTTAAGAGCAAACTGTGGATACCACCATTCCACCAACTACTCTTGGGCAAACTAGAAGGGCAGTTTTTATTCAACTTAAAAAAAAATGGTTAGATTAAGAATATGGAAAGTGGGCGTAGGAAAGCACTTTGTTAGGATGATGGAGTGAATCTTTTCAAGTCTAAAAGCTAATTATGATAATGAAGTCATACTAGGTTGTAGATTTCATTGAGTATAGTGAAGAAGAGATTTTAAGAGTATGTGGGTGATAAGCTGTCAATAGTCCATTGGTCATTTGGTAGCATTCACTGAGTGAAATTCCAATTTCAAAGGGAAAATTTAAAAACAATTGATTTGAAAGAAGACTAAGGCCAATTACATGGTGAAGAAAGAGGTGGAAATATATAATAGTGGGAATTGGACATAAAACTGTCTCATACGGAAGCAGCCTTAGTGAGAAAGCGATGATAATAATTGATGTAGGGGCCTTTCACTCTTGTCCGCTAATGTCTTCATTTTGTGCATGTGAATTGTGATTCTAGTGATGTTCTATCATGCTTTGTCCACCCATCATGTCCCTTCATGCTCAAATTTTCCCTCCTGTATTTGAGTTTCTTAACTGAGAATAAAGTCTGGATGATCATTGCGTGTTTATGACGCAGGATTGCACAAGATTCAATTATGTTAATTATTTTAAATCTTGATCATGGTTCTATTGTGGTGTTACATAATATTTGGGCCATATATACAATAGCTTTTAAAGTTTGAACTGGCCTATTGATCAAAATCTTAAGCGAAACGCTTTTAACCCATTAATTGATTTGCTAACTAATGTGTATCCTAATGACCTAGCTGCAACTGCAAGGCTTGATGGAACTAAAAAGAGGTAAATAGGATTAATGTTTGTGAAAAGCGCGTAAAATATTCCTAAGAATAATATGTGCATAAAAAGTAATATAAAAAAATAGCATACAATCACTAGAAGACAAAAAAATAAACTAGAGAACAAAAGAAAAAAAAGTGTAGTACAAGATAAGAATTTTTTTTTTTGAATTTTTGTGCCTTTTGTACTAAATTTTGTACTACTTTCGATGCATATAACATTATTCAGCTACACTAGTAAAGCATATATATGCCATAAAGCCAGGATAGGTTCAAATCATGATGATTTTTTTTTTAATTTTATAAATTCACACACGTATTGAAGCTAGACCTTAGCTTCAAATCCATAATGAGTTTTGTATTGGACTGTGGTTCACATAAAATCAGAGTTGTTTTGGTTTATAGTTGAAAGGGAGATGTCCCCTCTTCCAAGTTCCATCAGATGTGTTTAAGTTACTGCCGCGGAAAATTTAATTAATTAAAACATAAACATGATTTTGAACTTGCTCTCAGTACAGTTATTTTCCAGCAAATTTTGCGTTCTGGATTTAAAAAATAATTTCCGAAACCTATATATCGTCTTTGATATAGTATTAAAATTAAAGATTTTGTTAAGTTATTGGCTCGATAACATTATTGATTTTATTCTTATGGAATATGATTGTCGAATTGGTAACATATATGGTTATTTTTCACTTAACTACTTTAGTTTATGAATTGCGAAATAACAAATAGGTGTAAGTCATATTGGATTGTAATTTTTTATTATTATATCTTTGAAAATCTTACATTTTACTATACATTGATGTTAACACAGTTACTTAAATGATGATAAAATATTGACATCACAAGGGTTAAAAATTTGTGGAAAATTTTATGTTACATTACAATTTTGATATGCTTATAATTAATATTTTACAGTACATTTTAAAATAAAATATGCTTCTAACAGATATAAAACAAATATTTATAAGATCAAAGTAGATAAAAATTGAAAGTTTTTAAGTTGTGAGGAATATAACACTGCAATGCACAGAAATATTGAGATCCCCAGCATAATAATTTATTTTTTTTCATTCGTTATATTACATCAATATATGAGAATGAGACGCTAACAGCTATAACAAATGATAAATGGGTCCAGAATTCATTAAGAAAGACTACAAAAGTAACAGCTATAACAAATGATAAATGGGTCCAGAATTCATTAAGAAAGACTACAAAAGATAGCAAACTCTCAGTAAGTACATTTCGTCTTCAAGTTCTCCCTGATCATCACAAGAATTCCATCAGGCTTGCTCAAGCTTTTGAATTGAATCGTTCCCGCGCGCCAAAACATATTCTTTGAGGCATTTTGCCGAACAATTTGTTACAAGCATCAAGCACTTTTATTTTGACTAGAGTGATATGATTACAATTAATTACAATTAACACACGCATATATATCAGAAGCCACATTATGTTTATATAACTAGGATACATCATACATATACCAAACCTACTTAATTCATAGCTACATAACAAGCTGTGGATGAAACAAGTCTCAGATGCACTGAACAACGACTAGTACACCAATATAGTCACCTGTTCAACAAAGCAAGCATTAGTATGAGTTCACAAGGACTCAATTAGAGTGAAAGAAATAAAACTATATATGTGAAGATTGATTACGACAATTGCTTACCATGGATCAACCAAAGTCATGCATCTGTACATGTTGCCTCGAAATGTTTACCCACGGTGGCGGCCAAAAAATCTTTAAATGCTGAGGAGGTCCTGACAAAACTCCAATGGGACCAATATTTGTCAAGTCATAAGGTCCAGTATGCCATCCACTGATTTAATTCTCTATTATCCTCGTCTTCTTTCAGCAACAAACTATCACCAAATTAAGTAAACAAACATTTCTCTAAAAACCGAAATTCTTTTGTCGAAAAATATTACATCTTCAGCTCGAAGAGAAATTTTAAACAAATTGAAGAAGAGAAACAAGAATGATAGAGACATAATGGACTCTCTTGATTTGCCTTTTTCTGTGGGTCGGGCCCCTAAAGTCCTTATTCTTAATTGGAAATCTCCTGAAATGGGTTGTATAAAAACTAATTCCAGTGATTTATCGAAAAGAAACCCGGGTAGTGCTGCGGCAGGTGGCGTTTTTTGGGGGTTGTTGCATTCCTTTCTTGGGGGTTATTGCATTCCTTTAGGAGATCAGACGGCCTATTATTTTGAAATTTTTGCAACTATTCTTGCTGTTGAGATTGCATACAGTAAGTATTGGAGAACTTAGTGGCTAAAATGTGATTTTATGTTGGTTTTACATTTTTTTTTTAACAATAAGTCACTTCAGCCTTCGTGGAACTTAACAAAACTATTGATTGAATTGTTATCATCTCCTCAGTCAGATGGACTTCAGAATTAGTCACTCTTTTCGTGAAGTTAATTATGTGGCAGATCGTTTGGCAAACTTAGGATTACAGTGCTCTGTAGGATAATCCACCACATGAGATTTCTAGATTTCTTTCTAAGGATACTAATGGAGTTCTTAGTTATCATTTCTCTTAAGACTGTTCTTTCTACTTTTTTTCTTATTTCGCTATCTTTTCGGTTTTTATTTTGCTATTGCAGCTTTTTAGCTATTTTATGGAGGCTCACTATATCCCCTTGAGTAAGAGTATATTGTTATTTATATTTAATAAACTTGCCTCAGTAGTTAAGGTTATTTATAAAAAATGAAAAAGAAAGAAACAAGAATGATTCAGTTTTCAGATGAGGATAGATAAGGAGAAATATTAATAGGGTGCTTTTGGTATTTAGAGAGGTTTAAAGAGTAGCATTTTTTTTTAAATTTTAATGAGGGGTTTATTAAGAAAGTGGGTGTGAAAATAAATTTTTTTGGGCTCAAATAGCCTCACCCTAAAAAGAGTCTTGAATTGACCTAAAAAAATGATAGAAAGGTGCAACACATGCAAAGTAAAAAAGATTTTTTGAGATTATGAAGTGGCTGTAAGAAAGCATTTTGTCAAGATTGCAATGACTTTTTAAGTCTAAAATTTGATATGATTATGAAGTTATGTTATATTATGTATAATTTAAGTTTAGATTCTCTCTTGATTGATTTGAACTTAAAGCTGTGTAAAGTAAAATAATTAGATGAGGTTTATGGGATATGCTTATAAAGCAAATTGCTCAAATTACTACAAGGGCAAAATTGGTCAAACTGGAGTTGTTAACAACTATGAAATCATGTTGTGGTGAAGTCATATATCCTACGTTGTAGATGCAAGAGTGAACGTATGAGAATGTGCCGAAAGCTGATTGGAAATTCGGTACCACTCATCGAGTCATTCAATTTCAATGGGAAAAATTGCTACACTTTGTTTTTTTTTTTGGGAAAATAATTGCTACACACTTGATTTCAAAGAGATGGAATTTAATAGTGGGAACACATGGGACATTATTACTTCAATTGTTTCATATATATGAAGGCCTTTATATTCACGGAGGCGCCTTTCTATCTAATGTCCGCTAATGTCTTCATTTACTCGTGAAACCGTAGCTAGTGATGTTCCATCATGCTTCGGCCACTCATGCTCAAACATTTACCTTGAATTTGACTCTCTTAAAAGATAGCAAAAGCTTAGCATATGGACAGATTATATGCCAATTATATATTATGTTGGCTTTTAGAGATTAGAATAACATGACCTGTGGGGGCGATAAAAAAGTTAGTGTGCTCCCCCTTTTTTGGGTTTGGAATTTGTTTTACATACTCTTTCTTTCTTTCCCTTTTTTTTTTTTTTTTTTTTTTTTTTTGGAAATTGATTTACATGACACTTCAGAAGGTTTTCAAGCAATACTTTGACATTTTAATATCAATTATAATACCCATATAGAATTCAGTCTAATCATGTAAGATGTGCCAAATACTGAAAACCTTTGTGGTACTTTTGTGCTACTCTCTTTATGTTATATATACTTCTTAAACAATCAACTAATAAGAATAGTGGGTAATAAGAATCTAACTTACAACTTAGCTAATTTCGGTCATTAAGACAAAGGATGTTAATAAAAATCTATTGGATTATGAATTTCATGCTTTGTAAAATTATTAAAAAACCATTACAAATTGAAATCTAAGTGTTGAGATTTTTAATATTATTCTTCAAAATATTATTGATCATGACCGTTTCTGAAAAAATTGTTGCCATTTCCAGCGTGGAGTAAAGTTTTGACGTCAATTACTTTAGTGGACAATAATAAATCAAAATTTTAGGAGAACGCAGACTTGAAGATTTCGTCATTTTATTTTTTTGCTATGCAATCTCGAAGACTTCAGTCCTATTTGAAATTGCAATTGGGTAGAGCTACAGCACTAAAGTATATGCTCAACATTAATAGCTATAGTTTAGAAGTTATGTTAATATAATTTTTCACTTGTATGATTAAAAATTTATTATATATTTAATAATTTTGTTAAAATTATTATTTAAAAATTGTATTTACTACATATTATTTACTTTTGTTTCATAGTTACAATTTTTTTTCCACAGCAGTTGTAGCTTAAAATCTACAGTACTTCAATCTCAAACAAGACCTTGGTTGTAACAGCCTAGGCCCAACCACCAAGTAGATATTGTCCGGATATTGTCCGCTTTGAGCACACAGGCCGTCACAATTTTGTTATTGGATTTTACAACCCAAAACGCGTCTTCTTAATTAGGAGAGCCCAAGACTTATAAACTAGTCCAAGAATTCACTCGCTAGCGATGTAGGGTATTACATACTGCCCCTTTGAGGACCTCACGTCCCCGTGAGGATCATCAGAAACCATATCATATGGTTAACATATCCATCTCCATCTGCACATCGGGTCGCGAGTCTGCTCTGATACCATTAGTCATGACCCAACCTAGACCTGACGAGATATTGTCCACATTAAAGCCTGCACGGTTTCGTTTCTGGGGCCCTTATACACCCCAAAACGCGTCTTGCCAATTAAGGTGCTGATCATCACTTATAAACCCAGCATCTCTCCCATGCTTTGCCGATATGGGATTCGCCTGGGTGTGTGTATCCACATTAAAGCCCGCACGATTTTGTTTCTAGGGCGCCTATACACCCCAAAACACGTCTTGCCAATTAAGGTGCTGATCATCACTTATAAACCCAACATCTCTCCCATGCTTTGCCGATATGGGATTCGCCTAGGGTATTACACACACCCCCCCTTAGGGACTCAGCGTCCTCGCTGAGGTTTGCCCCACCATCTCTCAAGAGGACACGCGGAGCGGCTTTTATACTATCTTTCATGACCCAACCAAGACCTGGTAAGATATTGTTCGCTTTGGGCCTTAAGAAGGTCCACACTGTTTTGTTTCTGGAGCGCCCATACACCCCAAAATGTGTCTTGCCAATTAAGGTGTGGATCACCCCTTATAAACCCAGCATCTCTCCCGTGCTTTGCCGATGTGGGATTCGCCTAGGGTGTTACATTAGTTAATAATTTTTTTTTGCTACTCAATCTTTCCAAGTAATGTATAGCCTAGATATTTGATGAAAATGGGGCAGCTGCAAGGCTGGGTGGAATTTTTTTTTTTCCCATTCATAAGACATGTTAGTTAAAAGCTAAAAACATATATGAATGCTACACAGAATTGACACACATGCTGAGCGTATGTGCCATAAGGCAATAGTTTTTTTCTACTTTTTTAAATTGTTTAATTTAATGGTAATCTAATTCCCTATCTACCCATGAGAGTGGATTCAAACAACTAGATCTCTTGTTTTCAACACAAAAAATTTTACCATCTCAGCTAGATTTGCAAACCTGATTGCTAAAGTACAAGATATTCTCACTTATGATTTATATCCAAATTACCAAAGGAAGATGGAGACTTTTCAGACCAACTGCATAAAATTCTACCAAAAGAACACAGAGAGTCGTTGTGTATCGGCAGATTGACAGATTACTCAAGTGGCAATATTCAGCGAATTCAAATATAATATCTCTGATTAGTCAATTAATTGTACGCCTATGCAATCTCGAAGATTTCTTCATTAAATTTTCTGCTAGGCAAGCTGTATATACTTTGCAGTTTGGAGGCCAAATACTTCTCCTATTTTCACTCAAGAAATTTTATCAATTGTCAGCAACCACAAAATAGAAGAGACCCAACAAAAGTTAAATAATTATTAAAAAAAAAAGGCGGTCGATGAAAACAAAAATTGCTAAGAGAACAGACTAACAAGGTAGATTCCAAGTTTGATGAAGCAAGATACTTTGGATCAGAATTATAGCAACATTTTTGGCATCACTCTTGTCTGAAAATCTTGGGAACAACGAGAAATTCCACTGAATAACAGGCCAAACAAATAGAAGCATGCTGAATTGAATGAAATACGGAATCATTAAATAAATAATTAAAGTTCGATTGATGTTGTAACATTTTTTTTAAGTAAGATCCCCTCTCTATGGTAAAAGTTACAAATCATACCTAAGAAGCTACCAGGCACATTATTATTCTGTGCTATGACATGGTTGATTTTAGAAATGAGAAATTACAACGCAACGGTGCCTGAATAATAAAATCTCAAACAATATTAATCGCGGCCAGCGTACTAAAATTCACAGGTTTCACGAATCTATGAGATCCTCCAAAGAATGTTAGAGCCGCCAATTCTGCAGTCTTCTGAGTCGGATGAAATCGGTCCCAGAATAAATGTTTATCACGATTTTGACAAAAGCTGGCCGTTTGATTACATATAGTTGTTGCATCTCCGCAGCAAGCTTGCCTGATTTCTTTGAAACCTAAAGAAAGAGATTTAAATTTAAAATTAAAAAATTTCAATTTTAATTTAAACACAATTAATTCCAGCGAATGGAATTAATTGAATAAAGCTAATATTTAAGGCTTAATTGTTACCAAAAGATAAAGGGTTTCCCATGATATCAAGTGTCATTTCAAATGAATTTCCAATAGAGTAATTCATTGCAGGGAGTTGAGAGCTCAATTGTTGTAAGAGGGTCTCAGTTGCATTGTAGAATTGTCGAGCAAACTCGTTTGCTTCCCGAAGGCATGCACCACCATTATAATGACGTTCTACCGGGCAGCAACCGATTGGAGGAATGGTTATAATGGCGAATTTTCTGGCTCCCAAATTATATAGACTCTGCATAAATATAAATTTTAGGGTATTTTTAGATCTTCAATCTATAGCTATTGCGGAATACACGGAATCGTTGCATACATACATATGCACTATTAAAGTATATGACTTAATAACTATCTCGACTTCAATAAAATTTGGGATTCTCAGCAGGTCAATACTATATATATATATATATATATATATATATATAATAATTCTCAAGTACGGATACCTAAATGCGGATTTCATGTGGATTCACTAATTGAACAAAAACAGTATTATAATGCAATAGAAAATCAGCACGAAATCCAAATTTTCGCGTCCGCATAAGAGAATATATATATATATATATATATAGTTCCGATCTTGTCTTAGATTTTAAAGTACGGAAAAGTCCGGGAATGCTTTAAAACTGCATGGCTTTAAAGGCTTAAAACTTAAAGCACTTAAACCGTTCGGTTTTAAAACTTTCTTGCACTTTAAAATTTCGGATTGGAACATTTTTCTCTCTCTCTCTCTCTCTCTCTCTCTCTATATATATATATATATATATATATATATATATACATATATATATATAAGAAATAAATTATTAACAGTTATATATAGTACAGAAGTAAGGGGGTGTGTGTTTTTTAATGAGTTAATTGACCTAAATTCAATTTGTTAAATCATTTATTTTTTTAACTTAATGAAGATTTTCAGTCATTAAGTTATTAAGCCGAATTTTTTTTTATTTTTTTGCTTAATCTACAAAGTATAAATGACATCATTAAAAAATATTTTATAAAATATCCTTATCTAATTAATTTGTTTTTATCCTTATCTAAATTAAACTTACTAATTAGCATTATTATTTATCTCCATAACTTGTGATAATATAGATGTAGATTATTGTTATTTTTATTTTTTTATGTTCTTCAAATTAGCATTATATATTTTTACTTTTTTATTGAATATTTTTCATATAGTACATCATAACTACAATAAAGTTGATTAACATGTTCTAATTTATAATATTAAAGGGTTTTATTCACTTGAACATAATTTATATTATAATAAAATACTATCTTATTTATATCTATTGAGATGTTTGTTATTCATTTTAACATTTAAAATTTGTCAGGGTACAAATATAAAAGTATTGGTTTACAAACTTTTTAAGTTGAGAAAACAAACAACTTAATACTTATTATCAGAAATTCAGAAAAAAAATCATATATATCATTTAGATTCAAACATTTAATTCTATTCAAAATTCTAAACTTATTCAAATCTATTCAGATTTCAAAAAAAAAAAAATTCAACTTAAGTCAATACCAAAAAATAAAAAGTACCTTTAAATGGTCAGCATAGGTGGCCAGGAGGTTGTCCAGGAAGTCTGGAGATAGAGGAGCACCAAGGCGCTGATGTTCGAGGATATCATTGCTTCCTGAACTAACGATGAACAACGATTTTGAAAGCAAAGTAGCAGCTGCTGCTGGTCCACATAGCTCTGTGATATTGCCTAGTACATTTGCAAATAGGTTGATCTGCTCCCCCATTGAAATGAAATTGTTCTGTACTTTTTGAGCAGCAATATAATATTATTTGTACAACTTGAAGTTATTTTTTGATTAATACCTTATTCTTTAATTTACGAGGGATTATAACTTATTTGAACAATATTAAAGAATCAACTATGAAGCAGCTTGCTGCTTTCAAGACACTCATTCTGGATTCTTTCACCCTCAGACTTATGTCTGTCACTTCTTTTATAACCCACATATTTGTTTTCAGTTTAAAAGTTTAAATTCTAGAACTTTACTTATATAAGGTGACATTTGTGTCACTTGCACTGCATTGGACAGTTGAATGATTAATCCTGGTTGTTTTCAACTGAAAGTAAAACTAGAATAGAAATTAAGCTTAATTAACTTACAAATACAAGTCCAGTTGTGTTAAGAATTCCAGAGCCTCCAGAAGCAAAATTGACACCATCAAGTATATTCCCTTTAAAAGTGGAGGAATTGTTCAAAAGAGCAAAAAATGAAGGTGGACTCTTCTTATAGCCCAACAGCTTCACTGATTCAGATCAACAGAACACACTAATTACCTAAAATATCAATATGTACATAAAGAAAAACAGCAAAATCATTCAATCCATAGGTTTATATATAGATATATATACCTATTCGATCAGCTGTGTTATAGCCATTACTAAACCTTCCTGTTGGCTCTGAAAAAGGATAATCAATTCCATTATAAAGGAAATCTGCTTTAATTTCTTGGCTCACTGGTAAGAAATCGTTAGTGCCAACATTCATTGTTGAGTCACCAAATATGAATACTGCTGGCACTGCTGTGTTACCAATATCAGCAGCCACAAGGGCTATTGACATCAAAACAAGAAGGAAACACCAAGTATAGTTCTTGGCCATGTACTCAAAATATTTTCCAAGTTATGTACACTATATATCTTTGTGTTACTCACCTGCGCTTATAGATATTTATACATGAAAAGTGACAGTAATAAACAAAAGAGTAGCGACATGATTTTGTCATTGACTCATTTTTACAACCTGTTATGTGGCAGTAATTCATTAAACAAGGACTTTGATTTTGTAGGCGGAAAGTTCTACTGTTTTTATTTTTTTTTAATTAAATATACAGTATGTTTTATGCATCATAATCCATGCACCGACAAATAGATACATGGTATGCTACTTCACGTTGCTGAAATTAGTAAACAGATATCACTCGATAATGCTAAACATCACCAATATCGTCAAAGCTGTGTCTTCTCATTATCGTCCTCGCAGCTATTTTCTTCTTTATTTTTAATTTTTTTTTTTATATAATTTAATTTAATTTAATATTGGTTGAAGACATTATATAATCTTTAGATGCTTAGTTAAGGCCATAATTATAGTGAAGACAAACTTCATATAGATTAACATTATTTGTGTGATCATTTCTTCACCTTAGGAAGAAACTTATTGGTGCAAATATTTTTGAGGCGACACGTGCCGTGTTTCAGTTATCTTCCATTCTTGAATTCTCAAATATTATACGTATTGCAATAAAATATATCATAGGTTGAAACGTTGCCGGTTGTTATTCACCCTGCTCAAGAAACTTCACTATCTCTCCGTGCTTAATTAAAAGTTTAAACAAGAATTATCCTAGAACAATGAATTGTTGGATGCCATCAGTAACTTGTGTCTGTTTGTAATATCACCCGCATGGCAAACTTAGATTTCTCCTAGGCTACCACAATTAAAGATGTTTTTGAGAATCTGGGGAAATTCCATAAAGGACTCATTCTTCCTTACAACATTTCTTTGCAGCGTGAGTTAGAACTCGCTTGTATATATTCCAAGTGAAATTCCAAGCATAAACACTTTAGGGTACCAACTTTTCAAAAATGTAATTAAACAATACTCTCTTAAAAAGTGGTTTGTGCGAGTATTAAAACAATATATAAAATGGTACCCACCCTATATTTCTTTTACAATTTTCATTTGTTATTGAAAAGAATTTCTGATATATACTAAGCAAATGAAAATAAGTGACGCGGGTCCAAGCCAAACATTCTTTTATAAGCACTGTGAGTAATGTACAATTCTTTTCTGTTTCGATTTCCAGGAGTGAATGTTGGAAGTGCAGATGGTAAATTTCTTCCAAAATTGACATAATCTATAGACCTTATGACTTGCTTGAAGTTAACTGGAAAAGAGTTAGTTGGTGGCCTCAGAATCAATAATTCATGGACCTTTTTCTCTCTCTCTCTCTCTCCCTGCAATAAAGATCAACTTTCCTCTTTTCATGTCGTCGGAAGGGAGCTCTCCGGAGCTCTTCTTTCGGCGGCAGAGCACTTCAGGATTTCCTGTTTTTATTTTGTCTTTTTTTTTTCCTTCCACTTCATGTGTGAAGATAGATCTCCTCCCTAGGGGGTGGGCAAAAAAACCGTGGTCCAGAAAAAATCAAACTGAACCGGTGGTTTGATATAGTTATAATCGATTTTTTTTCTTATAAATAACCAAATATATGATTGTAAAGAAAAAAATCGAAATACCAGTTTGGTTTTTTGTTCATAAAGCTAAACCGAAAAATCGGGATATTTTTGTAATTTTACTAAATTTGAAATGTGTTATATTTTGATTGGTTATCTCAAATGATTATAATAGATTTGCACACACACAATTACTAGTATATATATGTAATATTTTCACCCCAAAACAAACCCTAAAATCAAAACTTAAACACTGCAGCCAACCTTCGTTACCTTCCCTCACACGTCAGCCTGTCACCCAAAGGCAAAAACAATGTAACGGTGCAGCCAACCCTCACCCCATCACCCGAAGCCGTTTACTCTCATTATTGTCAGCTGGTCACCATCACCAAGACACTGACCAGAGCTTGTGCTCGCCGCTACCATGCAACAGATTCTTCTCAGCTCTCACCGTGCGAGTTGGACGACTGACAGAAGCACGACAGCTTCTTGCCTTCTTCTTACCATGCGTTAGCTTCTTCTCACTAAGCGATAGCTTCTGTTCTGTAGCTTCTGCTCACCAACCAAGTGACCATCATGCTGAGTTTAGTTAAATCTTAATATTTCATATTTTCTTAGTACCTTATTAGTAGTTAGTAAGATAGTAGTGATAAATGTGTTTTGAATACTTTATGTTTATTGTAATATTGTTAGTATTTTTGTATTTGTAATGAAAATGTTATGAATTAAGTGTTTTGCAGGTTTTAAAATTAAGAAAAATTATTCTATTTATGAGGCCATTGGGCTAAAAATTTATAAATTCAAAATAGGCCCACTAAGCCTATAACAAAACTGAACCGAACCGAACCTAATGGTTTGATTCATGTTTGGTTCTTTATTTCATTCGGCTCTTTTTAAAAAATAACTAAATGTATTCGGTTCTGTTCAATTTCGAACCAAACCGAATCATGCCCACCCCTACTCCTTCCACTCCATGTGTGAAGGTAGATTTTTCCATGGTTGTAGATCCATGGCTTTTGCTCCATCCAAACTCTGATTTGTGATAGCATTGGTTTCTTTTGCTGCTATTAGCAATCAAAATGTGTTTTTCTAGTAGATTTAAAGCCTTTCAGCTTCGGATTTGGAAAAATACAATGCGTATATCCCATAGAAGTGGAGATTTCAAAAAGAGTTAAGGAATATTCCTGGTTATGCTCTAAAATAGTTGGTACATCTATGATAAAGATATCTTTTATTGATATTCCAGTACACTGCTTTTCTTCCCGGTCGTCAGTAAGAATTTAGTGGCTCAACTAATTTATTTATTGTAATGGATGGAAATATATGTATACTGATCTAATTTACAAGGGATTGTTATATAATCTCATCTGTTTAGTAAAAATTCAACGTATTCAGTTTGTTGAATGAATGAAAAAACTACTTTCTTGTAAAAGAAAATCAATAATTCATTAAAGTTAATTGCTGAAAAATTAAAATCTGAATGAACTATATAATTTTTTTTTAATACTTGAAATGAAATGCAAGAATAGGTTGCTGGCCTTAAGATTCAATCCCTTCAAGTGAATTGCTTAGAAGTTTAAATTTAAAAAAAAAATTAAGTAGGTGTGTCAAGTATGTCGCCAGCAATTAGTGCGCTCTTGTTTGTCGGCTGCCTATACTTGTCTGGTTTTTTCTTTTTCTTTTTTTTTGGGCCGATCATCATTAAATTACGCACTGACAACAGCACCTGTTACAAAGACTGCTGTTAGGTTCCATGTGCGAGATGGCTCATGGGTTTTGACTTCTTTGAATTTTAGTCGATCGGTAGATACATATTAACTAATTGGGAGGTGCTAAGTTACAAAATATAAACATTACCCCTAAATATAAACAGTACCCGCAGCTATGGGTCCCCACAGTCGGGGTACTGTTTATGTGTGTGGGGGTTGGTTACACAATTTGTTACTTAGGGAACCCCTAATTATATTTATGGGTACCCATTACCCAACCCAATCCACCAATAATTTTAAATTATTTTTTCAAATCAATTAGAACTTTTATCCTACCTATCAAACTTTTAATATATTTGTATATTTTGACAAATTTTAGTTATATTCATGGGACTTTATTAAAAAAAAAGGAGTAATATTTGAGATTCTAACCATTAAGTCTTAAATATATTATATAATATTGATGTATTGTATGATAAAATATTGATTTTATTAATTATAAAATTTATTATATAATGAATAAGTGGTACATAATTGTTGAAATACAAGTAAAGATTCAACTGTTAGATGTTAACATTGTTGTTAAAAATAAATAAATGATCGTCAAGAACAAACTAATTTAAAAAAAAAAATCATTTTCTCAATTCAGTATAAAGACCTGGCCATTGGGCTAAAAGAGGAACTAAACAGTTCAGGGGCCAATAACGAGTTCAAAAGAGTAATAACGTTTAAGTACCCTCATTTTTTTAAAATTACTAATATAGATATAGTTTGAGATTTTGTACAAGAGCGCCTATGTTTATTAACAGGGCATTAAGAATTAAGTGATAGGTGGCATTATGTATTGTTTGGTCGTAGCGATGAGTAAATTTGGGTTCGGATCAGATTCAGATCAACCTAATTGGGTTTTGAGTTAATCATGTTGGAAAAAATGTAACATGAATTTAACCCGAACATATAATTCGATCCGATCCGATCTGATCCGAACATATTCAAATCAAAAAATTGTGTTTGTGTATGCTTTGATTTCTTCAAATTTTCGGATCTGATCGTGATCCGATCTGATCAAGTTGGCTAAAATCTAATTTAATTGAGTTAGAGTCTTCATCTAAATCTAAATTTTTTGGATCGGGCTAGGTCGGATCGGTTCAGTTTGAGTCATTTGCCCACCCCCATTTGATTGGTTAGAAAGTGACTCAACTGTTGCAATGTCTTGTCTTCATAATCTAAGTTTTGCTTCTCCGTTGTGCATTCTAAATAGATGAACTAATAGTTACAATTTAATTAAAAACAAAATTTTTAAGTGCACCCATATATCATCCGAAAAAGAAATTTTGTAATAGATAACTTGGCTAACTTGGGATTGTTTTGTTCTGAGGATACTTAATGGGATTGTCTATCAATGACTATCTATAAAAAATTATTTGAGAATGCTTAGGACTATCCTAAGTATCATTTATAACTTAATCTCTTGTTCAAGATACTTTTATAACTCTTCTTTTTTAATATTATAATATATTTTCAAATTTATATTAGAAAAATGATAGAATATGTTTTGATGTCCCCATGTCACACCCCATGTAATTTATCAAATACTAAGTGTACATTTATATCCCTATAAAAAAAAAGTGTGGGTTTTATATCTCACTAAGTGATTATGTACTGACTAAACATTTAAAATTGTACGATACATTTTAAGTTTGTGAAATTTAAAATTTAGAAAAAATATATATAAAATGTAAATTTGTCTCATTTCTTAACGTGACTCGATGAACATAGAGTTATTTGTGCTTGTTTGATATTATTTATTTAATGGTTATAAGTGGTCATTTAATCCCATAAGCTATTTTTAAATTTTTTATTGTTGTTTGATTTTTTTTTTTAGTACAACTTTGAAAAATCAGTAATGTTAGGAATCCCAACATTTGAGTCCCAATAATATGTGTCACTCATCTATTGGATGATGAATTTCATTACTGGTAAAATTACTTAACCACCATTCAATGGATTAATGCCACATCAATTGAGACTCTAATTGGGACTTATATATTGGTAGGGTGGGCAAAATCCGGGTCTGGGTCTGGGTACCGGACACGGCCAGGACATTTTTTTTGGCCATCTGGTCCGGGCCGGATTTTTTAATCTTGATTTTTAAGCTTGGATTTTATATTTTATAATATTATATACGTATATTTTTTAATTTATTTTATTATTATTTTTTTAATTTTTAATTTATTTTAATAAAATTAGAAATGAAAATATGAACTCTAAATGTTTAAAATTTTAAATATATATAATAAATGGATTAAGTAAATATAATTATTGAAAATAATATATATTTTATAATAATTTTCTTTTATAAAATTCAAGTTTTGGGCTAGACCCAGTCTTTTCAAGTGATGCCGGGACTAGCCCGGCCTCATCTCCTGTCAGGGTATTACCCAGATTCGGTCCAGACGAGTATTTTTGCCACCGCTATATGTTGGAATATCTAGCATTGCTCTTTAAAAATTAAAAAAGCTATTTTGCATTCATTTCAAAAACTTTTTAAAAATATTAAAATATTTAAAATATCCTTTACTTATTTGGCAATCTTATTTTATTTATTTTATAACATAGTTTTAAAAAAATTTACATGTTAAAGATTTTTAATAAAAATTCTCATTGTCATCTAAACAACTAAATTTTTTTTTTTTTAGTGAAAACTCTATTTATAAAAAAATTACTAATAAAAGATCTTTTATTTAAAAAGTTATATCTAATGAGCCTACGTACCAATTGTGGAGAATTGAATGTGGAGTATTTTGAGTAACCATGATGAGGAACATAACTATGAATATTATCAACTTCAATGAACAGAACACAGTATGACTAGGAGGAGTGTGCTGTAAAGTTACAAATCATGTTCTAATTTGTGAATTCGTCAAGAAACAGGGAGTAAAACGTTATTATTCAAAGACCAAAAATCAATTGGGTGCCGCAGGATCCAGGATGATGCAGTTCTTCTCAGAGTGCCTCTCTTGAACTGGGGTCTGGGGATTCATTTTTTATCTACAATCACAATTAAATCAATCTTTTCCGTCACTTTCTCGAAAAAAAGAGATTGAAACCAAAACGAACACAAAAGCATTTTGAAAATACTTTGGCATCTAAATTTCTGACGCAACAGAAACGGCAGAGTCAACATCAGCAAGAAGAAATCATTAACTGTTTCAGTTTGTTCTTTAAATGATCTGATAATAAGTTTTCAATTTGAGGACGATGTTGTCGGCTGTAAGTTGCCCCATTCGCGACTCATGTGCTCCAATTCTCGACCGATGCTTCCGCCTTGTTCCTTGTCTTGCGGATCCTGGTGCGTGTCTATTTATTTATTTTATTGTTAGTTATGTTTGGTTCCCAAGAAAAACTGAAGGAAAGTTGAATGGTAAAAAAATACCTTTTTAAGGTGTAAGTCACTAGGTCGTTGTACCTTGAGCTTCTAAATTACCAAAAAAAAAGAAAAAATTGAATCTTCCTAGTGTAATTCGTTTTCATTTCTGTTTCTGTTTTTGTTGAAGTGCATAGGATTATAACTCTCTCTTTGCTTCCTGATAAATAGCGAAGGAAATTGGAATTGGTAACATTATCTAAGTTCTTAATAACTAAATTCAACTTCCAAGTGGATAAAAATTGATTTTTAGCTTGTGTAATAGTTTATTTTTATTTTCCTTTTCTTCTAATAACCAGTTTCGATTTTGATTGTTGGTTATAGCTCGGAGATCATCATTGGGTTTAAAAGCGGCATTGGTGACACTGCATTTGGTATTTGTTGGTGTTATATTTCTTTTTGATTCGGGATTGATAGAGAAAACAAAGCGTGAACCATGGTATGTATTAATTTTTGAAATAGTGGTTTCTTTCTTCCTTTAGATTTATTTTGAAATTTAGTTTCTTTGCATTGCTTTGACAATAATGCTTGTTAATTCTTTTACTTCTGTGAACTAGGAATTTTATTGTTAACATAGACTGAATTTGTGCTTTTAGGTCTGACTGAACTGCTGGGCTTTAAGGAATTAGTTAAGGGGATTGAGGTTTAAGATTGAATATCAAACTTAGGAAGTTTGAAAACCAACCATCAACTCATATTTTTGGTGGGCATTTCTCTTCTTTCTTTGTTTCATTTACAAACTGACTAAGATGGTATTGTTATATATAAAGCTATTATTAAGTTGGGATGCATTAGACTCGGGGAAGGTCCTAAATATGCTAAAATGTGAAGCATAAAAGGTAGTGAACTCTCTAATAAGTGGTCACTTCAATCTTGCAATCTAAGAGTTGTAAACAGAGAAAAAATCTTAGAGGGTTGCAGGCAGTTGTGTCAATTTAAATTCAAAGATCTATATGTAGCGGAAAATATTGTGCACTGACATTAAAGCTTGCCACTCAACTATATGCACTGATGAAATGTTGTTTTGTCCATCTTTGTTCATGCATATTGCATGGTATCTACTTCTTTCAACGATGTTTGAACTTTGTTTAAAACCTTAAGCATGTCATTATTGAAAGGTTGACTGATATAGTCAAATGGTTTATCGAACATGTTTCTGAAGAGGACTAGCTAGGCCTTGTATCTTCCGTTAGGAATTCATTTAATAAATTTCAACTGGTTTTTAGCGAGGGTGTTAATACATGTTCCGAAACGTATTCAAACCCTACTGGTCTTTCAAATTTCTTTAGTATGTAATTTTATGATAACTTCAGTGTTACTTAACATTTCAACTACCATTTTACAGGTATATCACATTTTATTTGCTTTTGTTTGTTGCAACGTTGGTGCAATACTTTATAACCTCCGGTTCTTCTCCTGGGTAAATGCCAATGCAATTCTTTTCTCCTTCAAACCAGATATTTGATGTTTTTTCTTTGAAACATGTCATCTGAAATTTGTCTCATTTTCTCCCTTAGTTTCTTGATTCTTGTTTTGTGTGCTTTCAGTTATGTACTTGATGCAATGAGACATGCAAATGAGAGAAATGCTTTATTTCAAAAGATCTCAACAACCTCAAAGTAAGCTCTAATTCAATTTTTTCCTATTTTTCTGTTTGGAAAATGCCAGGAACTGCTAAGGGATTCTGACGTAAATAGAAATTAATTCTTTTTTCTTTTTCATCTTATTGTTAATTTTATTATTTTAATGTTTAAGCAAAGACAGCCGGCTTCAAGCAAAAATCGAAACACGGTCATTACTATGGAGGGAAGTCAGCCAGGAAGAAGTCTTTCAGGAAGTAATGCAATATCTTGGACAAAGCTAGTCCTGGACCTGTATCCTCCTGGAACATCTATTAGGTTTGAGACAGCATGATATATTGTTCTGGAATTTTACATAATTTATGCACATGCCTATCTGTTTATACTCAGTAGTCGTGCACATTAGATTATATATCAATCAACTGATGGTTATACTACTAGTCTCTTACATATTAAATCCAATGCACAGGAGTCATCATATATGGTAATCCTTTTAATTTTATGGTAGAATTGCCAAGAACCTGCCCTAATCTGTCATATAATTTGGCAACTGCATGGAGTAAGATTGATTGTGTCTGCAGTGATGTAAAGCACAGAGTTTCTTGAGGGAGAAAGCTTTAGAGCGAGTAGGGTATTCTAACGCACATTCTTCATTTGGTGTACCATACAGTTTTCTGTTTTGGTTTGTTGTAGATATTTTATTCCATGCTCAATGCCACAATGACACAAGTTATAATTGTTTTAAGGTGGCTTCACTCCTTGACTGTGGCTTGCAACTTCAAATCCTGTAATTCTCAGCTTGCAACTTGCAGTCTGGGTTAAATTATCATTACATTGGAATAGACCATATATATGATTTGCCATTTTCTAGAAAGAAGGAAAAGAGAAGAAAACAATATGTTGTATGCTAACTGTTTCTTTGATTTTTGCAGAAGTTTGACTTGCTCATACTGTAATGTTGAACAGGT
The DNA here is from genome assembly GCA_030449835.1 of Clausena lansium. Classification (NCBI taxonomy): domain Eukaryota; kingdom Viridiplantae; phylum Streptophyta; class Magnoliopsida; order Sapindales; family Rutaceae; genus Clausena; species Clausena lansium. The sequence goes on along the minus strand of JASUUF010000224.1, from coordinate 579,846 downwards.
ATATATATATATTTTTTGTTTATATGTTCATATGGGCATCCAGTGCAATAAGATCTGCACTCTTCTTGTTAATATCTCATTTCACCATAATTTTGCTATAGAGAAATGTAGTAGGATAGTTATACCTTCAAAGGAGCATTTGAATGCTCAAATAAGCTAATAACCTGCTCAGTGGATTAGGGCCTTGAGGTAATTAAACATTTTCTGAGAAGATTTTAGCAAGCTGGATTTCACAATTCAGGCATCTGGCTTTTCTTGCTGAAAAAGCTTATGTTTTGCGTAGCTGCATAGTAGATTTATCTGATTAAATAATATCACGAAAAGGAGGCAAGTCATTTGAATAGCTGATTACCTGACATTCTTTTATCTGTTACTTTGTTACTTTGATGATCTCTGAATTATGTAGCTGATGTAACCTCTGATTATTATTAATTTTTTTTTCTGGCATAATTGCAGCCTCCACGGGCAAAGCATTGCCATGATTGCGACAGATGTGTTCTTCAGTTTGATCATCATTGTGTTTGGCTGGGAACATGTGTTGGCCTGGGTAATCATTGTCGATTTTGGTGAGTGTACATTATGAGGAGATGTCTTACAGCTGAAAACTATGCTCCTTGTTCCTGCTGTAGATTTAATAAATTTAACAGGTTTGGGATTGGAGAAAAAGTTATCATTGACTTGACCCTTGCATGTGATTGAATGCATTCTTTTCAGTTGTGTGTTGCTTTGCTGAGTTAAAAATGTTGTCAGCATTGTAAAATATGTACATAATAGCTATCTATAGTATGTAATTGCTCACTTGATGTTAATTAAAGGCTTGGTATATTCCATTTTCATAGTGATGGCTAGAACTGAGATGGAGGATTATTTGGCTTACACATTTAGCTTCATGTTTACTGTTATGTTAGAATATGATGAGAAGCAAGTTGCTACATCTATTGGATTGACTTGACCTTTCTATAGAATTGATATCATGCAATTATACTTTCATGGTTACGTGATTGATGAATAAGAATTGTTGTATATTATATAATTCTGTCAATTAATGATGTTCATTTGTTGTTTATACGATTTTCCTGTTTTTGTTATACTTTTTCATGGATGAATCAACTTTTCTTATAAGGATTTCTTTCTGTTTTCCCTGGTTTTTCTTGTTGCATTTATTACCTTAGGTGGTACATTTGTGAAGAGACAGCGCTATGCCTTTGGACTGGCGTCTTGTATGTTTCATACTTGAAGGCTAATATAACACTGGCTTGGTATGATGTCTTTCTTGAGGTTTTCTTTGCTGTGCGGTGAAGTTTCATTATTTTTATTTTGTCATGCCATGATGGATGCACACCTGAACTTTGGTGCTTTGCTAAAATCACCCTCAAAAGAAGTTAGGGAATTGCCAGTGCTTTATGTTGTGAAATTTTATTTACCTATATTTTGGGCAACTTAAAGTCTCATGTTGTTTATATCATTTCTTAATATGTTTTATGAAATTATTGTCAGGTGGAAGGATGTAATCATGATTATGCTACTGATTATTTTGGCGATTTCCTTGATATTTTTGCTCCTCCTCCTCCTTTTTCATAGGTAAGTTTTGTTTATAATATACTGTCATCATTGGATTCTTATATTTATGCTCTTTCCTCTGACTCCTATTGCAACCCCAATGTTTGGAATTAGTAATTACAACACTGGTTTTGGCTGTGCTTGAATGACTTTTGTGCCCTTCCTCTGTGGTCCTAATCTATTAATTGAATGAATTGATGTGTTATTTTGAAGTTGCTCACTGCTATAATGAGAGGTTTTTAATATTTTACTTGTAAAATGACGCTATTCTATTGTGGTTCACCATGTTTTATGGGTTTCATGTTGGATTAAGTGTCTATAAATTTTTCATGCCAGCTGCTGGCATCTTATTCTGTTTCTTTTATGGGGTTTGGGGTGGCAAAAGGCAAAAGATAACTGACTACAAGAAGAGTCCGAATCTAGTTAACATACTTTATGGGTAGAATGCAGAGGCTATTTGAATAGGGCAGCTGCCTAGCCTTACACTGTTTTGTTTTTTGCTTTGCGTTTCTCTATTTATTCTTACCACCCCACTCCTAAAGTCCTAATATAAGGATAAGTATGAGGCCTTTGTATTCCCATATATTTGCCAAGAAAAGATGCTTATCTAACCATCTATGAGACTGAGAGCATCATTGTTTAGTTTTAGAAGGAAAAAGATTTTGCTTGTTCTAGTTCTGACGTCATTTTTGTTGCAGTTATCTTATCCTGACAAATCAGACTACCTATGAGCTCGTAAGACGTAGACGCATATCGTATTTGAGGTCAGTTTATTTTCTTACACACTTGTGTGTTTTTATATTACTTTTCATACTACCAAGTGTTCTTCATGGAAAGAAAAGCAGTGTGATGAAAGAAGTGTGAATCTTAGGGTGCGTTTGGTGGCAGGACAAAAAACTAAGGATTGGACTAATTTATAAAAAAATTATCTTATCTTATGTTTGGTGCTTACACAGCTTTGGATTAAACTTATCCTAAGCCACAAAATAATCCCATAAGCTTAAGAAAATTTATCCCATATGGGATTAACTTGTTGAGATAGTTTTATAAGTATATTTACTAATTTATCAATATTAATATTATATCAATATGTATTAAAATATAGAATATTATATAAAAATATAAATAACTAATAATAAAAAATAAAATTATCAATTGATTATTGAATGAAAATATTCAACAAATTTCACTCAATTTAAATTTATTATTTAATATCACAATGATTTTACATGGCAGTTAAGTGTTTTTTATGTTAAAAAATTCAATTTATGTTAAATATAGCTAGTGATATTGTTATGTAATTTTTTTATTTATGAACTGATACTCTTATTATATTTATTGATGATATTTTTGTTAGGTTGATGATGATATTATTTAGTAAATTATAAGTCTAAAAACTATAACATGTTAAATATAAAAAAATTAAGGAAAGATTTTGTATTTTTTTAATAAATTTACCAATAATTATTGATTTAAGTTAGATTATATTTCATTTCATTTCATTTTAAAATAAATCTAAGATAATTTTAAAAAATTAATATATAAGACATATTATTAGTTATAAGCCAATCTCATAGCATACCAAACACAAGACATGATTATTTATAGTCCAATCTAATATTGTACCAAACACAACATAGTATTATATATAATCCAGTATTATCCAATCCTATCTTATCCTATCCTATCTTATCCTATCCAATCCGATCTGATCCAATCCAATTCGGTATAGCAATTGAGCCCTTATGGTACACGCCAAAAATGAATTGAGCTTAGAATTTCATAGTAAGATTGATAGTAACGGAAGCAATAAATAATGCAATATCATTTTTTTGTTTTGTGCAGGGGGATTCCTGAACGAGTGTATCCCTTTAGTGATGGAGTTTGCAGAAATCTTTACAACTTCTGTTGTGTTAGAACTAGCGTATACAATTTGGAAAGGTTGCCCACCGCACAGGAAATTGAAGAAAAGTCGAGGCCATACACATGCTTAGATTTTTTAACCTGTCGTTGCTGCTGTTGACGTCAGGGAGCATTGTATCATTGACTTTACTGTTTTCCCCTAAATTTTACAGTGAGTTATATTTTAAAGCCATGGTTGTACATTCATTTGGTCTTGCTACAAATTATGGCAACACAAAAGGTTTTGTAAAATCTGTTTGTGGATTCATTGGGTTTCTTTTGTAGCTTTAGATGTTTTCTGAGTAAGATTCTGATTCTGATGGGTTTTCTGCGTGAAAGGTTTCACAATGCATGCATACAGAACAGATCTCAAAATCATTTGCACGAGATATTATTCCATTGCTTGGAAGGTAAATAATGTCACGTTGGCTTCAATTCCAGTCTTCAATTTGAGTGGTCAGTCGGCTTATTACTTGGGCTTAAAAAAGCTGCCGCGGACGCCATTGTTGATTATAATATAAGCCCCAGCGGCAGTCAACAAAGAGCTTAGTACCATTCCCAAGATCCCCAGACTCCAGTTAAGCCACCACATTGTGCTATGCAGTTTTGGTTTCTTAATATTGAGCCACATGAAGCAGGGATATGCCATAGTTACAGGCAAAGTTAACCCTCCTACCAAGCCAGCTATTCCTTCGCAAATGGGGAGTGCCACTGCCCCCAAGTAGTTAATGTATCCAAACAGTGCCCGGATCAAGAAGCGGCGCCACCATGGGCATGGCTTGTTGTTTTTGCTTGTATACTTGGACTCCAGATCATCGAATGTCGGCATGGCGTAGATTGGGAAGGAGGTTAATGCATTAACAACGACCAACAAGCTTGTAAGACCCAACACAAACCGCGACACATCATGCGAATGGAAATGGTATAAAGCACTTAGCATGCCCTTGCTCTTTGTTATCTGACAAATTCGGTAACCCCAGTCATTTGATTGCAGTGAGGTTCAGATAGTTCATTAACATTTTATTTTAACCAAGGGAGTTTTAAACTTTTAATTTACCTCATGGCCGTAAACCCAATAGCTACCGATAGCAATGGGAAATAAACTCATAGCAATAAGTGCGTATGCAATCATCACTCCTTTCCACATTGGCACGCGCGATGGATGCTTTTCTGTGGAAGGCATGGTGGCCTGCAACATTTGAAATTGATTAATCCTCATCCTTCAAAATTATTATGGGACCAAAGCAAACCAGTTATATATGTAAGCTTATAGTAGGTAGCGAGGAAGGCAATATGAATTAATTATGTTGATTTTTCATTGGTCAAGGTCAACTCAACTCTCCAACGTGAATCACGTAACGTATGAAAGTGATGTCATATGTGTATAATAAATTTACCTGAATCTCGAGAGTAAGGTTGTGGCCTGTAAAAGCAAAAGCAATAATCCCAAGAGCATTAAGCACTTGAAAAACTTCTCCAATATCAGATTTATCCCTCACCAGTTCATATGACACATTTGGGAGTCTACTTTTGGCCACAGACACAACCCAAATAAACGTACAATATCCGACGGCTGTGATGGCTCCGATCAATGAAACACCAGCTATAGAATTCAAGTTAGGCAGCTGAGACAGTATCACAGCCATGCAAGTAAACACCAAGTACCATTCCGCCGCTGTTAATATTTGGATGTTGCATGTAACGTGGAAAAAATATTTCAATGTTGATCCGCCGATGATGATCATTGCAATACACGTGCCACTAGAGAGATACATGATTGACATCCACGCAAACGTTTTTCCAATCTTGTTATCTGAAATATATATATACACACACATACATCATCAGTACATGAATGGATTATTATAACATACATCATTAATCAGTACTGCCAACGTTAGTATGCATACATACCTTTGTACAGGTCTTAAAGCCGAATTGTAGCAATTTATCACCAACTTATAATTTGTGACGGTCCATATTTTAGAATTAATAATATCCGTATATAGACTTGTGCACATGCTTGTAGCTATTGAGAGTTACCTTAAATATATTGCTGTAAGTTAACCATTGAATTGCTAACAACAAATATGAAAGGAAAATTATCTTGAACAAGATGAAATTAAAATGCATTTGGGAGCAGGTAAATTTACATCAATTCGTCAAATGTTTTCAAGTTTATAATTTTGTCAAAAATATGCCAACGGACGTTTTGATGAATATTGTTTGATGTTTCTAAGAAATTTGAAAATTTTAATTAAGGAGAGGAATTTAAGAAATTTATCTCTAATTACCAAAGGCAGCAGTGAAGAGTTGAAGGTATCTGTTGTAACGCATTCCAGTTTCAGATGATTCATGAAGTTGCACAAGTAACCACAGAGTATAAAATTGCCAAATGAATGCTAAAGTTAAGCTGATTATTCCCCATGTCCTACAACCAGGATCAAAAAGCAAATTAAAGTAGTTAATCATATTGCAATATCAATGTAATCTTGACTCTTGAATAAATATTTGAGGGCTAAGCTTACCAGCCAAGACTAGTGAAGGCAACAGGAACAACAAGTGCTCGAATCCCAATCCCAGAGCACAAAGTATGAAAAGCAGCATAATATTTGTTGCCATCTCTCGATGCGGTGATGGGAAGCCAATCATCCTGAGTATTGAACTCTGTGAAATGGAGAATGTTTCTGACAGGGCCACTCATCAATCTTGGAGGATTCCCGGACATTCTTGAGGCTTTGTTTTTGGTTATTGCATTAATATCTCCAGGGCCAGGGGGGTCTGGACTCAGAAGCAGAGGTGATTTTGTCAAAGATGGTGGGCAAGCAATTGGAAATTGTGGGGGTATTGTTTCAGGATTTTGTAATAATATTGGAGCCAAACTTCTCTCAATTGGTTCTGTCATTTTTTGTGATAATTTCCTACGGTTTTTGAGCTTTAGCTTTTTGTGTTTGGAGTGCAATTTATAAAGGAGTGTATATGTAGACAGTATTGTAAGAAAATATAATGGGAACTCACAAAGTTGTCTCAAGGAACTGAAAAAAAGAGTGGATAATAAGTTGCCGTACTAATTAAAAGTGTTAGGTTCTGAATTAACTTTTAGTGATTAGACAGATTGTTCTCATCATCACTTGCTGTAAATTGAAAAATAGATAGAGAGCTCCCTTGTCGATACTGATGAGCTTATGATAATTAATTTTAGGGACAATTTTCCCTCAATCAGGACTACTCAACCTCAAACAAAATGAACGAAATCTATTCCCTTCCAATATTTTTCACAAGTATTTGCTTTGCTTTACTTTTTCGGTTTGAGAATGAGTGCTTTCCGTAAGAACATAAGCACCAATACCTAACAATTGCAAAGTGAAATGAGCAAAAAGCTATATATGAGAGTATATATGCAACTTTCACCGTTTTCCCCACTTGGCACATGCAATGGATGCTCCTAACTCATCAGGCATATTAGCCTCGCACCATTGACATTGACAAATTTCCACTTATATATCAATATTCTATATATATGAAAGTCAAAGATCACGTCAAATGTAATTTATGTTACAATGCATGTAGACTTACAAAGTATTTTACCCTTTTTTTCCCCTTTACAAAGCTCCCAAAAGATAAAACTGCTTCTTTCCTGTCCTGGATGCAGCCACCGCTAACCGTCAAGAACATTAAACTGCTTAATTTTCCAGGAGTTGGGTGCAAGTGCAACTAATATACGCTAAAGCCATTATGATCAAGTCATGTGTCTGCTAGTGTACATCTTAGATGGCAAGAGTCTTTCATTAATATTATCCCATTCCTTGCTTAACAAACTAATGAATCAAATTATACATTTTAGCATCAGAGAACTCAAAACAAATAAAAATTACGCAGAATAGAGAATTAAAAGCTATATATACTGATTACCTTTCAAGTGCAGTACTCGTAAAATAAATCATTATGCACTATATGTAATTTTTGTATGATAGATTGCATTCTATATATGGATAACAGAAGCCCAAAAAACTGATGCATCAAGCATACAGAGTTTCATTATTTACGATACTTGAGAGCTTCAAAGCGAGCAGCAAGATCATCATAATCTGGCAATTTAGGATGAACACGGTGAAATGAACCCTGTTTACCAAGAGATGAAGGTACTGGTGGTGGGGTTCGCTCAGGTGGTAAAGAAGTGCAACCAGGCGGGGCTTCCACTTCAATTTCCTCGTCACAGTCAGATTCATCCCACTGTATATCTGAATGTGCAGTAGGGGCATTGTAGCTATGTCCCATAAGGACCTTTCCACCAAGGGGTCCTTCCATTTTGTTATCCTCATCGTGGTCACATACATCAAACTTTATATCTGAATTTGCAGAAGGGGCATTGTAGCTGTTTCTCCTATGGAAATTTCCACTTTCAATATGGGTAGGCCTCTTCTCCTCATGGCTTGGATAATGAGACCCATAAGAACTCTGTGACATGTGAAAATTCCCTGGGGCAGTGGAATTTTCAGAACCAGAAAGGGCTGCAGATCCACGGTGATTGTCTGAAGCATCTGGTTTTGATGAAATACCAAATGCTTGAGTGAGTTTGGAGTCTCCGCTTGCAAGATAGGCAGCAGCTTGTGCAGCAGCAACTGCTTTCTTTGCCGAGTCAGCAGCTGCTTCAGCAGCCGATGCCGTGTCTTCAAATTGCATAGTGCCCCTCTCTCTGTTGCTTACTGATCTGCAAAGAAGAAAAGAAAACACAAGTTACCAATAGTGAATGGATAACTCTATTGTTCAAATCTTTTGACATCTAAAAGAAAATTGATTGGCGGAGTCACCTGGCATGTGGCTTATTTTGTTCAACAGATTGAACTGGTACATGTTTCACAGGTAAGCTGGAAGCACTAACAAACGTATCCGGTCCTTCCTGATCACAGAGAGGAAAAAGGTAAATTCAGATGAAACAATGAACTTGAGTTTAAAATAAGTAACTTGTTAATCATGTGCAAAAGAGAAAGAGAGAGAGCGCGCACAATATGCTCTTCTGCGGGCTTGAGAAGCTCCATTTCTGATTCAGTTGTATCCCAGTCAATCTGATACTCCTTTGCTATTTCCTTCATCACTTTCAACTTTACTTCACCAGTAGGGGTTCTAACAGAGAGCTTCTCGATCAACTAGAAGAAAAGACAAGCACTATTAGTCATCTGAAAGAGTACTGAGATGTGACAAGGAAATATAACATGCAAATTTCAAGCATATCCAATCATAAGCGTAATATCACTTAAAAATAGTAACTTTAATTAGAACCTGAGATTTAATGAATGTATATTGAAAAGAAATTAAAAGGGTCTCAACATATCTACAAAAGCTGAAAATCTTTGAATACCATGCGATTTACACCAGAGTTGGGTCGCAGATCAGTAGCTGCAGAGACAAAATCTTTCCCATATTTTTTCTCAAATAGATCCCTAATAGCCCCTAGTTCTGGAATTTCTGAGCATCTCGGTGCAGCAAATATCACACTAGCGATCCCTTCTTTCAGATCTGCCGGGCATTCCCTGTAGCAGATTGGGATCCATGTAAGAACTAATGCACAGATGTACGTTAGCTTTTCAGTGCTATAAATGGATGAAGGTATAGCATTCCCTTACCTTTGCTTGGCAATGATGGTTAGCCGGGCAACAATTAATTCACAGAAGAGTTCAATGAACTCATTTGCGGCCAAGACATTCTGTTCACGTATCACATGTTCAACCTACAATATCAGAAGCACTCACAGGAAAATCAGTAATGTATACAGTATACAATATAGTTTCCAAATGCCAAAGCCCCAAATGTAGAATGGAAAGCAAGAACAATTTGGACGAAAGTACGAAATGGCCGAATGATACTCAAAATAAGCTAGATATCAGTTTTTGATTTGAGTTACTATGCACAATTTAACAAGGCAGATGAAGGGGAAGCATGCTGTTTGCACAATTATCATGTCCTGACGAAGCAAGTTTACATATCGTGTATCTACTAGCTCTATTCATATGATTAACAAGGCATGGAACTTCATTGAGGTTCTTCATAAAAGCCAATTCAAGTTTCGAGGAAGTTGAGACCCCGTATGAACCCAAACCAGTATCTCACATGAAAAGTCAACATATGAATTAAGTAAAGCTGAAAGTACTAGCAGCATTGAACAACTAGAAAAAGGAACGTAGGTATACTTTTTAGTGAACAAAATAATCAAGATTAAAAGTACGAAAGGGAATATCAATACAGCGAAACCCTAAGTTCTGATAGGAGATTTTATTTGCAGCTGAGGGAATAACCCACCAAAGCTCCAAGCTTGTATTTTCAATGGGTGATAACGCACCTAGAAAGAATGAATTGGGCGCAATCACTATACTAAGTACACAGGCTTTATTCTTAACAATAAGTTTCATAACCCTATAATGCTCAGTGAAACCAACAAGTAGTAGCCGAACAATAAAAAAGAAAAGAATACACATTCAGGTAATCCTTTAATTTATGTCAAATCAACAAGAAAGATCAAAACTTTCAATCCCCATTAACAAAAACAAATACCCGGATACGGGCAGTGGCGTCTTGTTTAGACTGAATAAGCAAAGCAATGTCACGCCGCATTTGCCTCACCACTGCCTCTCTCTTGTTCCTCAGTAACTTTATCCTCGCCACCGCCATCTTCGCCGCCGTTTTGCTAGAAAACCCAAAAAACCAAAAAAAGGAAATCAAACAAAATAAGCTCAAGAGTACTAAAAAAAAGTTTGCCAAAAGTAGAAATGTACAGACCATTTTGAGGAGTTAAATTTTTTGAAGAAAAGAAAAATGCTCAGCTTCATGGTGCGAGCAACGGACAGGGTCATTTTTTGCTTTGGCTTCAACTGAAATAGACAGAAGTTTACGAGTGAGCACACTCAGACCAACGCAACGGTCTCTTCTCCCTTTTTTTGCTTTTTTTTTTTTTCAAATTTGCTAAAGAAATTATTTTTTAAGAGATTAGTGGGGCCGAGTGGGCGCCGAGTTATTTGATGCGCTTCGATGTTGATCATATAGCTGCTTTTTGTTTATGTATTTATTACTTTTCTCCCCAAAGGTTTATAGTTTTATCATCTATACGATATCTTTCATTTAAGAGATACTTAAATCCCCTATTGTTAAACAAAATGTTTTAGCCCTTCGACTTAATCATGTAAATTACTTATCCCTTAAGCTATTTAGAATCAAGACATGTACAAGAGCCAAGATCACAAAAAGATAATGGTCAGTTTTTTAATTTGTAATGATTTCTCTTATTATAATATTTCTTCGTACAACATCTTAGAATTTTAATATATTATTCATTTTTTTTATTATTTAAAAAAAATTGATGGAACAAAAAAATTTCATTCTCTAAAATAAATTTTAGCCTCATATTATTTATTATACGAAGTCAGGTGACTACAAACGTAGAGCATATTTTGTTAAGAATAAATTTAAACAATCTATTTTTACACAATATTTATCTCTTAAAATCAATAAGACTAAATAAAAGTATAAAATAACTAAATTTAATTTTTATATATCATTAAAATATATTTTGGACAGTTTACAATAATGCCTTGTTAACTGTAGGGGGAGATAAGTGAGAAATAAATGAAATATTTGATTTGAGAGATAATAAAATAAATCTCAAGGTGGGTATGTGATAACTGTTCCTTTCTGTTTCGGTGGAAAATAGCCGTTGTGTTTTGACACGTAGGGGAGAGAAAGTGGGTTGAGTCAGCTATGATATGAAGCTGAGGCCGACCAAAGAATCCAAGGCAGCACTCAACAGTGCCACTGCCTTGGTGAGAACTGAGAAAGAAACCACCGCCACTTGTAATCATGAAGATCCACGTGTAACCGCATAACTGGGCCTAAATTGGGCATTGCCCAGGTCCCAGTATCCCAAGCCCAGCCCTTGATATGCTTCAATTTAGTGCCCCGCAATGGCTGTGTGATTGTAGTTGGGATTGGCAAGTCTACCCTCCCCCGCACCATTAACTGCTGGTGTCTATTTCTCCAGAATATTTTATTTAGAGTAATTATCTACGGTCCACTCCATGTTTCGGGATTTTTAAAAAATATACAAATATTTTTTTCTTTACAAAATTTTATTTGAAGTTAATAGTTTTTTCACTTGTCCTTTTCACGTTAACACAGCTGAGAGAATTAACGAAATAATGATCAAATGACTTTTTTGCCCCTAATCAAAAAATGACTATTTTTCCCTTCTTTGAAATCCTCGTATCTTTGAGCTGGCTCACCAAGCTTCTCCACAATAACTTGCTTTTGCTTCTTCTCGATCTTGAAGACAATAAACCAATATGTTCTTTTTGCCTTGAGCTCCAAAAACTTCAATTTACAGTTATCATGCACAGCCATATCAGTCGCTGTATTGGCCATTTTTTTCTTGTGATTTTGTAGAAAAGACGGTGAGAAAGAGATTGGGATCAGCAATTAAGGAGAGAAAATGAAGAGAATTGAGTCTCCTCTAATGATTGACGAGGGTCATCTTTTGATTAATGCCACTTACTGCTCGCTGATTGTGCCCAATCGCCGCCGTGAACATTCCTCCTTCAGCCAGAACTCTCAGCAGCAACAATCACAAGTTTCTAGGTCTCTGGTTTCTCTAGGTTTCTGGGTTTTAATAAAAAAGAAAAGAAAAGAAAAGAAAAGACGAAATGGTTACACTAGCAACAATCTTTGATGCATTTGTTTCTCAACAGTCCTAAAACAACCTATCACTCCCTAATTTATCGTTATCCCCAAAAATTTATTACAAATCAACTTGATCCATATTCTAGCATTTCCAAGAAACAACGATTAATAACAATCACCATACATATCTTAAATAACATTGTTTCATATGGAAATTAAATGAATTAGTAAATAAATTCAACAAAACTTACTTGATAGTAGCTTGAAACACCCAAAAACCGAAACGTCAAGGCTTGTAAACAACTCACGGATTTCTTGAAAACCTCTGAATCTTCGAATGAACAAAAGCTTCGATACTCAAGCTTATTTCATTGATGAAAATGGATGGGAATTGGAGAAAAAATGGTGGGATTGTTAAGCTTCTTGATGCATGGTGGTGGGCATAAATGTAAGAAAAAAATGGCCTGCTTGCTGATCTGCAAACCAATTTTGCCTCTCTTTTTTTTCGTGTGTACAATGTTGTCTTTGCATTTTAGTGAAATGATAATTTTAGCCTTACGACATTGGTAAGTTATAAAGAAGTTAACGCAAAAGTGCATGAGTGACAAAATTGTTAATTTTAAGTGGAATTCTATAAAAAAAAATTTTGTGTATTTTTCAAAAGAGTGGTGTTTGGTAGAGAGAATGATGAGAAAAATTCGTTTTATCTTTCTCTACCCACCCACTCTCTCTTTTATTTATTTTTTTTTTTTTCATCTTTTTCTATACTTAACATTTTATTTTTTTAAAAACCCAAAATATAAACTCTTATGGTAGATAATTGCTCTTTATTTTATCAAGACTCATTTTTGTTGGGAAGTTAAGACTGAAATGAATCATAAGTGATTCGGAATCCGTAGTTGCCTCTACATTGATGGTATGAATTAATATGATATCTGTATCTTCAGAAATTAGGTGGCACGCCTATCATGTCATTAATTATGTATAATGTGAGGTGTGTGTATGTATAAAGGCGGTGGATCAACAATATCTTAAAAATACTCTTAAATTTATATTTATTAATATCTATTTAATTTAAATTAAATTAATAGATGTAATTTATTAAAATTAAATATCTTCAATTTTTCTTTTCATATATACTCCACCCTAAATCTTTCTCTCTCTTACATTTCTCATTTTGTGTGACTACACCCCCAAATCTTTCTCCCTCTTATATTTTTTTTCTCCTTGCACATACGCTCTCTCTCTCTCTCCCCCTCTCTCTTCTCTTCCTTATTATCATGACTTTTCGTTTGCTTTTCTTTCTTTTCATTCTCCAAATTCATCTCTAACAAATGATTGAATGTCTACTCATTGTCTAATCAACTTTTATGCTCAAGAATTTGAAGGCCATAACTTTCGAGTTTCTTCTTAAATGAGATTTAACTGGTCATCTCCAAGCATCACTTATCATCAATTTTCATATCCATTAGCCATTACTGGATTATTGATGGACTAGCTCCTGCACCAATTATTAACCAAACAACAATTCATTTTCTTGTTGCAATACTTTATATTAAGATTTTGATTTTTATTCTATCAACCATGATAAAATCCTTAAGCCACCAAAGGTTAATAGTATTGATATTACACAGCCATTACCAAATAAGGAATGGTATAATTTAAAAGGGTAAGAGTAATCTCCAACCATTTAGCCGCTGAAAAGTAAAAAATTTCATTCGCTCAGAGGTTGGTGATACAGAATAAGAGTAACCTAAAACTTATCCTACATAAGAAAGTATTTTACTTTTAAGGATTTTTTTATTTAGATGAAAATAAAATGATTCCAAATAGAAATTCCTTAATTCAAACATTTTCATAAAGAATTGTGGCTGAGGAAAAAAATAAGAGAAGAGAAGGGAAGAGAGAGAGAGAGAGAGCGCGTGCAAAAGAGAAAGAATATATAAGACGGAGAAAAAGAATATAACGGAGAAATTGAATATATTTAATTTCATTAAATATCGTCCATTGATTTAACTCAAATCTAATAAATATTAATAAGTATAAATATAAGAGTATTTTTAGGGGGTTGTTGATCCACCCCTATATAATAATAATAATAATTTTTTAGTGTGGAAATTTTCATTTTAATAAAGTGAGAATACCATTAACAAACAAAAATATGTATTTTCTAATCTCCAATGTATTAAAATATGTATTTTTTATAATATATAATTGAATAGTTTTATAAAAATAGGACAAGTCTTGGCTCTTCCTACTTCTCATTTGTTGTACATAAACGTCGCTACGAAGGAGAATGGTTACCCAATCCTATAATATAAAGAAGTGGGAGTCAATTAGAAATCAAAAAGGGAAAAGATTTTCGTGATTGGAAAACTATAACTCAAATAATTTTATTTCATCTGTTAGTATATATACAACTTTACTCCACTCACCACTGACATAAAAGTTTAATTAACAACATAATGCAGATCCTCTAAAATGCGGATGCCATGAATAAAATTACCTGATACAAATCAGTCTACTGAGAAAGAATATTTAGCAAAGAAACTCTTGCTTGGATCTATCGCCTAAATAAACATTCCAATGCATTTTCAAAGCCTTCAATGCCACCATCCAAAGCCTCCAATTTCTCTTGTGCAGATTCGATATTCTTGATCTCTGCCTTATCATCGTCATCGTCATCATCTTTGCAGCTTGATTGTTGCACCATCAAGATATTGCTCAATGCAATATCCACAACCTCGAACTCATTTGCTTCCCATTGCCCTTCAAATGTTGCCACCGTCTTGTCTTTGTGCACCAGCTGCTTCAAAACCATTGACCATTTTGTAGACTTTGGCTTCAACTTGGGCACAGAGAGGAATTGCAAGAGTGAATTGAAAATGCAAGTTGTGATTAGACTTGCTCTTCTAAGCAATTGAATCAGCAAAGCGAGATGATCATTGAGTTCCAAAACTCGAGAGGAACCGAAAATATTGTATTCCATTTGTTTCAATGATGCAAGATACTGTGTGATTTCCTTGTTCATCTTCTTTCTAGAGCAAATGTAAGCATTGACATTACCATCAATGGTAAAATCACCACACTTGCTTCTTCTAAGAGCCGATTGAAGTTCACGAACACTTTGTTTTATCATCAAAACAACATCCCTAGTGCTGCCACATATATCCAAGTACATTAGCAAATCATCTAGCAATTCATTGACCCAACAATTCTCCTGTTGATGCTGAGCTAGAGCTTCTTGGGTCAATGGCAAACCAAAAAACTCACCAATGCATCTGTACAACTCCCCAAGGCCAGCAACACCCGAACAAATCTTCTCTCCATTTGATGAAGATGATGATGAAATTTCCCATGATCTAAGCTTATTCAGCTCATGTTCAATTTTCATCGCAACTGGATGTGACCCAGCCGCAGGCAAGCTAATGCATCTAACACCGCAGTGTTTAGTACTGGACTTAGCTGAGAAAGCAGCAACCATTGTATTATATTATATTACTTTTGCAACTTATCACAGAAAGGTTTCAATTGAAGATTTATGAAATTGAATTATTGAAGTATACATCCGATCGTTGTTACATATTTATAGCTTCAGATTTAGATAAGACGGGAGTCTTATAAGGGGTCCTTCACATTTAATTTTTCAATGGCAGTCGATGTGGGTATTTGAGTTTTTCTTTGAAATGGGTTATGGTGTCACGTCTTACACCAAAAACAAAGTACAAAAAGCTGTTTTCAATAAATACAAAAACGTGCATTGTGATCTGGGTACTCTGCATGTATTTGTTTTGGGTCTCAGTTTCTGCATTAAAGCTAGCTTAGCTACATTGGACTTGTCTCCCATGCACCACCACCGCCTATGAAGTTTTTAAGTCTTTTCATGGTTCAGTTCATTGAAGTTGGAACTGATTCCCCCATTAAACAAATAGAAGCTTGAAATCCTCGACATTTGGATGTGGAAAGTTCGAGATAATTATATATTTTAATCAATATATTTTCAAGATTAGATGGATGAGGTAGTTATTGGGGAAAGAAAATGGAAGATACATGTAATTTGCATGTATATGCCATGAGCTGCATGTAATTATGTAACTTTGGACTCGTTATTGCTTGCTACCTACCGGTTTGTGAGACATGCAGGATCAATTTTATCATTTTACTATATGATTATTGGTTCTATTAGGAAATACAGATCATATGTTTCGTACTACCATGAATCCTACTACTTCTCATTGACCTTTAATTTCATATATTTTAAAAATGGAAAAAAGATACCACCCGTAAAGTCCATGATGTATATGTTGTTGAAATATTATTATTAATTGTGTGATAGTAAATATATACCATATAAATTCAATACAGTAAATACAATACTGTATATCACAAATCTGTACGAAACAGATTAATAACCCAACCAGCAAATAATTTATAAATAATAATATAAAATAAATTAAATTGCGGACAAACCACAATTATAGTAAAATAAAAAATTCAATAATAAATAAAATTTAATAAATATTAAATTTAATTAATTAAGGAAACAGCGAGCAAACTCGGAACAGGATCGGTGAACAGTATCGCAACAGTGAACAGTGATCGATAAACAGTGCTGCGAATTGTGAATAGTGCAGCAGACTGTGACCAGTGCACGTGATCAGCAAACCAACGACCAACGACTAGCAAAACAACGAACAGCAACCAGTAAAAGAACCCGAGGCCTGCGACGACAGTGTCCTTAAAACATATTGACCGCCTACTCGTTGCTTTAGGATTAATTGGTCTCTGTTTTTCATGATACAACGGGAACGAATTTCATCGTTAGCACGAACGCGAAATTCCGGCGAAACAACGACGACAGTGTCCTTAAAACATATTGACCGCCTACTCGTTGCTTTAGGATTAATTGGTCTCTGTTTTTCATGATACAACGGGAACGAATTTCATCGTTAGCACGAACGCGAAATTCTGGCGAAACACAACAGTGTTGAACTCTCCAAAAAAAAAGCAACAAGACCAGAGAGAAAAGATGATTCGTGTGTGGCTGTGTTTTTTTATTTCTCCGTGTTTTTTCAAAACGAATGAGAAAGTTGTCTTTTTATAGTGAGGATTCTGTAACCCTAGTTTGCCAAAAATAAATTTCGCAATTAAAATTAAAAAAAGTAAAACCGGCCCACGCGAGCCCTAGTGATTTGGGCTGACATGTAGGACGTGCGGGCGCACACAAGTTCAGCCAAATCGGGCCGATTTTGGATCCATGATTTGCACCCATGCGCAGGCGCGCGTGAAGAAAGCCTTTATCTTTAATATTCTTGAATATCCATATATGTGTAAACATATATAAACCCAAATCCAATGATTTAATTTTTCCATGTGGGACAAGTCTACTTCCTCTTAATTTTTCCAACATCAAGGGTGTATATTTGTGAGACAATTTCTCATTCACATGACCATCATTTTGAGCATATAATATACCGAATCGAAGTGTTCATGGAATACTTTCCGAAACCTCCACGACCTTTCACTTATGCTAAGTGGGTCTCACTCAAAATATTACTCAAATATAACTAGCACAAAACTATATTTTTCCAACATATGTGCCACCAAATTTGAGGGAGGCTATCCAATTTAAGTGTGTGAAGAAGACATGTTTTAATATTTTATTGTAGGGGTCACCAAAAGACTAACGTCGGCGCTACCTCAGTTTTGTATTGCTTAATTTGTGTTTTACTTGTATACAGATTTAAAAGTCCTTTCGCTTTGGGAAACGAAACCGAAGTGGTAAAAGATTTGATCATATGTAAACTATGTGATATCTTATCGAACCTGGAGCTAGCTTTAATTTTTTTTCAATTAATTATGTTGGGGCAGCTGTTAAGTTATCTGTAACTTATGGTTGATCTAAATTTATTTTTTTATATAAATTTTAAATTATTTAAATAATAATAATTTAGAAATACAATTAATATAACATAACAAGAGCTGTCGTTGGAGTAAAGGGGTGATCTAGAGTGAAAAAAAAATGTAATTAATAGAAGAAGAAGAATATATAAGACCTGTTATTGAATCTTTTTAATTGATAAGCATGTGTGTTCATTTTAATCCTTGTTTATTCAAAAAAAGCAAAGAAAAGTTTTTTTTATAGAATACACAAGAGTCAAGTTACAAATGACGTTTTTTTATCACAAATGTGAAGTTCCTCCAACAACTTGAACAATAACGTACTGTACAAGCTAACTCAGGCGCAGTTCAGAATAGTTGTTGCTTGTAAAATAATCCATTTTACTGTATAATCACTTAATCAGATGGATAAAAAACAGTAGTGTTTGGTAATTGTACTGCTAAGAGTATCGTATTTGATGATCGTATTGTATTGTTAAGAGTATTGTGTATTTTTAAAATAATTTATATTTTTTTAAAATTTTGTTATTAAAATAATATTTTATTATATAATAATTAAAATAGACAAAGTATGTCTTTTTTTTTTCAAACACGCAAACTTATCTATCTAAGGTCGAAAAACTCAATAATATATTAATTGAAATAAAAGTAGAATAAAAGAAATTATATAAATTTACTAGATAAAATATTTTGCAACTAGTAGAGAATACGTGATTGATAATAATTGTTGTAATGTACGGCCATGCTTTGGTGGAATTTATAGAAAAATAAAACATAATTTCTTTTACAGTGTAACTGTAATTTTGTACATTTTACATAGAATTTGAATTCAAAATGCATAGCAGATCCTCTAAAATTTGGATTTCTTATGCAGGATTTCTTAGAAAAAGAAAAAGGAAATAAAAAGAAAAAGAAAGGCCTCTGAATGAAAATGCCCCTACGAAGATTGAGAGATTATGTTCAAAAGAGACGCTCTAGTTCTGATTATTCTCCTGAACAAGTTCTCCAAATTTTTCTCAAGGCCTTCAATGCTGCCTTCCAATTCCTTCAAGCAAGTTTGCACAAGTTGCATCTTCCCCATATCATGACTGCATAATGCAACATCTACACTTTCCAATTCATTCACAATCTCTAGCTTCTTCTCTTCACAAGATACGGCTCCCTTGTGCATCAATTTTGAGACCAATGACCATCTGCTTTGCTTTGGCTTGGATCCTGAAGCTGATAAAAATAACAAGAGAGATTGGAATATAGAGCTGGTTACTGCATTAACTTCTCGAAGGACCCGAATCACGGCTGAGAGGTGATGATTTTGATCAACAAGTGGTGACACTCCAAGTAATTTATTATCCATTTGCTTCAATGTCGCGATAAATTTCTTGGCATCCTTGTTCATCTTTCTCCTGAAGCAAGTGTAGCTAGCAATGCTATTCTCAATGCTTGAATCTCCCTTTCTCCTTCGGGTCATGGAGTGAAGAGCTTGAACACGTTCCTTGATTTGCAACATGGTGTCGCTTGTGATCCCACAAATGTCTAAGAGCATTACAGACCCATCCAACAATTCATCAACGCATTTCTGATGTTGATTCTGATTCTGAGAGAGGACTTGTTGTGTTGATGCCATATTGAGGAGATCATCAATGCATATGTACAAGTCTTGCAATCCTGAAAGACTCTTGCAGATTGACTCTGCAGATGCCAATCTTGAAGATTCCTCCTGTTCCTCCCAAATTTTGAGCTTGCTCAACTCTTCTTCAGTTTTAATTGTGCTTGGATGTGATCTTGATGGTAGGCTAATCGATCGGACAGGGTACTTGCTAGCCATGTTTTTGCTGATCATTTGTGAAGCCTGAATCAATTGATTGAGATGGGTTATGATGTGTCAAATTCTGTGGCTCTCTCTCTATTTATATTTCACAGTGACACATAATATAAAGAGGATGAAGGCATATATGCCCAACTGCTCTGGTCTGGTCTGGTCTGGTGTCTGTTGATGTGAATGTGGAGCATGTGTGAGAAGCATGGGGTTTCCTACAAATTCGGTTCCTTCTTTTAACTACCTTTGTCATGTTTCTAGCCAACAAAACTCCAATAATTATTAATTAGCTCCTTCTTCGTTTGTTCAGGGTGAGGTGTCCCGTGTCCCAAATTTGCCTCTCCTCTTGCCACATTACCCTCCATTTCCAAGTAACAATTATAAATTCCAGCTGCTGCATTTCAAAATGAGGCGCCTGTCTGGGCTGTCTCCCCTCCCCCCGTTGAAGAAAGATCCAGATCCAGATCTACTGTATCAAATAAAATAAACAACATATTGTCAGATATTAATTATGATTCCAAGACCTTGATTATTGGGTAATTTTATATTGTGTGCACGAGTGGGCTGTACTCCTTTTGTCTCTAATTTTTCGAGCAATGCTATGCTTTGTTAATTTCACTTCTACCGATGGCCGGAGTAATTCATTTTTCCTTGATTTTGCTGCTCATCGATTAACGAAAGGTAGCTTAGCTAGGACGTTGGACACACAAGTCGATTCCCATTGTAACACGTGCAGCAAATATCACGGAAAATGGTACACGTGGCTCTAGCTAGGAGACAGGTGGAGGTGGTGCTTTAATATATTGTCGATTACAACAGGTGAAGGTGAGATCGGAGAATATGTCCGAGGTGGTAGCCTTTGCATAAAACCTATCAAAACCCAATTGCAATTTGCTTGCTCCCTACGAGTTGCGAGTTCCATTCTCTATTTTTGAAGTGGAGTGCAGATTAATTTTCTTTAATACATTTAACAAATACTTCATTTTTACTTAGGTTTTGAAGATTTGTATATCACAAAATTTTTTTGAGACTTTTGTAAAAAATATAATAATTAAGTGTAATTATTGGTAAATTTATAATATAATACTAAACATTTTGAAAGAAAGATTTTTGGGAAAAAAAAAAAAGGGCCACTCAATGAATGCCCAAGCTGTAATAATATACTATTCAAAAGTTTTATATATTTATTTTAATATTTAGTTTAATAAAAAATAAGATTGTAGAATATTAAAATATCTTTTAAATACTAAAATTATTTAAAATATATATTGTTAAATTTATTTTAATATTATATTTTATTTATTATAAAATATTAGAATCAATTTTTTAAGTTTTTTTAATTTACATAAGACTATTCCTCGGACAATTACTAGGACTAGGACTGTCTTCACTCAATTATATAATTGAAAATTGGAAATTAAACTCCCATAATTACTTTTACAGAAGTTCAAGCAAGTGTTCTCCTATTAGACCAAAGACTTATTGGTCAATTTTTTTAGTTAATAAAATCAAAAAATATTATAATTAAAAGAGAATCTTAGTTTCCTTTATTAAAAATTTGAAGGTTTATATAATCTTTTATTAAAAATTTGAAGGTCTATATAACTATCTCTCAGAATTCTTTTTTCTTATAAATATCAGTATTCACAAAAAAATAATAATAATAATAACTCAATATACGCATTAATTGGGATGAAAGCTAAGTTAAAATTAAAACTCTAATAATACTATGAATGAGATAACGAAGAGAAAGAAATAGCACCATTTAATGATTTGTCTTTTTATTAAAAAAAATTCAAAAATATTGGACAGGATATTGAAAAGAGGGAAACATAAACTTTTGTTTTAAAAATTTTTCAAACATTTATCAGTATATGTTCATCTATCATTTGTTGTAGTTCAATGTCAAATTGTGATTTGTAATCACAAATGTATTGTAGAATTTCTTTAATATTTTGATTACCTCTACTTTTTTTTTTTATCAAGAAATTTATATAATTTATTACTTTTTACTGTTGATTTTTTTTCCGGTTAATAATAACTTGTCTCACCCAAACTCAATAAATGCCTAAAAGTAAGAAAAAGAAATCACGGAAAGAAATTTGATTGGTTAATCATTTATACTATTACAGAATTTTCATTTATATCAATCAAAATTGAAGTTTGGTACAAATAGCAAAATCCTGTAAAATGCGGAAGCCACGACCGCTCTTTGAGTCCTGAGCTAGATATACAGAACAAGTTTAACATGGATCACTAGTGAGCGAGGATGTTGAGGAAAGAGACTCTGTTTTTCACTAGACATTAAAACATGGAATCAAAAGTACTCTCTAACATTTTTTGTGCCAATTGAACTTCATCATAATCAGACTTGGTATTCGTGTAATTAATATTTTTGCCTGTTCTTGAGTGCCCTTGTAGAGTGTAAAGGGCAAGATCAACACCCTCCACTTTATTGATTATTTTTTCTACTCCTTTGTTATCAGATTCCGATGGTGACAATAATCTAATTCTCACCAATTCTGAAATCAATGAAAATGACCACGACCCACCACCACCAGCTGCCTTCGTATTCAATTTCATTGTTGGCATTGACATGAACAACAAAAGTGATTTAAAAGTTGAGATGGTAATGGCGGTTGCTTCTTGTAAAACTTTGATGATATGTGATAGATTGTGATCCACATCTAATAGTAATACTGAAGATGAATCTTTGCTTTCCATTTTCTTGAATGCTGCAAGGGACTTAGCAATGTCCTTTTTCGCTTTCTTCTTTAAGGTAGTGCAAGCAGCAATGTGGCATTCGATGCTCGAATCTGATCCACCTCTTCTACGCAAAGTTGATTGAAGGAGTTTGCACATGTTGCTTCATCTGCAACATTATGTCTCTTGCATTGTTGCATGTGTCTAGCAAGGTGAGTGATTGGTCCAGTGATTCTTCCACTAGCTTTCCATTTTGATGGCGGATAAGTGCTTGTTGGGTCTGTGGAGAGTGAATAAATTCCCCAATGCAATTGTACAGCTCTGAAAGGCCAACCTCGGCTGATAAGTTCGTACAAAGTGATGGAATTTGCTAGATTTTGAGTGGATTAGTGCTGATTCTAGCTTAACACAAGTGGGGTGAATTCTTGATGGCAAGTTAATGGACCTAACTGGTAATGGAGGATGAGTGTGTGCATCAGAGAAAGAAGATGAACTCATTGCGCATGCCATTCTAAGAGATTTTTTGTTGGGAAACAAGTGATGGTTGAATTTGCAATAATTCATTATATATATATCGGTGTGTTTATAAGGACATGTACAATACAAAGTCGTCTTTGGCATGTTCAGGATCTGCTTGTACTGCTACTGCATGCTAGCATGTGAGATCACCTTTTTTTTTTTTTTCCTTTAACTAATTTGAGTGGTGTGGTCATAAATCACAATCAAAATGGGGAACGTATTCATTTTCCAGAATATGTAACAGCTATGCAGGTCGTTAGTGGTGTTTGTTGCCTTGCCTCTCCCGAATCATCAATCAATTAATAATGGTTCTCTAGACTCTAGCTAGCTAGTTATCATTTTTATTCTTTGATTCGACATATGTCAAAAGGAATCAATTTCCATATAAACTCATCACGTCTTCCTTCAAAGAACCAATTTATTTAACACTAAAGATGAATTATATGTAAGTGCCGTGAATCTAGTCTGGGCTTGCAATTGTTGCTTTTAATAACAAAATTTGAATTAATTTACTCCAAATAATTAGCATGCGAGCCAATACTTATTTACCATATGGAGGCACTGTACGGTTGGGTTTTGTCCATGGTATGGCAGAGGCGGACAAGGAATCAATACATTTCTTTTATATTGGGAATTGTTGATAAAAAATTTAACGGCTTGTTGGAAGGATTCAGATTTGTGAGGATGAAAATTGAATTCGGAGAACATGCAGCATGTCCATTATATGATTTTCTGCTTGTCTCCTATGATTTTCATATTCCGTAGCTAACCATTGCATGAAATAATTAATTAATATACCCCGTACATTAATTATGCCATTGCATTATATGTAGGAGGGAACATGTCCAAGACCAAGACCATTGATTAGTCATTTTGTCCAAATGTAACTGATCACTTTGCAACTTGGCGTTATAACTAAAAAATCAGAACATTCCAACTATCCTTTCATATCACATGATTAACATTGATGTCACGCTATCACAGCTTTGGCACCAGCTTCTTCATGAAAATGACCTATTATTTCTACAATATGACATTATTATTATCATCATCATCATCATTCAATAATACAACTTGCCCCACGTAGCACATTTACAAATTATTCAATGCAAGCAGCCGGCCAGTGGTTTTTTCTCTATAAAATCTTATTAACAGAAAGCACGAGCTCTCATTAGTCATTGGCCCATTGATAAACCAGCGACAAGGACCTCTCCCCAAATTAGTTATATCCCTCATAATTAGTTAATTACTGTGCCACCTTGAAGCGAATGTAATATAACTAACCAAACATCTCAGTTTTGGACCAAAATACCCTCATCATACTCAATAAATTACCAAACTAAGTCTTTTAAGTTGAATTTATACTCAAAATTGATGTGGGTAATGTTGTAAATGTCATTTTCCCCATACATAAGACAACGTGGGTTTATAAAAAATTTAGTTTAAGTTGATAGATCAAAAAACTATTCAAAACAATCAAAGTGCATGTCGCACATTTTCTATATGCTTCTATAAAATATAGTAAAATGTAAATATTTTAATGAATTTATGATAAAACCTGCACTTTCTTAAACGCTGTTTATGGGCAGGTTAATTTGAATGATTAATTTCTTATTCCATTTATTTATTGAATGAAAGGTCCTACATGATGGGGGCTAAATATGGTGGGGACTGGAGAATGAATCAATGAAGTAATTCTGGTATTATACGAAAAGTAATGGACAATATTTTCAGAAGAATGGAGCGCGTGAAAGACTCCACGGAATCTTTATTAGGGTGTCATTTATTAAGGTCACGATTTGTTAAGTAATCAATTTAACAGTTTAGAGGTAAAGTAGTTTATGTGCTAAAACATGATTTTCGTATATAGATATTCAAGCTGAAGAAGTGTTTGATTTGTTTTGAGGCTGCAAATTCAACAAATTTAAATAAAGGTGAGATTGCTGCCATGCCCAAGCCGTAGAGGGAGGGATAATAACACTAGCTCGTGTGATTGAGCTGAAAGTTAGATGGGAAAAAATGGAACTAGCTAGCTGAGTATTATTCTTTAATGACTTCTCTAGCTACCATCAGTGGTGGCTTTAGGTATAAGCGAACAAAGCCGTTGTCTAAGGTCCCGTATTTTCAGAAAACCTTATTTTTTAAGTATTTCCTTAATATTTTCTGATTAGTAAAGATATATTTTTTTTAAATTACTTATTGTAGGAAATAGGAAAGTCTATTAGATATCTATTTGATTAATAATTATCTACAATTAATAATTATTTTTTTTTATAGAAAATCTATATTTGATTACCTTAATGTTAAAGAGATATAATTAATAATATTATGTAACCATTAATTCATTCATTATTAGTCCTTCCAAAAAAAAAAAATAAATTATTTACCTTTTTAATTTAAAAATAATAATTAATTAACTTTAGAATCTTTGACTTTTAATATTTCTTTTAATTTCTATTAAAAACCCTATAATGTCAAAAATCAATAGGTGAAAAAAATTCTTGCTCTCTTCACTACAAAAAAAATTATTATATTAATTGGTTCATTTAAAAATGAAAAAATTAGTTTCTTAAAATACAAAATACATATTTATTATCTAATTATCAATTCATCATCTCAACTTTCTATGTTTTATCATTCGAAATATTCTATTTAAAAATAATATTGGTCTTATTTATTTGTTTATTTATTTTGTAATAGTTTTAATGGAAGTTAAAAAAATATCTTCTTGACTTTTTTTTAGGTTTTGTTTTTGAAATTTTTTAGAATCTTTTTTTTTTTATTTTTAAAATTCAAGAGTTAAAGACCGTATCAATTTTGAGCCTTTTTATATTTTTTTAAATATTGAAATTGTAAAATAAAAAGATGCCTCATAAAAAAAATTCGTCTAAAGTCCCAAACACACTAAAGCCGGCCTTGTATACACATCATCAATGTTAAGCAACTAGCTATTGTGGATGATATTCAACTTAGAATTTAATAACTAAAAGTAATATAGATTTTTTTTAATTAAAAAAATAATTGTACTACAAAATGTATTCATGCACTTAAAAAATTAATATCCTTTTTTATGACTTTCCGTTCCGTATTACACAAATCTTAGTTTGTGGGGGATAATAAGAAAATATATCAATTAAATGAAAAAGAGAATAATGCACGTACACATGTACAGCATATGGTAAATTAATAGAGATAGATAGCGTGACGTAAGAAAATATACTGCATATGAACTGAAAATCTCAAACTTAATTATACACAAAATTTCTTACTAAAACTTGATTTTGAACATGGAGTAATCCTATAAATTGGGGATGCCAGGCCAAATTTACATGTACAAAAAATTCGCATCTTCAAGGTGTAAGTACGTTAAGGAAGGACACTTGATTTTGGATTAATATTCTAAACATGCAATCTAATCCAGTCTCAAGACCCTTAATGCCAAAATCAAGTGTCTCTAATCTCTCAAGTGCTAGTTGCACATCAGCCTTGGTATCACTTTTTTGAATTTTCCCATGTAAAGAGTACACAGCTAGGTCAACATTTCCCACTTCATTGAAAATCTCATGTTTTGATTTTTCAGTTGCCACGGCCACAGGGATTAATTTTTTGACCAATGACCATCCAGCAGCCTTTGTCTTCATTTCTGGCATAGAAAGAAACAACAAGATTGATCGAAAATTGAAAATTGTGGCAGCACTTGATTCTCTTAGCACATTGATCACATTTGGCAGAAGATGTTGATCATGATCTACATCTACCATATTAATAAAATTAGGTGATTCAATGTTGCTTTCTGCTTTCTTCAATGCTCTAAGACACTTGGCTATGTCTTTTTTTGACTCTTTTCGAAAGCTAACGTAAGCACGAACATTGCTTTCCATGCTTGAATCTCCACCTCTCCTTCTAAGAGCTGATTGAAGGTTTTGCACTTGCTCCTTCATATTCAACATCAATTCTTTTGCGTTGCTACATGCGTCTAGCAAGTCAACTGAGCTTTCCAGAAACTTTTCGATTAAGTTTTTGTGTTGTTGATTGTGAAGAGCTTGTTGGACGCATGGACGCTGAATAAACTCCTCAATGCTGTTATACAACCCTGCAAGCTTTATTAACCGAGCTTGAATAGACTGCACTGCATCTGAAGGAATTGCTGTCAAAGATGAAGATGATGATTGCCTGCCGATTTTGATTTTATTTATTTCTTGTACAATCTTGAGAGAATTTGGGCGTAACCTTGTAGGCAAGCTAATAGACCTTGAATGAACTTGCTTGTTTCGTAATATCATCCCCGCCATCTTTCTTTACTTTTCTCCACAGAATAAAACTTGAAATCACTCGAATTAAATTCAAGTGCTGCTGAATTCAATGGCTCATGATCAAGCTAACTATTTATAAGCATACAATGAGGGCTCCACTTGCCCCGTCATGCCTAAGCACTAAGCACTAGGCATATAATGTTATGCCAAATGGTTCAATTTTAGCTAGCAGACTGCAGCTTCTTAATCTTTCTTTGATTTTGAACTGTTTTTGGCAAATTTTTAAACTAATCAAGTTCATGACTCATGAGAGTAAGTTTGCCTCCTTGTCCCCCCAGTCCTTTTTATCACCTTGCTCTAAACGCGGCTTCAATCATAGACAATATTTGGTTAATTAATGAAACATAAATGGCTGGCAAATGTGATGATTGTCTCATTGTAAATAAAGAAGAGGCTAGAGTGAGGCTTAGAGCAAGCTAGCACCTTTGACTAGTGAAAACGACAAAAGTGAGGCAAGATTTTGCATATAATTGGGCCTCTGGTGCAAGAATCTAGGGCTACCATGAGGAGAAATTTGGATTGGTACTTTGGTACAACATCATTTCAATGGTTATCAAATTCCGTAGCCAGTTGTACATTAATGCACAAGTTCAAAATGAAAAATATATTTTGATCGAGTGATTAATCAGTGGAGACGGGAACAAACAATTGTGTCTCATAATAGCATATAATTTTGCAACAAATCAGAAAGCCTATCGCGATGAATTTCTTTTTTCTTGGAAAGATTCTTAATCTTCAATCGATTAAGGATCATGGTTGGTTGTACTTAGGTGATAATCGAGAGTGCTTAAAAATATAACAGCGAAATGTTGAACTTCAGAGCAGGCTTTTGGTCCGAAAGTTTTTGTGTTGATCTCTCATTTAAGCGCGTAGACTCCCCACTTCTTTGTCTTATTACCGCATGTGTCATGAGAAGCTCAATGAGCTAAGATTGAAATTTGAAGGTGATTTTGACTGGAACTCCCTGTCTTAAAATTAAAAGGACAAAGGAGTTGACCAACTTAACCAAGAGGTTGTAAATTAATTAAAATGAGAAAATTTTGAAGACAATTAATAAAACATGACTAATATACTAAAATCCACCCTTCTAATAAAAAAAAGATTGGGGAATTCATTTTTCTTGAAATTTCTTAATTTGATTACTATAGTTTTATCCCCAAAAATGACGTATTATTATTATTATTATTATCTTGGGTCAGATCAATTTATATTGATAGCGATTCAATGCATTTTTTATTTTTAATTATTCATTTTTATTTTGATGTAGTATTTCTGTACAATAATGTTAATCTAATGACTTGACCTAGGGCCCATTTGAGATTGCTTTTGGGAGGTTCAAAAATAATTTTTAAAAGTTAATTTTAGCATTTGGCAAATTATTTTAGAAATTCACTTTTGGCAAAATCACCCTATCCTACAGCAGATTTTAAAAAGCGAAAGAAGATGCTTTTAAAATCTAATTTTAAAAATCACTTTTATACTTAATACAATTCCATATAAATCCTCATATATATTATAAAAATCCAAAATTATCCTTATTAATTCGGAAATAAAATCATTAACTTTAAAGAGATTATTATTATTATCAATTATATTGAGATAATAAAATGAAAAATGAAATTATTAATATAAAATATTTATTATAATTATCAATTTTTATATGTACACAATAAAAAATATTTTATATCCATGTTTATAAATATTTAAATAAATTTTATTCAATATTATGCCTAATTCAGTCATTTACATTCTTATAGTAGTTAAACAATAAGATTTATCAAACATATACCATTTTTTTTAAAACTCACGGCACTTGTAAAAATAGAATCTACCAAACATTTAACTAATTCTCTTTACAGTTAATCATTTTACAGCATTACTCTCTTTACAGTTAATCATTTTACAGCATTACTAACAATAATTATTTTAAAAGATACAGTATTACTAAACTAATCCTTAAGACGTTAAACTATTATGTAATAAAAACGGCTAAGAGGGTGTTTGTTTTTTTAACTTAATGACTTAACTTAATTAATTAAGTTAATTAGAAGTGTTTGTTTTTATAACTTAATGGGACTTTTTAGATAATTTTGACTTAATAGAATAAGCCTTTTTTTGGCTTTTTTACTGAATGGAGAAATATAAATAAGCCAACTAATTTCCAATATAAAAAATATCCATACTTTATAATTTAATTTTCGTGCCTATCCCAAAACCCACCCATACACATTTACTCACTAATAATTTCATCATATATTTACTAATATAGAGAATTTGTGATAAAATTTGAAACTTATGGCATTTTGTATATTATAATTCCAAAATCATTATGTATTCGCTTGAACTTGGTTTTACTTATATATGTTAAAATATTATGGTATTTATGTTCTTTGAAATATGTATATTATTTATTTGGCATTCAAATTTAATAGAGATATAAATGTAAAAGTACATATTTGTAGTTTTTTAAGTTGCAAAAACAATGGCGAAATGGAAACGTAAAGGCTATGATAAAGAAACAACAGTTAATGAATAATACTAATTTTATTAGAAAAGTCTGAATGAATAAAACTAGGGTTTTGAGCCCTATTTATAACAAGCCTAAAATAATCCGAATTTACCAAGGAAAGTAAATCCGAAATATTATTCTATAACAAAATTCTCCTATCCGAAATAAGAAAGGAAAAAAAACGGAATCCAAATCCGAGTTGTAATTAAAAAGATAAAAATCCTAGAAGAATTAGAAAAAATAGGAAAAAATCTTAAAACCTAAAAATGACTAAGAAAGAGAGCAAATTTTCTGCTCAACCATGGACCAGAATAGAGTTATGGGTTTGGTTCGTCTCATTTCAAGCTTCAAAACGGTATATTATTCATTGAAAACAGACACCTGTAGCCAAAATTATGCCATCCGGAAGGTATCCTGCCCGCAATATGCACATACCCTACATCAAACAAATAACTTTATATTTATTTTCAAAGATTCAGATAAAAAAAATAAACATATTATTTAAAATTCAAATTAATTCAGATTTATTTAACTTTCAAATAAAAAAACAAACTACAGCTAACTCTAACCAAGTGCACAGCCAAACTTGAGAAATCGGCGACGGGGACCATAGAATGAGAATAAGACAAACTTGTAGAGACCAACTCATAAAAGATGCATATAAAACTTGTGGGTCTCATTTGAAAACAAAGAAAATAGTGGGTCTAAAGTGGGCCCCGCTCCGACCTTAATTCTAACCAAGCAAAAATTAATTAAAATAAAGTGAGTACTCACGGAACTTTGATATCATGATAAATTGATAATATATATATATCTTTTTTCGATTAAAATATAGAGCTCGTATTAAACATGAAAGGGTACAATACATAATAATAGATCGCATATATTGACCTGCCTCCAAAAAAATTAGCTGAAAATTTAAAAATTGACCTTTATAAGCCCAAAATTATGTGTTATAACCTTTGGTTCTTTGCCCAAAATGAATTAGAGAAGAAA
The DNA here is from genome assembly GCA_030449835.1 of Clausena lansium. Taxonomy (NCBI): domain Eukaryota; kingdom Viridiplantae; phylum Streptophyta; class Magnoliopsida; order Sapindales; family Rutaceae; genus Clausena; species Clausena lansium. The sequence goes on along the minus strand of JASUUF010000224.1, from coordinate 548,963 downwards.
AGCTAAGTTTTCTTAAAAAACTAATTCGATTTTCTTCCGCCGAAATTCTTTTTGGGTTTTAAATAACCCTCTCAAACAATTTTACATCATTCCGAAAAGTTCTCCTAATTTCACTAGAATTCTCTTTGATTAAAAAAAATAAAAATTCCATAAAAATTATTTCGTGGCTCAAAATCAACTCCCTTTTTTCCTATGGTATAATTTTGCCAATATTGACGTTCATGTAAAAAATCAGCTCAACATTCTAAAATTACACTTAAAAGGATCAAAACTGTATCCTATATCCTTTAGTTTTGGGTGCCCAGGAAGAAAAGTGAGTTTTTCTTCAAAAACCAATTCAGTTTTCTTCCACCAAAATCATCTTTAGGTTATAAAAAGCAATCTCAAATAGTTTCACATCATTCCAAAATGTTCTCCTAATTTCTTTGGGATTTTCTTTGATTTAAAAAAAAAGACTGAAAATTCCATAGAAATTATTAGGGACCTTGAAACCGACTTTATTATTATTTTTTCCTATAGTATACTTTTGCCAATATTAACCTTCGTGCAAAAAATCAGCTCAAAATTCTAAAATCTTCCTTTTAAAAGCCCAAAACCATGTGCTGCAGTCTTCGGATTTTGGCCCAAAAAGGATATGAGAAGAAAAGCTGGGTTTTTCTTTCACCAAAATCCTCTTTGGATCATAAAGAGCTCTCAAAATAGATTCAAATTATTCTGAAAAGTTCTCCTAATTTAATTGGGATTTTCTTTGATTTTTCAAAAAAAAAGATGGAAAATTCCATAGAAATTATTAAACAACTTTCATCCATCCCTCCTAAGTTTATGTGTATGAATAAAATTGTGATCAAAATTTGTATCTCAACTAATATGTTATTCATTTATTAAATAATATAACAATAATTTTACCAATTATAAAATTTATTATCTAATAAATTAAATGAGCAGCAGATACAATTGTTAGAATCCTTAATATTATTGATATGTAAATAAATTTTCCTAAATTATATTTATTATAACTTACAATTAGATTTTTTATATAAAAATAAGTAACAAAGCAGTGGAATTGAATTTTACTTAAATTATTTAAAATAAAACTTGGGGGGAGCTGTCATTGCGCCTGTGCATGCTGAGCAAGTTCATTGCATTGATTATTTTCATTATGTAATTATATCTGTGCTATAAGTAGTAATGACTTATGACACATGAACTTGATGATGGGTCATATCATAAATGAAATTCAGAAATTGGTAACGATCACTAACATTAACTGGTGTTTGATCTTAATATAAAGGGTCAACGACAATTCGGTCCTTTAGATTTTCCATTTTTACCGTTAAAAATCTTAGTTCTGTTGTGAAATAATGGATTTACTATTATGTTTATTCTTGTAATTACTATAATGCCCCTATATTTTTCTATATAAGGAAGGAAATAAATGAATAAGATGAGATGATTCGGGAGCAGCTCTCTCTCTTCTGTCTTTATGTTCTTCGTCTTCCATTCATACAATATATAAATATATACAAAAACATGTAAATTTACAACACGTTATCAGCACGAATTTTGCTCGTATATATATGTATAATATATCAGAACGAAGCTCTCGACGAGCTGAGCATGCTGCCGCAAGAATCATCTCGATCGGAGATCGGATGAGTCGGGAAACGGCATCGGAAGAATTCTGGTTTCAAGGGATAAAAATGGGTGGCGATCGGGTCGGGTCAACCCGACTTCCAACCTGGCTGGAGAACCCATTTCCGATCCCATCAACGGTCTCGGAAGGTGGCAAATCGAAGCTCTCTGGCCGGCCGTCGTATCCCCGCCTCTTTCATGGCCTGAAATCGACCGGAAAGCCGTAGATCTATTTTTTAATACAACCCGCGACTCGACCCGGTATCTGTTTGATTTTCCGGCCATCTCACCGGTAAAGGAAGGCACCGATCAGAAGTTCTTGAGCCGTCGGTCATGCCCATGCCATCTTAGTTGCCGGAAGACGGCTAGATCGCCGCAGATCTAGCTTGAAAAGCTGCGACTTAAACCACCATGTTTGCCGACGATTTCGCCGGGATCGGCCACGCCGTCACCTGAGTTTTGCTCCTCACGACTTCCTCTTCAAAACCCAACCAACCACAGCCACCGAGGAGCATCCGTTTGCCGCCGATCAAGCCGCGAATGTTTTCCCCTTTTTGAAGCCCGATCCGCCGCCGTCCGTGCTCATGAGCACTCACCGCTGGCATCATTAGACTCACCGAGGCCTAGAGTTTTTATACCGACCTTTCAGTTCACCGTTGCTTGATTTCCGGCGATCGTTGAATGGCAAGGGCGTTTTGGTAATTTCAAACTTCTAAGGGTATTATAGTAATTTCAAAGGTTCAAGGTAAATATTTCTCAGATCCTTAAAAGTGATTTAAATTATGATACATGCCTATACGTATTTAATTTAGTACATAATAATTATGTTACGACCTGAAGTTTGTAACAAATGTGCGTATAATAACATGTTATTATATGTCAATTTTTGAAATAAGAATTCTGAAATTTGAAATTTGAGTTGGGACCTGAAGTCCTAGATCGCTAGATTAGAATCCAAAGTTCTAATTCCACAGTTGTATGTATATGAACTAGAAGTTTCGATTTTAAGATATGCGAATCTGAGACAATTGTATATATGTATCTGAACTTGAAATTTTCAACATTACGGACCATAAGATTTGAGTTGTGTTTGGTAAATATCTGAACCAGAAGTTTCGGATTATGTACAGTAATCATTTGCGAATTTGAGGATCCGAGTTATGTTTTGTGTATATCTGAACCAGAAGTTTCAGATTATGTATGATAATTATTTATAATTATAAATATTTTTGAATCCGAAGTTCGAAATCATAATATCGAACCTGAAGTTCGCATTTTATTAATCAGAACTTGCAATTCTAAGTTATGATTTAAACATTGGAATCTGAAGTTCTAAATACATACAAGAGTATGATATGACAATATTCGACCACAACTGAAAATGTGATGAGAAATAATGAAATCGTGAAAAGCTTATTATTCCCTGAAGTGAATAATAAAATATTGAGACAACTAACTGATGTGGAATTTTTTTTAGGTAAATAGTCTAATTTTTGTGTTTATTTATGTTATTTTATTTTATTATTATGTTAATACGGCTAGTTCTATAATACCGTCTATATTGTTATTGCTTTATTATTATATTTGGCTGGTTTTACAATACCGTCTCTATTAGTTTATTCTGTTAATATGATTTGGTTAATAATATTTGAAGTAAAAATGCATACATTATATTTGGTCATATAGACCAGATTGAGTACTCCAGAAGAGTTATAATTAATCAAATATTTTGAAAAAATATATATATAATATTGATAGCAAGCATCATGTATTTTCAATGCCTTATTTTACAGTCAAATCCTGAAGATCTGTTGTATTTTAAATATATCCGTTGAAATGGATATCATGTTGAGATTACAGTACAAAACTGTAAAGGCATTGAATACATATAAAAGAAATTTTAAAGACTTTTCATCTGGGTTTATTACATTTGACGGTTATGTAGTAATGAATCAGAAGTTCATTACCTTAAAATATTATACATTATGGCATGATTGCCTTGGACACCCAGAATTTATAATAATGCGATTGCTTGTATTGCTTGCTCACAAAGAAAATTTGTGGGTAGACCATCCACTTCTAAAGGTTGGTCATGAACCTCCATCGTTTTTGCAAATGGTTCATGGAAATGTATGTGGAACAATCCATCCACTTAGTGGACCACTTGATTACTTGATAGTTTTGATTGATGCATTTGCACTGTGGTCACATGTTTGTTTATTGTTCACACATGAGATTGCATTTGCAAGATTATTTGCCTAAATTATTAGATTAAGGGCATAATTTCTATACCATCCAATCAAATTATATATCTGCATAATGCTTGTAATCTCCCATCTACACTTTTGGTTTTGCTGTACATGTTTCTATATCACCCCTTCAACATGCAAAGATGGGACCTCAATGTTGTTTGGGGTTTTATGTTGATTTCAAATCACATTCAATTATCAGATATATTGAACTCCTAATGGGTGATCTTTTTACTGTACAATTTGCGGATTGTCATTTCATCCATTTTGATGAGATAATCTTTTCATCATTGGGAAATGAAAAGCCTCCTGAAGTAAGGCATAAAATATCATAGAAAATTTTTCACTTTGTCTCAGTTAGACCCTCGTACTAGTCAATGTGAAAATGAAGTACGAAGGATGGTCAATTACTAGATGTAGATATAACAAAATAACCAAGTCATATATTACAGTTGCTACTACACTAACCCGGGTGATTGTTCCTGCTGAACAGTCAAGTGTATGAATAGCAATGAATTATCTGCTGTACGTCAGAAACGTAGCAGATAACTTAGTTTCAAAGACAATACTTCCCAGAAGAGGAGAAGGAAAAATCAGGACCCTGTTGATAAATAAAGCTTGAGCTGTAAATATTTTCATCTTATCTGCATCACAGTTCTAGATAAACTGGTAGTCCCTGAAGTGACAGTAATTCATGAAGAGACAAATGAATCCAGAAATAGTTAGATTTTTGTTGATTTTACTCGGGGTAATTTTTTAAAAGGCGTCTGGTCCTTGATGAGACCAAATACCTTGAAAGACCTCCTGAAGAGATACATGCCTAAGATGAGGCATAAAGCCCTTGGAGTGGCTGGAAATAAAATATATCTATCAATTGTGTGTTTGCGTTCACAGTAGCTACTAACATTGTAAATGATCATGATCCGCAAATCATTGATGATATAGATTAAGGCATGATTGACCCAAATAGAAATAAGCAATCCAGCAGAATTGGCTTCTTTAACAAAACGTGAAATTTTTGGACATGCAGTCCAGATATTCGAAACTGTTAAACCCGTTGGAAGTGAATGGGTATTTTTGAAATATAATGAGCATAGTAAAATCACTGGATATAATGCGCGCGCATCTAATTATATAAGATCTCCTGCAGAGATCTGGTATTGATTATGAGAATAAGTATTATCCAGTGATAGATACTATTATGTTTTCGAATTTTTAATTGTAGTTTCAGAAAGATTTAATATTTACGTGAAAATCCCTGAAGGATTGAATATGCTTAAAGCATATAAGAATTGACTGTATTTTATGGATGTCATGACAGTTTATCTGTATGGATCACTTGACATTGATGTTTCCATAATGATTCAAAATGCCTGAAGCATTTAAATCAAAGGATTTTAATATATACTATTGATCCTTATACAGATTGAAATAATATAATCGTATGTGGTACAATCGTTTAAGTGAGTATATGATACTATTTACCCATGTATATTCATTAGAAAATCCAAATCTGGATTTACATTTCTAGCAATTCATAATTGATGACGTGAACGTGATTGGAACTCCTGAAGAGCTCCCAATGATTACTGAATATTCATATGAGCATTTTCTCGACCTGTAGATCGAGCATAAACAGATGGAATAACTATTCATCAGTTAGTTTATATTGAAGAACTCTGCAAATATTTCTAAGTTGTCGAACTGAAGATTGTGCCATTATCTTTATGAAAATTTTAAGGTTTGAACTACAATCTCTGAAAGGTTTATACTAATACATCGTATCACACACTCTTTATATGCACAAATTAGCTATACTGTTACATTATTATTATGATGTTTTTACAAGACAAACAAAACTAACTGCTTGACTAGTAATGCTCATATAAGATAAAAGTCGTTTATAAAAGCATATTTTCTTGTCTGATAATTTTTGAAAATTGCATGGTAGTTACTTCATATCCAGGTACGCTTGATATCGTGTCTTGATTTAGCTTTATATTAATCATATTCTTTGGTTTTCGGTGAGACTCTTTTACGCAGATAATTTGGTATGATCGCTTACCTCCATGTATCTCCCGTTATTAAAGGGGACAGGAAAAGAAAATTAATGTCAAACAGATAAGCTCCCATCGATATATGATTTGCCTCTATCGATATTTGAGAAGATATTTCTTCAAGGGGAACATATTTTGAAGATAAGATTTTCTACTGATGTATTAGACAATATCATCAGGGGGAGTATATCTAGAAGATATGTGTTACTACAAATATATTAGATAAATGTGCACTATACTCTTTTTCCTTCGATCAGATTTTATCCCACTGGGTTTTACTGGCAAGGTTTTAATGAGGCAGTATTAAGCACATCATATCTTAAATAGTAAATCCAAGGGGGAGTGTTGTGAAATAATGGATTTACTATTATGTTTATTCTTGTAATTACTATAATGCCCCTATATTTTTCTATATAAGGAAGGAAATAAATGAATAAGATGAGATGATTCGGGAGCAGCTCTCTCTCTTCTGTCTTTATGTTCTTCGTCTTCCATTCATACAATATATAAATATATACAAAAACATGTAAATTTACAACAAGTTCTTCCATTTATCCATTACATTCCTGACATTATAAATTTAATTAATGTTCGAACTTTATGGTTAAGTATAAATGTTACTTTTTACGTCTAGAATTAAGAATCATTCCTATAGCTTTTAATAAACAAATCGTATTCTGCCCTCCAAATGTGAGGGCAGTAGTTTAAGTCCTTGCAAACGCATTGTGGGGGTAATTTTTTTTTTAATTATAATTGAGTGAAGGCAGACTTCTTCTTCGCGAAATGTGAAGAGTAGACATCTCTTGAATATTAAGTGGTGTTTGTTTTTTTTAACTAAATGCTGAATAGCACTGAATTTAATTAAGTCCGAATAGAGCTAAATGTTGAATGCTGAATAATATGTTTGTTTTTTATTTTTGAATGTCTGAATAAATGTATTAAATTATTTATTTTTTTATAATTGAAATATCTGAAAACTGTTATTTTACATATATACCCTTATTAAATATTATGCATATTGTTACACTTATATATTAATAATTCAATAAAAAAATCAAAGATAAAATAAATAAGCTATTATATTTAATAAAAAAGAAACTAAAGTTATTATTTAATAACAAAAATAAATTGAAACATTAATAAATAAAAAGATCAACTAAATCCATTAAAAAATTGATTTGTAATTTGTAAGTTTATTTGTGGGAAATAATTGGATATTGTTATGGTATTGTTGGAAAAATAAAAATTAACTTCTTCAACGTTTTTTTTAATTCAGCATTAAGTTAGAATTTTTTACTTAATTAAATTAAGTGATAATTGCTTAATTTTGAGTATTCAGTTAAAAAATAAACACCTATAAAACAGCTGAATGCTGAAACCGAATCCTTTTAAACATTCAGTCAAAAAAACAAACAACCTCTTAGTGAGTGTTAAAATTTTGACAGTACTTAATAAGAATTAATGTAAATTAGCCCCAGTTATAGTCTGATTTGTAAATATCAATTATAATCTTATGTAATATGAATTGTAAATATGAGTAATAGTCTCATAGAATAAAAATAAAATAAAATAAACAAATCGTATTAGATGAAGTTATGACAATAAAAAGAACTAACAAATTTAATTTTTTATTGTTATTTCAACGTTATGGATATAACAGACAATTATTTTTAGAAAATAACAACGAAAATGAGAAACATTGGTGACACATCCTCCCCAATATTATCCTGTACTAATCACAAGTCACAACATGGGATTCTGATTCTTCAAGTCTGTTTCATCATCCTTTTCATTTAAAAAAAAAAATATTGAACAAATGCAATAAATAATCAAAACATCAATCAAAATAAAACCAAAGGAGAGAACAAGAAAATCATAATTGTACTGCAAGGAAATGGGCGAAAAGATTTACTGAGCACACACCACTAAATAAATAATGAAATGGAAAAGGCCAGAAGCCGGAAATTAGGGGGGATGGTACACACTACAAAGACCCCAAACACCAACACGTTTCAAATTAAAGATTCAGTGGAGGAGAGGCCAAAGAGCCTTTACTCATTATTATTATTTCTCATTTCTCACAAGTCTCGATCATTCTGCTCTGCTGACTGCTGACTGCTGCTACCAAACACATATATGCTGACGTCTCTACAGTAGCCAAAATTTTGATCCAACGGTGATCACATGTACACGTTTTTGCTGTCAGTCTTGCCAAAGCGTGAACATCATAGTACATATATGTGACATGTCTCTATTTACTGCTCATCAAACCAAAACGCTTTCTAGTTGATAGAGCTCTAGGGCTTCTCCTTCATTTCTATATAAACCCCAGTAGTAGGAAGAAGAAACATCCCTTCTCATTTCTCACATAACATTTTATATATATACATGCATGTTTTTGGGTCTATATATATATATATAGACATAGAGAGAGAGAGAGAGAGAGAGAGATTAAGTAATTAGATAGTTTCTCTTTGTAATGATACAATAAGAGAGTTTTCGAGTTAATTTCGTGCTCATGCAGCTGGATACGCAGCAAGCAGCTGAATCAATTAAATGGGTCAGCTCTTATTTTTCCACGGCTTTCTTGAACGTAAAAGTGCTTCAGCCGGCTTATGTATATATAATTAAGCTGTGCAGGCAAGCATTAAATACGTTCAAGAAGCTGTGGAACAATACGTGTTGATTCAGTACAAATTTGCTCTCCATCTTTAATTTCCTCAAAGGAAGGTTCATTAATTCTTGATCCAAAATTTTAGTAATGACCTTTTTTTAAATTTGTTCTTTATTAATTGAAAATTCTGTAATTACGTTGCCTCTAATATTTTGTCTACATGCATTACATATGTTTAATTTTACGCTGAAGTTGGTTGACGACAATATATATATATATATATTTGTCCTTTTGGTATTTAATGCTCAAGATACGCAGATCAACCAATAGCTAATGAGGAAACATACAAATGAGGTCGTGACATAAACAAATTAAATTTCAATCAAAGCCCTAATTGTTTGTGGATTTCCAATTAATTTTTTTTCCCAGACCTCAACGTAGTTCATAGCTAACATTAATTAGTAATTGATGGGTTTTGTTGGTGAAAATTTGCAAAATTATAAGAGATAAGACGTACGTACTAATAATATTTATAGATGACTGTTATTTAAATGATAAAATGTTAAATAAAAAAACGAGTAGTGTTGTGTAGGTGACAAGCAACAATTAAAGGCAGCGCATTGATAAGAATTCAGAAGTGCAGATCGAGCAGAACCTAGGACAGCTTCAGGCTTCAGCCCTCCCGTGTGCAGTGCAGCTAAAGAAAGAATGTGGTGGGGCCGGGGGTGAGGTAGCGACATCTCATTTCTGTCCAATTTCATTCATTAAGATGATCACTCGACATCTTCCTTTCCTGACTCCGTGCCCGTCTTATTTTTAGGCAGGTCACTACAGTCGACTACTTGTCCTCCAGTGCTTTTTTCGTGGATGACACGTCGTGTTGTTTGGATTTTTTTGTCTTTGTTACTTTATGTAAACGACGCGTCGTTTAAAACGTAGGTTCGTTCACTTTTTTTTAAAGCAACCCAATACCCAACCCACAGCAACTGCTCCGCTAGTTCAATTCTGCAATTTTCTGTTTCTCTCTATATATTCCCTATTCATCAAGTTACATTACATATATACTTCGGCAGGCATAAATCATTTGCATATCCCTGCCTATTCCTTTATAGCAAAATGCAATGAATATAATTGTAAACTGTAAACTGTCCGTATTCAGTAGGAAAAAATTTGAAAAGAGCAAACACATACTGCATAAAAGGAAAATGCTTAATTATATACATATAGCAATGTAACATTTTAACGTTCACTACAATTGTGTAACAAAAAATTGGGTTCAGTTTGAACATGCATGGACTATTCCTGTAAATTAAACGTGGATATGTCATATATGCTACTTTGATGTAAATATAAATCTCACATCTTCAAGGTGTGAGTACATTGAGAAGGGACACTCTATTTTGGATTAAACGTCTAAAGAGACAATCTAATCTTGACTCAACACCCTTGATGCAAAAACCAAGTGTCTCTAATCTCTTGTGTGCTATTTGCACATCAAACTTGGCATCATTGGATTTTGGGATTTGCCCATGTAACAAATATAGAGCAGCATCAACATTTCCCACTTCATTGAAAATTTCTTGGCCTCCCTTAGATGCTACTGGCATCAATTTTCTGATCAATGACCACCCACCAGCCTTGGTCTTCAATTCCGGCACAGTAAGAAATAATAAGGTAGATCGAAGTACGGATACCGTAAGAGCCCTAGAATCCCTTAGAACATTGATCACCATTGATAAACGTTGATCATTTCCATCTAGCATATCAGACGATGATTTAATATTGTTGCTTTCTGCTTTCTTCAATGCCCTAAGGCACTTGGCAATGTCCTTTTTTGACTTCCTTCTAAAGCTAATATATGCATGAACAGTGCTATCCATGCTTGAATCTCCACCTCTCCTTCTTAGAGCTGATTGAAGGTCTTGCGCTTGCTCTTTCATCATCAAAATCAACTCTCTTCCATTGCTGCATGCGTCTAGCAATCCAACTGATGTATCAAGAGCCTCTTCGACCAAATTTTTATGTTGCTGATTGCGAAGAGCTTGTTGGGTGCATGGAGACTGAATAAATTCCTCAATGCAATTATACAACTCCGCTAGCCTGATCAAACCGTTTTGAATTGATGATGAGGATGAAAATGGTGATTCCCATGTCTTAAACTTATTCAATTCACCTTCAACCTTCAAAATATTGTAATGTAACCTAGCACTAGCAGGCAGGCTGATAGACCTTTGAGGAACTTGAATGATTTGCACTGCCGACGTGCTTGCCATCTTAATTTGCTTTAATTTCTCTGGAATATTACTCGTCAAAAATCACTTAAGATTCAAGTGATACTTGAAAGACAATCACTCTTCAATTGATTTATAAGCATTCAGTGAGGGCTCCACTTGCTTCTTCAAGCCTCGGCACCAAGCATGTGATTGTAATATGACTCACCCTACCCGTGAAAGATCTTGTGATATTTTTAGCTACAAACATGCAGGCCTTATTCTTTCTTTAATCATATGGTCACGAAAAAGGCTACACATTAGCCACCGTTACATTTTTCTGGCTATAATCGTGAAATTGTTCCCTGTTTCCTTGTCTCCCTAATCATTGATATTACTTTGTGCCAAACGAGGATTCGATTACAGGTTTCAATTTCTTAATTTGTGTGATTGTGAACATGAAAGGCTGGCAAATATATGATTGTCTAATTTCGCAGAGCCTACAGAGGTTTATGTGGCCCACTGACCTATGGAAACAAATATTAATAAGACGCCCAAGAAAGAAACGACAAAACGGGACAAGATTTTACAAATTTTTAGAAACTGATATCCAAGAATCTAGGGCTACACCGAAGGGCAATTAGGGTGGGTACAATAAAAATCATACTCCAAACCCTCAACTTTCATTTCAATTGGCCACCGTATTCCGTAGCTATCCGTACAAAGTGCAATATAGCAATTCAATTTATTCATCTGAGATAACGGTGGATTCTTGGCGGGGAAATCGCAGCAGCTTGCTAACATGTTTATCACAAAATTTAGCTAAAACAGAGGATTGCCTACAAGCTTCTTGTCGCTTGCGGTTGTTTCACTGCATTTTAATAGAGAGAACAGCCAATCTTCCATAAGTTAATGTTGAATTTTTTTATGGGAATTGATCATGATTCAGAGCAATGCTATCGTTTGGTCGGTAACCAGTAAGTGAAAATTGCAGAGTGATCAAAATGTTTAGATAATGTCTTTTCAAAAGAAAAAAAGGTGGTTTAGATAATGAATTGTCCGTACTCAAAGCCATATAACATATCAGGCTTCGGGTTGCTTAGCAAAAGGGTATACAATTAAGCAAAAAGCAATGCCAAGAATCATTTAAATTGTCTTTCAGCTTGTGCTTCCAACAATAATCAAATGAGAGAATCATTTTCCTTTTGAGATTGCAGTGTCAGTGCTAAAAATTGAAACAGAATAATAAATGGTATTCTCCCAGACCAAAAACTTGTCTGGGACAACCAAAAAGCAATTTATACCGCTCCTTCTGAAGTCAAAATTAGTGAGACACAATATATACAATTGCAAATGCAACTTTTATGCAGAAGCGACCTCTTTGGGCAACAATTAAATGAAAGTAAAGATGGGCATAATGTGAACAATTATTCCAGCCAGAGAAAAGTGTCTAATCCAAGATTAAGTTGCAGAACTCACGATATGTGTGCCTTTGGGACATCCCTCCTTGCATTCCCAAAGCCAATATATCAGCTCATTTGTACATCAGCAACATATGATACAGATCAAATAAACTTTGACAAAAATCAAAGTGCGTTGCATTAGCAGACCAACAATAAACTGCAGATAATAGTGAAATTGAAAAAAAAAAAAAAACAAAGAAAAGAAAAGATAGTTATGGCCAATTTAACAGGAGCAAAAGGGGAAAAACTGGCCAGTGTGAGAGTTGAAAACAGAGCTTCCAAATATCGTCGGTGCCGAGTGTTGGTGCAGCCGATTCTGGCTCTCAAATTAGTGGAATAGTTGTCCTCAAACCAGAAAAGTAGAACTCGACAAGCCTCAGCAGCATTGCAAAGTATATTGTAGATCACCTAGAATATTACTTTTAAGGGTTGGAACCTTGTAGTTACACTTTTGTAACTTGTAGCTGTCTTAGTTTCTCCAAAACAGTTGTCACTCTCAGATGTCTGTTGTATTAGAGAGACTGTAGGTCTACGAAATTGCATACAGATTTCTTCTGCATTGTTTGGCTAAGGGACAGGTGACAACTCAAACCAAAACCTACAACAGCCTGAGCATAAAAGAGCTGGGGTTTGAGAATGCAGTGAACATGTCATTTCATACCAGATATCACAACTTACAATTAACATGCAGAAGCTAACCATACGATAAAGAGGACACCTCAAGTTTCATGTAGAAGTCCCAAGACCCTGTACTGTTGGACCAGTGATGTCCCCTTGCCTTTTATATGAGTTATCTCAAATAGCATCATCAGAACATAATTAAGTTACTTAATTCTTCTAGAATTAGATGTGCATATAATTTGCCTAATCATCAAATCAATTACAGACTTCCATACTGGTCTGATTGCTCAATTGTGTCTTCATTTAAACTCTACACAGCAAACATGCTAGAGTTGCTAATAAGGAATGCAACAGGAATGACAAATGAAGAAACATATTATAAGGAGAAGTGTACGAATCAAAACATTTTTTGAAATTTCAATTCAGTGCAGGAACTGAGTCTACTATAAAAGTGATTGGAATAGTAAAATATAAGCCAAACACAAAACAACATACAAAATAACTGGCAACTTAAGAGATTGAGATAGTAATGAAAGCATACCAATCATACAGCATGGCCTTGATCTTTAGCTTTCTTCAGCCACTTAAGTGTGCTCTCCAACGTTGTGTAAGCAGCAACATCAGTCAAACTCTTACTCTCAACTGCATAATCGAAAACATCATAAGCCTCAGCAACCTTACCAAGCCTACAAAGTGCCCTCACAAGCGTGGCATAAGCAGCAGTCTCAAGCTTCACACCACCCTCTTTCATCGCGAGATACAATTCAATTCCTTTCTCCATCAACCTCGACTTACACAGTCCATGAAGCAATGTATTATATGTGCAGGAATTTGGACTACATCCTTTACCCTCCATCTCCTCCAACAATGCCAATGCACCCAGCGCATCCCCTTCCCTACACATTCCATTCATCAATGAAGTATACGTAACAGCATCAGGAAGAAACCCTGCTTCCACCATGATTTTCAAGAACTTCTTTGCTTCACCTACTCTCCCGCATTTCGACAATCCAAAAATCAACGTATTATATGTAACAAGATCAGGCTCAACGCCTTCCTCTTTCATTTTCTTATAAACAGCAATAACTTCACTCCCTCTACTCAAATTGCAATACCCTTTCATAATAGTATTGTACACAAAACAATCAGGCTTAAACCCCGAATCACTCAAGGCACTAACCAATCTCATAGCCTCACGTAAATTCTTAGTATTGCAAACATTATCGATCAAAATGGTATAAGTAACAAGATTTGGCTTTATATCAAATGAAGTACGCATTTGATCAACAAAATTGTAAACAGTAGTCAGAGAGCGACATTTACACAAAGACTTGACGAGAAAATTGTAAGTGAAAATATCAGGGGGGGAGCTGTTTAAAGATAAGCCTTTTACCAATTCAATAGCATCGTCTAAGCGATTGACAGAACATAAGGACCTGACAGCAATGTCAGTGGTGCCTTGATTGGGCGGGTACCCATTAGTGGTCATGAGACTGAGAGTTTTGCGAATAGAGGAGAGGCTATTATCAGGTGCTTGGCAGGACTGGGTGAGTAGGATATGGTAAGTTGAGCGGTCGGGGTTGAAAGATGGGTTAGCTTTGATCATGTGGTTGAGAAGAGAGATGGAGTCATCAACGGTGGAGATGGAAGCGTAGGACTGGAGGAGGGAGTTGTGGAAGGTGCGATCACGTGGGGTCTGTATTGTGGTTGTTACAAGGGAATTGAAGATTTTTATGGCTTCTGATAATTCTGGGGATTTGAAGATAGCAGCTGGTGCTGGTGCAGGTGTCTTTTTTTCAGTTTTATTTGCGGCTTCTGATTTTCTGGAGGGGTTTTCATTTTTGTTGAGAAATTGACGAGGGGATTTTAGGGCTTTCGTTGGTGCTGGTGTTTTGAGAAGGGTGTTCGATGAAATTGCCGTGCGGCGGAGTGCCGGAGGGATTTTGCCCATTTTGGTGTGCGAAATTTATTTATTTAGTGATTGTTTGTTGTTTGGTTTCCTCCTGCAAATTGGAGTCGCAGGGTTTGATTTGAGACTGATACTTGAGAGAGGGAGCGAGATTGGTGTTCAAAATGGCTGGAGCTGGTTTAAACGGGCTTTTGTAAAATTTCATTGTTAACTTTACAAGGCCCAATCAAGGCAGCACTCCTGCCATAATGCATGTAGCCACCTATAAAGTGTGAGGATACTTACAATTTTAAAATTACTTTGAACACCTTTATTTTAATAAAATAATTTATTATAAAATTATCTATCATATAAATTATTATTAAAGACAATCTATTTATGAGCCAATATAATTTAATTACTTTAAACACTCATATAATGCACTCATTAATCAACTTATAATCTTTTATTTCTAACATCTTAAAAGATACTTCGTTAAACATATAGCAAATTAATATTTTAAATTATTTTGAAGACAAAATATTAGTGAGCCTTACATTTTTCAAAAAATAAAATAGACTGAAAGTATTGCAAAAGTGCTCATATTTTTTTTAAAAAAAAAACAAAATTAAAAGCACTCTAAACCTAGTAACCCAGTCAGCGTCTTCTTCTTTTTTGTGTGAGATAGCAATTTTGTTTTTCAACTGTTATTGAGGTAGTGAAAGTCCATACTTCTTGATCTTAAAGAATTTGAAGGTGCAAAAATTGATATGGAATACATTCTTTAATTAACGAAAACTAATAAGTAAAATTATTTTAAAAATTTTGCTTAAAACTTGACTTAATTTCATTATTGTTGCAAGTTATGCTATATTTCTTAAAAATTTTCTTTGAGTAAATTAATATAAATGATTTAAATATGGTTTTTTTTTTTTTGGTTATTTTAAAGAGTGCAAAGAGTAAAAATTAATTTTTCAAATTTAATTAGTAGATGAGTGTAATAGAATGTTTAGAATAATTTGAGGAGCACAAATAGCCCTACCCAACTATAAAATGAGATGCTAGATAAACAAATAATTAACCCTTATTTGTTGGCTTTTATTTAGAAGATGACATTAACATATCACATCATTAATATTATTGATTAACTTGGACAAGTTACGGCTAAGCATTAAAGGGTCTTTGGTTGTTGCAGTCCAAATTGTTGCCGTAGCTAACTTTCAAGATGTCACAGTATCTCTTATAGAACCCGATCCGATCCTCCATTTGCGGATTCGAACCTTTACCACATTCAATGCCACCATTGATGATGTTGGTGATAACCCCATAACCGGGAAGGCGACCAGCTTGGGTATCGGCAGCTGATGGCTTCCATTGGCCTGTGATAACATCGTGGCATGAAGGTTTTGGTGACTGTGGAGTCATCCAGAACCAGAAAGCAGTCTTGAATGAAATAGTAGGATCATTTGCCACAGCATCTGGGTTGCCAAGCAAGTCAACGTTTATGGCTTTTCCTGCTGGACCGTAGTTGTAGTTGCTGCATCATGATTCATGCGTGCCCAAAGTCAATCTCAAACAGTCAATCATTTCTTCGAGCTAGTTAAAACATCATTGTTTTCTTTCTATATAGCATATAGATATAAATTAATTAAATTAGGCTGCTACAATACAAATTAAGTTAATTTACATATAAACTGATTACTAATGATAGTGAGACCTACGTACGACTAGGACTCTAGCTTGCTAATTACGTTACTTACTATGAAATCTGGATGGGACCTCGGCCAAAATATTTTTTACCAGGGGCACATGGCCATTGTTGACTGGGAACACAATAATCTGGAGGGTTTCCTTGTTCCTGCTTGAAGCAATATCCCCATGCATATGGACCATCGGGTGCAGTAGGCCAGCCACCTTTAAATATTTATGCATTGCATTAATTGACCTCATTAATATCCATTTAATTAATCAATCAATTATTAGCCACCATATATGTATATATATATAAATTGAATTGGTTACGTACGTAATGCAGCTACACAAAATAAATCAATTAAATTAACCTGTAGTTTCATGTGAAGTTTGAGCCAAAAAGGCAGCAATTTCTCTTTTGCGAGTATCGGTGTCACCGGTTGTTCCGAAGGCACCAAAGGAGTTGGCAGCAGCAATGAAAGCGTCGTAAGTGTAAAAACCTTTTGCTTGGCAAGCAGCATCATTGCGATGCTTCAATATCTGCTCAAATAGGTCCCTGCTAATTAGTGAACCGATATTGCCCCCGCCGCCGCTAGGGGTAGGTACGGGAGTCGGATTAGTCGGCGTGGGTGAGGGTGACCCACCGCCATTGCACTGGCTTTGGCAGCCATCAGTGCAATAAGCAGGAGTGTTGCCGCAGAAGCCAAATTTGCTGCAACACAGTCCTCCTGGACATACAGCTCCTCCAGCTTGGCTGCCACACTGTTCAGCAGACGCCAAAGTGATCCACAATGCCAGAGCCAGAGCCAAACCCCATAATAATCACATATACAACTTCATTAACTTAATTCCTTTTGTTTTTTTCTTTTATTATTATTTTTTGATTACTATGATCTGTTTTCTTTCTTGTGGCTATTTCTCTCTCTCTCTCTCTCTCTATATATATATATATGTGGCTTGAAGAATTAAATTTATAGCTGCTAGCTAGACAGACATTGGATGTATCATGTATCTATGTGTGCACGCTATCAATCTCATTATCTCAACTCTTAATTAATTTGACTATTCAACATTCCGTCGGCTACACGGCTAGAATTTGGTAGAGAGGAAATTACGGACTATGATAAACGTTGTCCGTCGGCTACGAGGCTAGACTTTTGTCCAAACGAAATATGATAAGCTCTTGGATTTTGATAAGATTGGTGAGAGAATCAAGATAAGTATGAGGAGAAACAATTAAAGGAATTTTATCTAACCAACAAGGTGTTGGCTCCACTCGAAAATAAGTCCCCTTAAGTGGTTAGGACTGGGTGTGCTCCCTAGTTCAAATCGCAGGGAAGTCGCCCTTATTAGGAGAATATGTGTCTCCTAGTTCGAGCAGGGATTTCTAATCTGGGTTATGGTATAGGCTTAAAAGTGCCTTCCACAGTTAGGATCTACTCAAATATCTCATGACAAAGACCAAAAAAAAAAAAAGGGAATTCTATCCGACCCTTAACCATCTTTTTCTCTGGATTGCTTTTTGCCAGCCACCTAGGAAAGTTTTTTCGTTATTACATTAGATAACAAAATCGTGTTAATATGTGGAAAAGATTGCGGGGAATCATATATAGCGTATGCCATATGCCATATGCTATTATTATCAATCTCTATATTTGCACAAGATAATTGTGGTTCTATCATTACTCATTAATTATTATTGATGCTAACGGCGGATTAATATTGGATCAACTAGCTTTGGAAAAATTTGAAGAGTAATTTTTATCAATTCATAATTGTTTTATATTTGTGATAGTGTCCCAACTTAGTATTAAAATTGTTTAGATGATTTTGAAGAGTTTCAAATTTTAAATTATTTTTTAAAAAATTATTAATTATTTTGATTCTATAAACATGAATTAGTCACAGCTAAATGAATACAAAAGAAATTTAACAAAACAAAGGAATAATAAAAAATATGAAACTATAAATAATTTCCCTCGTTTTCTTCTTCTTCTTCATCATCATCATCTTCTTCTTCTTAATTATATACATGCAAATGTTATCTATTATTGTATTGACAGTGAAATCATTGTATATTATTTCTAAAACACAAAATCTTGCAAGGACAACGGTAATTAAATAAAATCTATCAATAAATAATAATATAATATAATTATATTGCACCTACTTAATGTATGTATGACATGTATATATTTATTTTAAAAAATCATCATGATATTATACTTATATTGATTCATACACATATATCATACATATATTAAATAGGGATACTCTGTAATCTCTCCTCTCTTTAAAGTATAACAATTTAGGGCGCAGATGCAGAGGGCGTTTGATTGTAGCAATCCAAGTTGCTATTATCGCTAACACCCAATACCCAACAATACCTCGTACAAAATCCAATCCTAGAAGCCACTTCATCATCGGCACCACGCCCGCACTCCAGCCCACCGTTGACTGTATTGATGATCACACCAAACCTTGGAACCCTATTGGCAGATCTGTCTGCATCGAGCCGTTGCCCATCTTTGTGTGATCACATCATGGCTCGGTGGCTTACTCCCCTGCGGGGTCATCCAAAAGTACCAAAACCACAAAGCTGTTTTGAAAGACAAAACCGGTCAGTAGCTACCGTATCCGGATTGCTTATACCAAATCCACCCCAAGGGCCCTGCCAGCTGGCCCGTAGTTGTAGTTGCTGAATAGTCAAGGAGTCAGCAGTCAATGTCAAAGACAGAAATGCACGTATTTGTTGTATCAATCAAATTACTACAAGCCGTGCGTGTATAAAATAATTAGAGACAATTGCGAATACAACAAAGTTGGTTAATTACTACTTTAATTGTACGTATATATATGTCACGTACATAAACCAAAATATTGTATGTATAGCGTTACTGTTATCTTTTTGAATCGAAATTAAACTTGCTTGCTGGGTGAGTTGGATTGGTCCTCGGCCATAATATTGCCTACCAGCAGTGCATGGCCATTCTGGTTTGGTTCGCAATAATCTAATTTGGGTTCTTTTTCTCTAACAAAGCAATATCCCCACGCGTATGGACCATCATCCGCTTCTGCCCAGCCTCCTGCTCGATCGATCGAGCTCAAATATTATCAACTTAATTAATTAATAAATTAATTATATATGCATGTTCAATTTTTAATCTCATGAGTCAATTTATGATATAAATATATATATATATATATATATATATATATATATATATATATGTCACACTTAGCTAGCCCAGCGTACTGTATTTATGTACAAATTAAATGTATACTAAGTAACCTGTAGTTTCATGAGAAGTTTGAGCCAAGAAAGCTACAAGTTCCTTCTTACGAGTAATATCGCTCGTTACCAGTTGTGCCAAAGCCTTTTAAAGGAATTGGCAGCGATGATGAAAGCATCATAAGTACAGAATCGTTTCTGCATTTAAGCAGCTAGTCAAAAGTGATTATACTGAACCACACTGGCTCTGACAATTAACTCCACAGTGTTGATGTGTGATGCCACACCATCCGTACTCGCTGCAGCACACAGCTCCTCCAGCTTGTCTTCCG
This sequence comes from Clausena lansium, assembly GCA_030449835.1. Lineage (NCBI taxonomy): Eukaryota > Viridiplantae > Streptophyta > Magnoliopsida > Sapindales > Rutaceae > Clausena > Clausena lansium. The sequence goes on along the minus strand of JASUUF010000224.1, from coordinate 528,973 downwards.
CATTGTTCTGCTGAAGCTATTCCCAGTAGAAATGACAACAAAGCTATTACTATTAAGAGACTGAAACTGTGTGCAACTTCAATTTTTGTAATTTTATTTATTGGCTAGCTATTCTAGTCCAAGTGGCGGCCTGCTTGTTAATTGGGACAATTACTTCACTTGTTCAAAATCAGAATTTTCCAAGAAAGTCCGGTAATTTAATGACTGATGACATTCTAAATTATGTTCAAAATCATAATTGTATGATTGACACATTACCTCTGATGTATTCTAAAATTTCTCTTAAATTTGATATTAATATACATGCATTCTATGACTTTATGCGCATGTATAGAAAACGATGATATTTAACAAAGTTCTTCTTCCTCTCAATGTTTACCCTTTAGCCTGCGATAAAGATATGTGTTGTATGGCTAACAAATATAACGTTATTTATAAAAGCTTAATCTTTGCAATTGTCATGCCTACATGCGTATGTAAAGGGAAATTTATAAATTGGGCTCTATAGTCCAATGGTAAAGAATGAAGGAGTGAATTAAAGTCCCTGCAATTTTTCTCTAATATGAGAGAAGTATACTCTCTAAAATTGGAGCAGATTCCTCTTTAATTAGAAATAGTACTTTGAACGAGGCATAATAAAAATGATGTCGATTGGCTTCAATAGCTTCTTGATTATAAAATATTAGTAGTATTATAATTGTGATAAAAAAAATTTATACCAAAGTTTTTTTTTTTTTTTTTTAATTTTTAACTTTTTAATCAAAGAGGGATGGAATGACATTAACTTACGGCCTTCATAGAAATTGCATAATACGTAATACGTATGTCCTTCTAGACTCTATCGATCTAATTCTTCTTTGTCTTGGCATGCAGCGGTTAATAATAATAATAATTATTATTATTATTGCTTCCTTGTTCTGAGATGATAGTTGATTGAATCATATGCATATATAAACTAAAACACGCTTAAGTTCCGATAAGTTTCAGTTGATTTTGTGCCCCATGACAGAGAATAAAATAATTAGAGATTTTGTTTCAGTCGTGTTAAATTGCATCATATAAATACATTGATATCCTTCTTTTTCAAACTTTTTAATTTGTTACTTACTTGGTTGGGAGACGTCAAACGATTTGCTTATTTAAATTCACTAATGTTATCCCTATATAGTGATTAGTGACAGCGTTATTTGAGTTTTTTTTTTTTTTTAAATCTTATTTCATCATCATCTTTATTAGTGCGGTTTGCGGGTTCTACACGTATAAATTTTGAAAAGATAATTGGCAGTGGTGTGTATTTGGAAGATCCTTCAAAATCTTGGGCAAAGTAATGAATTGTGTTGTATTATTGTTGTATTAAATTTAAATATAGTATTATATTTGGTGTAATATAGATGATAGTCACCTATAACATATGGTAAATTTTCTATTTATTATTATTATTATTATTTATTTATTAATAAAATAATATTATTTTTTATAAAACACAAATCAGTGGCTGCGAGTGCTAGGCATCTTTCGATATTGAATTTGGTACATTTATAATCTTCATCTTTAGCTCTACACAACGGTATAAATTAATAATATCGTTGATTAAGTTTTCATTTGTTTTAGAAAAAAAATTAAAATTTCTCTCTCCATAATTTCAACCTTAGATCTATGACGAATGGAAGCTTAATCACCAAGTATGTCTAAACCATTATTTAAAAGAAAAAAAAAAAAAAAGGAGAAAACCTTAAAAAAACTATTGAGATTTTTCAATGGAGCTATACAGTGATACTATTAATAAGCATATTGCCATCAATTTTGTGAACTCGGTAATCCTGGCTAACCAGAATTTGGCAATCAGTGTGTTCCTTCAATTAATTAGTGATGATAACCTCCCAAAACTCGCATATATATATATGTATTTAGGAACGACAATTTAGTCCGGATGGGATGATAATTTTTAACCACCAACCAATTTGGGGGCTATATAATACAAAATGCACTGCGTGTGCAGATTGCGGAAGCGGAACGTGAATGCTGAAATCAGTTTAGGGCCCCGTTAACGTTAAGCACGTGGTCCATAGATCTTGCTTCTTTAATCTTTATCGATCTTTCCTTTCTGACAAGTGACAAGTTCTCTTTGCTTTTTCTGATGTTTATCTTTTTTTTCTTTCTGTTTTTAATGAGAATGTTTATGTTTATCTAATTTTCGTTTACTTCAAAATTGAAAGCGGGTTAACACAATAATTCCGCCGGAAAAACCAAACAACAAAATCATAACACTAATTTTGCCAACACATGTTCAACTCAATAGTCAGTCACTCCATTGTGCCATCACCAGATGAATAGCAGAAAAAACCCAAGTTTTTTTTTTTTTTTCTGTTTTTTTGAATGTTTCTAAAGGATCCTCCACCATTCAACCACCTTCTTCTTCTTCTTCTTCTTCTTCTTCTTCTTCTTTTTAAAACATCAAAATTTAGTGCCTTTTTAGTATATTTTGTCTATTTTTTATACTCCTTTCGAAATAAATATCATTATTTTTTTGTTAAATCTTTTTTAAGATTAAACGTTATTGCAATTTTTGGGTGTAGATATAAAGTGAATAAGTAGTATTTATATTCATTATTAAATTTTTATTAAGAGAAGTTTAAATTTTGAGTTTTTTGAGTAAAAATTATTAAGTTTTTCTTTAAGAATTAGTAGATATTACTACATATTGGGTAATATTTACTGCTACATTTATGAAATTCTTTCAATTCTTTTATGTCAAAAATTAATTTATTTGATCAAATCTCTGCAAAACTTCTATATGAGCTCGCTATTCTCCATTAGATAATATTAATTCTACAGATGACTAGATAAGGGTCCTCTAGCTTCACTTGTTTGTTTTTAGTTAGAATTTGAGGACAAGTTGCACACAAGCTTGACTGACCGACTTGAACACAAGCTTAACCAATTAATTTTCAAGCAATTTAATATTGGTTGATCATTTGAGTTTGAATCCTTAAAGAGATAAGAGATAAAAAAAAATCTATTTTTTCTGTACCCACTTTTATTAGATTCTTTTTTAAAAAAAGAAAAAAGAAAAAGTTGTGCACACACAAATCACAATCATAGACGACTAAAAATTTCTTGATTTTTTAATTTTTTTGCTTGTTTTTAGTACAATCCGCGTCAACAAATAACAAATGTCCTTATACTTTGTGCATACCACAAAGAAAGAAAAGAAGTGATCACATTGTAAATCTAAAACAAATTGTCAAATGAATATGTAATAAAGCCCTTGTGGTATGCACAAAGTATGATGGGGTACCAAATATTAGAGAATTGAACATATCTTTCTTATAAGTTTCCCACAATTCATTTATTTCTGTTCATTACATTTGTAGCCGTTCGATTAAATCTAACTATTGACAATTCTATAATGATTGTTACTGTATCATGTGAGGCAGCAAAATCCATGTAAGAAGTCTCAAAACCAAATCTCACGTAAACAATAATAAATTAGTAACCCCTAGGAAAAGTACATATATAAAATCTATCCAGTTAATCTGCCACTTGGGACTTGAATTGAGAGTCCCATAATCTTGTATAGGATTGGCCAATTGAGAATATAAAGACTCGTAGAACATCATTATGAGTACAAGTATCAACTATCAAGATGAGTAAGAAAGTATTAATTGCTGCCACGATCAAATTCTTATATCTAACTAATTTAATTTTTGCGTCTATAATTCTATATGGTATAACTGAGGTAATTTCTTTGGCATATATAATATCATATTAAATGGTTTATGGGCTGACTCAGAGACCAGAACTTATCTCTCAAGTCTCTCACTATATATATATATATATATATATACACGCACACATATATAATTCCTTAATATAGTAGGTAGAGGTAGAGGGAGAGAGACGTAATGGCAATGGAATGTTTGGGCGGTCGTCAGTGCTCGGCCTCTGCTAATAACGTGCCATTGACACCAATAAACTTCCTAGAGCGAGCTGCCCATGTCTATGGAGATTCTACTTCAATTATTTATGGCACTGTTAGATTTTCTTGGAGACAAACTCATCAAATATGCCTCAAGCTTGCTTCTGCTTTAGCCCAGTTGAAGATTTCTCGTGGTGATATCGTAAGTTTCATTTTTCTACATCTTCATTTCACTCGTTCAATGTTTTATGCATAAGTATTTTATCATATTATTAATTGATTTCTTTTAGATCACTTCTAATATTATTGCCTTCTGCTATATACGCATATACATATATACATCTAACTGGCCTTATTAATTACTACTTAATGCATGGCTTGTTTCTTATGCATAGCAACTGATTTTTGTAACAAATTAAAAATCTCCATAAAACAAACAACAACTCAAACTTGAAACCAGAATCCAGAAGGTCTTGCTTCCACATGAAAATTATATGAATGGTAAAAGATTGTTATTATATTACAGGACTCAATTATTTGTGATCGATACACACACACACACACATACATATATATATATATATATATGCATATCTGTGTTAGTTTGAGTTAAGCGATGGTTCTACATGGTTTTAAAGTCAGATTTTAAGTCCGAAGATAACTTAAATAACGATAACGTTGGATTGAAAGAAATATTAATAGCAAACAATAACATTGGAAACAGTCAATACAATCAGTGTTATGAATCTGCTATTTCTTTCATTGGAGATGCCTCAACCTCAGAAAACTTTAAAAAATGAAAAATAATGGAAAATAACCTTTGAAAATTATCGACACTACGTGCCAAGTGGACTCCAAAAGGTCAAGACGTATTGGGTTAATAATCAAGTCAATGGAGTTTAATATAAAAGCTCTACTTGTAATTTGGTGAAGATATTTTATAAATGTTGTTACATAAATTATACAGCCATAGGATACTTTGTAGTTTGTCGTGTCAGTACAACATGTGCAAAAAATTAAAGTGTATATAGTAACACATTAATTGGCGGACCCTCTTCAACTTCAACGAACTCACAAGTCTTTATTAATTTCTTGGTGTCCAAATCAGGAACTCGGACAAATTAATTGCAAAATTTGTCGGTTCCACTTTGCACGATTGCTGCAAGTGACTAGTCCACGTTCGATGAACATGAAAATACAAAAGAAAGGTCATCATAAAATTAAAATTAAAGTTAAAGGGCATCTACTTCTAGCTCGTAGCTAGTATCCAATTTCGATTCGACTATCAATATGTTAGCGCGTTAACCCGGAAAACATAACTCATCGCCGTCATCGGGCCCTGATTGCTATTTGGGGAACGGGCTTGGGCTTACCTCAGTAATTTGCAAAAGTATAGTTTAGTCATACTGGGTTTTGATCTCAGCTCTCGAGAACTTGATACGTGGGCTGTCGCTCTTCATCAGCTCTCAACTAGTTATAACTTTTCAAGTGTTTTTTAATTATTATTATATACACTGATACCCACACCTATATATATATATATATATATATATATATATGAATGAATATGATGAGCAGGTTGCGGCTATGGCACCAAATATTCCACCACTATACAAGCTGCACTTTGCTGTTCCAATGGCAGGGGCAGTTCTCTCTGCACTTAATACTAGGTTAGATTCAGCCACATTGGCATCAATTCTTCAACAGCTGGAAGCCAAAATCATATTTGTCGATTATCAATTTGTGGAAGTTGTCCAAAATGCACTTGACATACTCTCCCCCAATCGCAAATGTGTCGAGGCACCTCTCCTTGTGACAATCCCTGAATGTGACCATTACCAACCAAGTACTTGTTCAGTAACCAACCATTTCCCATCGGGTATTTTGGATTACAATGATCTTCTTGCAATGGGAAAAGCTGATTTTGAGATGATGCAACCCAATCACGAATGTGATCCGATTTCTGTGAATTATACTTCAGGATCAACTGGGAATCCTAAGGGGGTAGTTTACAGCCACAGAGGTGCCTATCTCAATTCTTTGGCACAAATTTCTCGCTGTGACATGAGAGATATGCCTGTGTTTCTATGGACAGTTGACATGTTTCGATGCAATGGCTGGTGCTGCACTTGGGCAATGGCCGCTATTGGTGGCATCAATGTCTGCATTAGAACTGTCTCGGCAAAAATCATATTTGATTCAATACTTATTCACAATGTTACTCACTTATGTGGCCAGCCCAGAATTCTCTACATGATTGCAAATGCATCCCCAAGTGACCAAAACCAACTTCAAAGAAAGGTAACTATTGTCATTGCTGGTGTTCTGCCCGCAATCCAGATTCTAGAACAAGTTGCAAACTTTGGATTTATCATCGGCCATGCATACGGAATGACAGAAGTTCTTGGTCCAGCTATTGTAAGGCCATGGAAACCTGAGTGGGAGTCTTCAGCATTGGATCAGGAACATGAAATGATCAAACATCGCGAAGGGCTTAACAATCTTCTAATTCAAGGGGTTGATGTGAAAGATCCGAGTACAATGAAAAGTGTACCACATGATGGAAAAACTCTGGGTGAGATAATGTTTAAAGCCAATACTATGATGTTGGGATATTTCAAGAATCCGAAAGCAACAGAGGAAGCTTTCAGGAATGGATGGTATCACACTGGTGATCTTGCAGTTAGAAATTCTGATGGTTATGTTCAAATGAAGGATCGAAGAAAGGACATTATCATTTCTGGGGCAGAGATTATAAGCTCATTGGAGGTGGAAGCAGTGTTGTTAAGTAATCCAAAGGTTTTGGAAGTTGCTGTTGTTGGAAAAGCTGATGATCAGTTGAAGGAAGTGCCTGTTGCTTTTGTGAAATTGAATGAGGGATGTGAAGCATGTCCTGAAGAGCTTGTTAAGTTTTGTGGGGATGAATTGCCAAGTTATATGGTTCCAAGGGCCATATTTTTTGAAGATATACCAGTCAATTCTACTGGAAAAGTGCAGAAATTTGTGCTCAGGGGGAAGGCCAATGCCAATGCCAATGCCAATGCCATGGGGGTGGTCTCTCCAATCAAAATAAAGGTTTGATTTCATTCACTTTGATTCACCTAAGATACAACCGTCCAAATTTCTATATTCCTTGGAAGTGAAAAACTTTATGTAGATCAAATATTCACATCTTGCATGTTATCAGCTAATATATATTCTGTGTTACAAAAATTTTACTTCCCATTTGAAATCCACGTTGATGGTCCCAAGAAGGGCCCCACGTACTTAATGCTCACATGAAGAATCACTACAAAAAACAATGTGCTCGTCGTATATTCGACAGAGTCATTGCCTTCGGACAGCAGAGGCCCCAGTGCCAGGCACTCATTTCAATAATTTGAGGAAAGTTTAATCACGGCGGAAGCAGAAAATTGAGAATTAATGGGCTTGGTGGTATGGTTATGATGGAAATTGGCAAAGACAAAGGCCAATCATGCATGTTGTAGGGCAACGTATTGCGTATAGCATCAGTGAAAATCTGATTTTGTTATTTGTTTTTCCAATATAGGCATAGCTTATCAAGAAAGCGAATGGAGGAATGCACTTATTGGGAGGGCCCCAATTCTATATATCATTGTGGTAGAATGCAACTTCAATTAATTAAAAACCTCACACGTGAATTTCATTGAAATGGTCATAAAATCCTTAATAATTAAGTCACTCTCATGGTAGATTGATTTTAAAATCACATTGATTTTTACGAAAACAACTTGTCAACCACTTTTTTTAATTTTACTTTTTCAAAATAGATTGTTCTTCTGGTCCTCTCTCAAAAAATCATCCTCACCTTTATTATGCTTTACCTTGAAGAAATTTCTCTAAGTTCTAAATACACCCTGCATTATTTTTTCATTCATCTATGCACTACATCAAAGCAAAAGATGTAGTAGTAGTCTGACTGATAATATCACATGGCTTGTTTATATAAGGAAGCTAATGATTGATCGAAACCAGAAAAAACGAAAAGAAAATGATCATAACAACCTAGATGAAGCTCTCATTTCTCAGGAAATCCTTTGATAATTGGAATTAGTTTAAATGTGAGGTTATTATGTTTCGGCTGCTTAATGCTTGTCATCCAGTGATGGCACGTGCCCTTTATTTTAACAAGGAGCTTATAATTAATCCGCTAAAAGTCAGGCTTATCCTGATTCCACGTTTATTTGCCTGTCTGTAATAATATAATATTATTTTAACTGAACCTGTCGAATGTTGACACACACACATGTTCAACAGAGGCACACCCAACCGCTATTTAATTAATTAACATTAACAAATTGCAAAATTGCCCACCGACCGTTGCCCTCCCACTGAGACTCTTCAATTCAGGTAATATTTTCACTTTTCACGCACTCTGCTTAAGCTTTCTCTGTCCAGTTGAAGTTTTAGCTTTCTGGGTGTCTTTTTAATGCTGTTACCACTGACATTTTCTTTGCAACCAAAGAGAAATGTTCTGAATGTTCATAAGCTTTCTGTGACAAATTGGTTTGACTATTATATGGAGTTGCTGCAATAGAGTTAGGTTGGAATTTACTTTTCTGGAAAGGAAAGTGGGATTCCAGTTAACTCTGGCCACATTGTTGTATTTGAGCAATGTGATTATTCTTATACGATAATGTTGTCTCTTTTGTTTTAATATGTTCTCTCAGTAACCAACTCAAACTGTTGCCAAATGTTCACATGTTCATTTTATAGTGCAATGTTGTTGACAAATAATTTGAAATATGCTCTTTGTTAAATTTTCATTGATTTTATGATACACACAGGCCGATCATGAGCAATATGGCAGTTAATCAGTTCATGGGAGGACGCTCTTGTGGAATTACAGGTACAAGTTTCCAAAGAAGAGCAATAAACGAAATGGGCAAAGCTTTTGCAGTCAATAGCATGGTCAAAGCTCCTCCCAAATGTTCCTTTGGGGTTATAAATGGAGATAAAAATGGCTTCAACAATGCCATTATGTGTTGTGGATCAGTCAGTGGTCAACATGCTTCAGATTATATCGCAGTCAATCCTTCTGGTGTTGGGGAAAGGTAAGCATCTGACGGTGGAGAACTAAGCAAGTAAAACTTGAAACCTATTTGCTTTAGGCCTTTTAACTAAAAGAAGTCTTTCTGTCAAGTTTTTATCATTTCTTCTTGTATCAGCACTATCTTTCTTCTTTTTCTGGTTACTGAGTTTCTGAATTTTTTCACAGTGAGTCAAGGAAGAGGGCTACCACCAGCCAATCCGGTGTGCAAAATGTCCAGCTTGACCTTATAATGCTTTCTTTACCAGCAATTGCTGGACAAGCAATAGAGCCCATGGCACAACTGATGGAAACAGCTTACATTGGCAGAGTAGGTAAGTTCTATATGCATGCCAAATTTGTTTCACCTTCAATTTCTTCGGAAGGTTATAAAAATGCCGTTTCTTTTTTGTCCTTTTCCTCTTTATTTGGACTAAATGCTTCTGCTTTTCACTACCTTCTATATTCCATGACTTTTTCATACTGTATTTTCCTATGACTTTTTCATAATGTATTTTCCCCTTTGGTTCATCGAAGCTGATAGGGAATTTTGAAGTCATGGTCTCTTCCTTTCGGTTGAGAATTTTCTGTTGCATGTGACTGTAATTCTTTTTTTATTTTTTTCCCTGCTTGAGCTCGTATATAATTAATGTACTGAAAAGGTCCCTTGGAGCTGGCATCAGCGGGTGTTTCAACCTCAATATTCAACATCCTCTCAAAAGTATTCAATATCCCTCTTCTTAGTGTTGCAACATCATTTGTGGCTGAAGATATCTCAAGAAGTTCAAGCAAAGATTCTACTTCAGGTAAAGTTACAGTAGATCTCAGAAAGCTCTATTCAACTTTAAAGCCTTACCAATTTATTCTCACATTTAGGTCCGCATAATAAATCAATACTTGAATAAACTTACATGAAACGGTGCAACTAACTTTTCCTTAGAATATGACCATAATGATGTGCAGATAGTAGCCGTCCAGACGTGAGTTACAATGGCTGTGATGAATCAACTGATAGAAAGCTTCTACCTTCTGTCTCAACGGCTTTAGTTTTATCACTTACAATTGGAATTCTCGAGGCTCTAGCGATGTATTTTGGATCTGGACTGTTTCTCGACATTATGGGCATATCATCAGTAAGTTGAACTCATTTTATTACTTGAGTTGTACTAAGGTAATTGCATGGTTCTGTAATTCTGCTTCTTTTTATTCCAACTGATCACACTAGTGATATTATAACTCGGCACAAATCCCAATTATGTTGCTTGCCAAATCTTTACTTTCATTGTGAGTTAATTTATTCATTTTTTTTATGCATCCATTTCCATTTACAGGGGATGACTATATTTAAAAATCATTTTCTGGACAGGCTTCATCTATGCGGATTCCAGCACAGAGGTTTCTGTCTCTGAGAGCAATTGGTGCTCCTGCAGTAGTTGTTTCTCTGGCCATTCAGGGCATCTTCCGTGGATTTAAGGATACAAGAACTCCTGTATTTTGTCTAGGCAAGATTTTGGCCAACCTTCTGAAATTATTACGAAGAAAGAAAGTTCTTCTCATTTTGTTGCATTCCATAAATGAATTACTGGAAAGATACTAGCATGCATGTTCGTGCAGCATATAATTACTGCCCGGCATATTATTTGTAAACGAAGCTGTTGTACAGACAAAAAGTTCACTTTTATTTGTTGAGCTGGATCTTTCCAGGGGAAACAAAGAAGTGATTAATTCTTAGATGACCTTTTTTCAGGATTGGGCAATTTTTCAGCTGTATTTATGTTTCCGATACTCATGTACTATTTTAAGCTAGGTGTAACTGGAGCAGCCATTTCTACTGTTGGATCTCAGTATGTTCTCCAACTTATTAAAGTCTTCTTTTTCTTTGATGACACCAAAATTGTACAATGACACACTTTGCTTCTCTTTTTCAGATACATGGTCACACTTTTGATGATTTGGTATCTTAATAAGAGGACTATTTTATCAGTTCCCAACATGAAGAATTTGCACTTTGGTGACTACCTAAGATCTGGTAATTGTCCTTCCCTTAATATGCCATTATTTCTGAATCTAGCATGCTTCCATCTATATTCTCCTCTTGGATTTTGATGTCTTTTCAAGTAGTGAATTCAAATTTAAAGCCTTTTTGCCCATAAATCATCTGTTTATCTGTGCATTGCATGGACGTATTTGCATACCAGATAAACAGAATGAACCTTGTGTCCAGGTGGTTATCTTCTTGGGAGAACTCTGGCTGCTGTCATGACTATAACTTTGAGCACTTCAATGGCTGCTCGTCAAGGAGCTTTAGCCATGGCAGCTCATCAGATATGCTTACAAGTGTGGTTATCTGTCTCTATGCTTGCAGATGCACAAGCTGCATCTGGTCAGGTAAAATTTGAGGAAGATTATTGGGTTATCTATACAGTAATTTACATGCAGCAAGATATTGTTTTAGCTAATCATTTGGTTGATTTATTGAGGTTTAATTTTAAATATAAGGAAACAAAACAAGGAGTCTCTTGATTATTCTTCCGAATGTGCTTATTTACATAGGGTTATCCAGACACTCATTTTCTCTTTTAATTTTGAAGACAAATTGTAGATTAAGTTGTTGGCTTTCTTTTAGTTGCCCTTAACATTGTGAATTCTCCATTACTTGTTGTAGGCTCTTATTGCTAGTTCTTTTGCTAAAGGGGACTACAACACTGTGAAAGAGATTGCCCATTTTGCTTTAAAGGTGACTTTTGCTTTACGGCACTGCATAAAATGTTTAGCTCATTCGCATTCTAAGTCTTATTCATTCTTTTTGGGTTGAATCTGTTTGATGATTATTTGATTCATATTTTCTCCAGACTGGCTTGTTTACTGGTGTTTTTCTAGCTGTCATATTGGGTGCTTCTTTCAGTTACTTAGCCACATTGTTTACCAGTGACACACAAGTACTTGGGATTATTAGATCTGGTTTATTGGTATGTATGTATCTGCTGTCAGTGTGTCTGCGATTATAGTAATGACTTATGAGGTGTCATTATATTCATCATGTGATTAATTTTTTTTGCAGTTTGTCAGTGCCAGTCAACCTATAACTGCAGTGGCTTATATTTTTGATGGCTTGCATTATGGTGTCTCAGATTTTTCTTATGCTGCTTACTCTATGGTAAGCTACCTTATCAAATTTGATACTTAATAGATTAAATGTTGTGAAGGTTCTAGTCATCACTTGTATAGGTTGTTAAATATGTATGAGTGATGTTCAGATTGCGGTGGGAGCAATTTCTTCAGTGTTTTTGCTCTATGCTCCAAAGGTTTTTGGCCTTTCGGGAGTCTGGTGTGGTTTGACTCTTTTCATGAGCTTGCGTGTGTTGGCTGGATATTTCAGGTAAATTTTGTGGAATGTTGCTAATGCATCATTTTGGCTGTCTATTGATAATGTCACATAACGAATGGTCAGAGTATTTATAACATTGTGAAAGCGTCGATTGCATTTCCACAGATTATTATCGAAGAATGGTCCCTGGTGGTTCTTACAGAAGGACATACCAAAACTTGAGGTATGTATAACGTAAATAAAGCATATCAATTTGATTATCAGTAATCTATCTTTCCCTCTTCAAATAAATATTTGTATGAGTCATCTATGTATTCGTATTTTCTTCATTTCTAGATTGCCATCTGAAAAGGAGAACCATCTTGTTATGAGCAACACCTAGTCCTAGTGTATGTAGTACATAAGAAGCAAATCAGCATTCCCAATCGGATCTTTGCCCTGCTGCATTTTATTTTTAATATATTTTTTTTTGTAATGTATATTTAATGGTGACAAACTGGTGTGTGGACTTCTTAATTTTAATTTCTAAGAGAGAAGATTCTGCTTTACCCATCAATTCTTTCAGAAGTCCATGTCAATGACAATGCACATTGACATTGCTTTGCAGCTGCCAAAATTGAATAATTTTTTCCGTCGTGATCATTTATCAAACCACGTGAAAATGAGACAATGGGCTCTCATCCCTGGCAACCCCCATACATTCAAGATTTAGAGTATGGTTGGAGTCCAAGCTATTTAATTACTAGTGGGATTCATTTTGCTCTTCAAATTTCTGCATGAATTTTCAGTTGAATGACAAAACATCGACGTTTGTGGTATCTGCTATTTCAGTAAGAAGATAAATTAATTTCCCCAAATTTAAAAAAAAAATTACAAAATGAAAAAGGGAGACCTAAAACATGATTTGGTGGAGTGTTTAAGTGGGCTCAAGATCAGGGGATATTTAATCATGTATTGTTAGAACCACATCAAATATTTGTGCGTGCCACGGGTGTGTATCTTTTGCGTAGAGATGGCAATATAATCCAGATCCGGCTCGCATTCGGAAAGATCCAGAAAATTCGGATCTGAAAAAATTTGGATCCGCATGTTTAAAAATACGGCTCTGGATGTCAAATAAGTAGATCCGCACGGATTCGGATGCCAAATAAGTAGATTTGCACGGATGATCCGGATGTAAGGGCATCCGAAAAATCGGATATCCGGATCCGGATAAATTATATAATATATATATTAAATTAAAAAATATATATTACCATAAATTATATTATATATATATTAAATTAAAAAAATATATTACTTATATTGTGGTATTATGGATTTATGATATTATTATATGTTATTCAAGTTAAATTGTTAATTCTTGAATTATGAATTTATATTTGGATTTTATTTAATATTATTAGGTAAATTGTTGAATTTATGTTGTAGTATTTTTAATTGTAGATTTATGATGTTGTATGTTATGTTGAATTGTTAATTGTTGAATTATAAATTTATAATTGAATTTTATTTATTATTATTAGTTAAAATATTGAATTTTAAAATTAAATTGTAAATTATTTAATTTCAAAATTGCGGATCCGGATATCCGGAATATCCGCCCGCAATCTGGGCGGATATTATCCACATTCGGATCCGCATATTATTTTGCGGATCCGGATATAAAATAATTAATCCGGATCCGGAAATTGCCATCCCTACTTTCGAGAGTGCTTGGCAGGTCGTTTTGCCTCGTGCTTCTCCTAATGATGTTGTTGGCCCGGTTCGAAATTAATGTTGTTGTGGCTGTTGATGGGGTTATTTTTATATACCTCCCCCGAGGTTTGGGGTAATTATACTTAGATGGCGAGTTTTTTTGTATCTTCACTTACCTCTCTGGCCGTGAGTATAAATATCAATTAACTGTTAGTGGACTGTCAAAATAAACAAAATACCCTTTTATTATTAAACTAAGGAGAGTATAGTATGGTACCCAAAAATTGGTTACAAGCAACTTATAAGTGCAATGAAAAGTCTGAAATATCCCTATTAAATTACAAATGTACATTAATCAATAAAATGAAGAATTTTTGTTTAAAAAAAAAAATAATTAAAGCTGCCAATTTTACAGTTGCCATCTACGGTAATATTGGCAACAACCCTATGTATTTATACTGCTATCACCTATCATTAGCTCCCATCGCCATTGCACATCTCTTTTCAAGCAAAAGATGGCACCACTATTAGAACAACTGATCAAGTTTTTGTTCAACACTTATGTCAACCTATTTAAATTTGCCATTGCCATACACTAACAACCCAAATACTGTAACACATCATGTCAAACATGGAACAAGAAAATGAGCTAACTTGCAGAAATTGGGCTGACTGATTAGGTTCTCAAATCGATGCATATGCCATATGAGAGCTGAAGTGAAGATATTAGAATCAAATGATAATTCTCACAAGCTGTATTATACATGCATGAACAAACTTAAATGCAGCTACTTCAAGTGGTGGGTTCCTGAAAGAGATGACTTCAACAATAGGGTTCTTTTTTAAGGAAATAAGTATAATAGATAATAATGTGAAGGAAGTGAAGAGCATTGTGAAGAAGCTACAGAAATTCGAACACTTTAAAGGTGCAAGGAAGACATTAATGTACTATATTATAGGATTGTTGGTAGTGAATGTTATGATGCTTAAGATGTACATGTAACTCTTGTCCCAAACTTCAAAAAAAAATGAAAAAAGAGATGCATGTTTAATTGAAGCTGAGAAATCTAAATGCTTGTATCCTAAATTAGTAATGGAATCAGAAAAGTTTATGCTTAATTACTATCTGGAACCTAAGTGTCTGTAATTCTTCTTGCACAAAAAACTTAGATCAAGCACAAGTAACACCAGTTTTGTTCAAAAGAATGTACTATTTGAACATCAAACCATCCTAATAAAGAATCCAACATGTAAAGTTAATACCATACCACCATACTTGCAAGTGACAGCAGTTAAATTGAAAACCAATGTCCAAATAAACATGGAACCAGCAAGCACAAGTGACAACAATATACAAAACCAAACTACTAGCATAACACCAAACCAACAAGCAAATCAACACCACCAAACCAGTAAGATACAAAAGCATATTAAAAACAACTGAACACCGAACCAGCAAACAAAGGTAACAACGGATAAATGAACATCACTAAACCAGCATAGTACAGAACTAGCTTTGAAATTAAACATCAAACCAGCAAGCACAAGTGATAGCAGTTCAATTTAGTGTGTTGTAAATCACCAAACCAACAAGATAAAGAAGAAATCTTGAAATTGAACACCAAACCAGCAACGTGAAGTAACAACAGTTAAATTAAAAATCAAACCAACAATCATGTAACCTTAGCAAAATAACACAACAATAAACCAGCAACAATAACCAAATCAGTTATACAAGAGTACTTCAAAAAAATGAATATCAATAAGACTTAGCACAATGGCACCATAGCATCTTATAGTTGGTGACAATGACAATTGCTGAATTTTATCAGCCTTTACAACTAGCAGTAGCCCATGATAAAAAAAACAATTGCATTAACAATTTGCCGTGATAGACAAGTTATAATTCATATATGGTATTGTCATTATAATGTGAGTTTGTTAGTATCTCATTTACACAAAATATAAAAAAATTAAATCTTATGTCTACGACTGAGTAACAAAAGATGATACAACATCTTAACTGCAATGCTTACACTTAAAAAGTTGTTGTATCATCAAATCCCTCAAAAAAATGTGTTGTATGGGATTAGCTTGGATGTTGCTGCCTTTACAATAATATAGACAATTGTACTGTTGTCATGTTGCTGAATGCATTAACTTCAAATTCGTTACTCTTGAATTACTTGTTCTTCATTAGTAAATAGACATAATTAGAACCTTATATAGTTTTTATGTACACTTTATTTGATAATATAAATAAAATACAGATGAGATAGTTATGATAATACCATGTCCAATGACATTGGACTGAGTTGACACCATATTTCCAACAGATGCAGCACTTGAAGGTTGAAGCAACACCACCATCACCATATTTTGAACCAAAGCATTCCCTTATACATACATACATACATGCATACATACATAGTCATTATCTTGGAATTAGACTTTCGATCTAGTTGTGGTAGGGTTGAGCTGCTTGCTTGGTTCAGGTGCCTTGTGGTGTTGGACGGTAAGTTTTTCACCCAAAGTTTGCGTGGTGGTTTGTTTGCTTGGACCATCTTCTGGATTTTGAACTTGCAAACCAATAGCAAGGCAAATCTTATCGACGAACTAGTCAAAATGTCGCTTAGTGATAAACTCCTCGCTATGGTGAATACCGATTGAAGTTTTTGTTGACTTTCCCTTGTCCATTTTTGTCATCTTCTTCGTATGCTTGGTGATGGATTTATTCTCATAGTCATCATCTTACTCAATGATAGCAAGATTCTCATTGGAAATGTGTTTATCCTTTATCTTGCTTTAAACACAAGACAAAATAACTTGGCAACTGTTGTAAAGCTTTTGTTGCACTCTCCTCCAAGACACCGCCAATTGTTTTAATGGGACTTTGGATGACCCCAAATAAAACAATAAAAATGATCTAGAGGAAGAATGTAGGGATAGATGGCTGCCATGCTACGTTTGAAGGTGTTCTGGCACAAGATAGGGACGTAAGCTATGTTATTTGAATGTCTGATGAAAAGTGGAGGAAAATAGGATGAAAATGAAGATGAAGGCCACCTGAATTGAGATAAATGTGTCCTGCAAAACAGAGCCAAAACTGACATTTGAGGTGGAGCTGGCGGTGGCCAGCGACTACATTTCGACGCTTAGGTTAGATTTTAAGTGATAAAAGATGGCCTCAAGGTCAAGTGGACCTTAAAGCTATCAACAATAGTGAAAAATAAGCTCTGAGGAAGAAGATTAAGACAATATTTTTTATTATCCAAAGTTTTTTGTTACTGTTTGGGAGTATGATTTAAGCTTTTATGGAGTGTGGCTAAAGGTATTTTTGTAACTCCGAACATGTGGCGCTTGTTAATTGGCTGCCTTCCCTCAGGTGGGAATATTTTAGAAATTATATTTGTGGTCCCAAGATGTGATATGTCTATGCAAAGGAGGCAAAAGAACCGTCAACCATCCTTTTGCCCCTTGTCTCCTATACGTCGCCTTTTTTCCAACTAGTGGTCCTGCTGATTTTTGGACCACTGCAGGGGGAAACTGGCGTGGCAGCCCCTCTTTGCCCATCCTATGAATTTTTCTCTTCATTGGTTCCTTGTATTCTGTAAAAGTGAGATATTTTTTTATTTTACCTATAGTGACATGTCCTTTACATGTGTGGCTTCAACCATAATAAAAGTGGGTTCCAATTTTGCCCCTCAGCTTCCTACTTTTTGCCGAAACTACCCTCCCCTTCTAGAATGGCTCACCTCCTATCTTTCCTTGAGCTCTCCTGGCGTCTTAGTCAAATGGTCTGATCTCACTTATTTGACTCCCTTTTGCCACGTGTCATCATTTTATTTTTCCAGATGGGCACCGATAATTCCCCCGAACAGTTTATTTTTTTCCTCTTTTATCTATCATATAAATAAGCAAATACAAATTTGAAGGGTAAAATTTACAAAGCCGCCAGGAGATGCTCTAATTATTCACCTAAGTTATTTTATTGTAACTGTTATTTTATTGTAACTTACAACATAATTAAAACATATAAAAATAAGTAACATAAGAAGTGGGTCAGCTAACGTGTGATTTTTACATTATTTTAATTGGACTATAAGTTAAGAGTATAACTTAACAAGGCACAAAAATAAATAATAACTACCCACCACGTTGAATCTCTCTCTCAACGATATAGCAAGGCCTAAATTTGGTTATAAATTATCCTTCTCTTTTAGGGTGCATTTGAGATTAAGATTAGGTAGAAGTTACAGTACTAAAGTGTTTGATAAACACTAGCTCCTATAACTTGGAAGCTATGTTGATATGATTTTTCACTTGTATGATTAAAAATCTATTATATCTTTAATAATTTAGTTAAAATTTTTATTTAAAAATTATATTTACTATATAATACTAACTTTTGTTTCATAATTATAGTTTTTTTTTTCCACAGCAGCTGTAGCTTAAAAGCTACAACACCTCAATCCCAAACAGACCCTTAGTCTTTCTTATGAAAACACTTATGCTACGTTTACTTGTCAGTAATCGGAATGGGCTAGAATTGGAATGGGCTAGAATGGGACTGAGAATGGAAATCAGAATAAATTGTTTACTTGAGCTGTAGGAATCGGAATAAGCTGAATTGTTTCAAGTTACTAAAATGCCCTTAGTTTATTATAATATTAATAATAATAAAATGATATTATTATTATTATTTGTGATTATTAATATTTTAAATTGATATTAATTAAAATAATAAAATTTAATAATAATAATAATAATGACGTTTAAATAATAATAAATAATAAATAAAATAATAAAAATTAATAGATTTTAATAAAGTAATATTAAAATAATAATAATGACATTATTATTATTTTAAAATTATTTGTGATTATTAATATTATAAAAATGATATTAATTAAAAAATAAAATTAATAAAATTAAATAATAATAATAATAAAATTAATAATAATAAATGATAATAATGATAGTATTAATAAAAATAATAATAACAATTAAAATAACAAAGTTAATAATAATAATAATATAAAAATTAATAGATTTTAATAAAATAATAATGTCATTATTATTATTTTAATATTATTTGTGATTATTATTATTATTATAAAAATAATATTAATTAAAAATAAAATTAATAAAATTTAATAATAATTATAATAATAAAATAGTAAAATTAATAATAATAAATGTTAATAATGATAATATTAATAAAAATAATAATAACAATAATTAATAATAATAATGGCATTTAAATAATAATAATAATAAATAATAAGTAAAATAATAAAAATTAATAGATTTTAATAAAATAATAATATTATTATTATTTTAATATTATTTGTGAAAATTATTATTATAAAAATGATATTAATTAAAAAATAAAATTAATAAAATTTAATAATAATAATAAATGTTAATAATGATAATATTAATAAAAATAATAATAACAAAAATTAATAATAATTAAAATAATAAATTAATAATAATAGTGATGACATTTAAATAATAATAAATAATAAATAAAATAATGAAAATTAATAGATTTTAATAAAATAATAATAATTAATATTATTTGTGATTATTATAAAAATGATATTAATTAAAAAATAAAATTAATAAAATTTAATAATAACAATAAATAAAATAATAAAATTAATAATAAGAAATGTTAAAATAATATAATTAATAATAATAATAAATGTTAATATTATTATATTATAATAATAATAATAATAATATTATTATTATTATTATTATTAGATGACCTATTTGCAAATAATATAAAATTTTAGGTTATTTTTATAATTTTATAGGGATTAAAATGTAAAAATATCAAAATTTTAATAAGGGCATTTTGAAAATATTAAATATTAAATGTGGGTAGAATTGGACGCTCATTTAAATGAAAGACTCATTCCCAATTCTCTCATGGAATTCCATTTCCCATTTCTAAATTATGATGGGCCTCACGATTTCGATTCTGATTCTGATTCCGCTTCTGCATTCATTTTACGAAATAAACGCTACCAATTATTTCGATTTCAGATTTCGATTCCTAAATTCGGTAAGGGTAATTTTTGGATACCTCCCCTGAAGTTTACCTTTGCTACACTTAGAGAGAATGTATACATATATTGACATTTAACCCCCTGGACGTGTATAACAGTTAAGGAGTTTGTGGTGAAAGTACAATAATACCCTTTATTCCACCTAACAATAACAGAGAATAGTTCCTAAAATGCTGAGTTGGCAGAATCCAATAACAACTGCTTTTGCTGCACTCGCAGTGTTCACACGCTCAAGTCCATGAAGTTCCAGCTTTGTCGCATCCGTTTGTGCTTTTGAGTCTTTTGAGACCTCCCCTTCCTGCATGTAACTATTTTTTTTTTTTCACTTCACACCAAAAATCCAACTTAAATAAACTATGCATGGACAGAGCATATTTTGCTTTACATGCAAAATTCAACAAACAAACTTATAAAAAAAAAAGTTAAATTCCATAATGGAACTATAATGGATTCTTTATTCTCCAATTGTGTTAAAAAAAAAGTTAAATTTTAACCATTGGCTCCTAATCAAAGCAATACAGGATGTATTGCATCAAATACGCACTAAGAAACAAAATGGAACTATTGTAATTATAAATTGCATGGGATGAAAGGCACGCACGAGGCTAGTTCTTAACCAAATTTGACATTGATTTTCAAGAAAGATATATTAACAAAAGTCTAATTACAATTTGCCATGTGGTTTGTGTCACCCAAAAGATTGAAAAACAAATCATATTGAACCGTACAAAACAGAAAGCAAAAATCGAGCCAGCAGCAGAAACCATTCCTCATTAATTTCGATCTCCAATTTCCAAATTCCAACCAAGGGCGGGCCAGCCACCCACCCACCCAACCACCCAAGCTTGATCATCAGAGGCTAACACAATGTCCCCTGCTCTGGTCACTCCCCAGATATTCCTTAAAAAGGAAAAGCAAAGAAAAATCAAGAGAACTTCTCTCCTTATATCTCATTTTTTGTTCTTATTTTTATTTATAAAACTCCGGAAAAAAAAAAAAAAAAAAAAACAGGAGAGGGTGTGAATATAATATGCATTTGGTGGTGGGTTTTCTTGTCCTTTTCTATAGAATTGGTTTTTGGTTATTTTCCGTTTTTATTTTTGGAATTAAGCTTATTGGGTGCTATCTTGAGAGCTGAAAGGGAAACTCGTGTCCTCGACACCAGTGTTCCAAAGAAAGTGAGTTAGCAGCATTATATGAGTTTGTAGGATCAGCAGAAATGGCTTCTAAGAAAGTTTCTTCAGCTGCCCATAAATCATTTCTTACTCTCCATAAAAAGCTCGCATACTTGCTGAACGACTCCGCATCCGGCGGCTCCACCGCTATCGCTTTCTTAAAATACTCTTCCGCTCATTCACAAACAAACAAATTAGTCAAATATCTTAAATCAGTTACGAAATTTTAAGATTTAAAAATTTTAATTTTCTGCAATTACGAAATTACCCTCATGTAGTAAACAGCTCTTAAACGATTATATACATCCCGGGGTTATATGTCAATACATGCATATATTCCCTCTAAGTATAACAAAGACAAACCTCAGGAGAGCTATCTTAAAATTACCCAATTCGATGAGTAAACACTGCAACATTATTATTATGTTTAAAAATGGAGTAAGTACTAAGTAGCGCCGCGTAATGATAATATATAATAATAAATAAATAAAAACGGAAATACGTATCATCATCGTCGTCAGTTTCAGGCACAATTGACTCTTATCTTCATTGAAATTATTGCGAGATATATATAGATAGATATGCTACATCTCATCTCAGCTACTCTTTTGCATAACAGCTATAAAACCAAACCAAACTAAACTAAACTGATGCCAAACTAGAGGTCTGATACCACCACCACCAGCAGTTCTAGGTTATGGCTTGTTACTGTATTTTTAATGGGTGGTCCTGTATTTTTAGCCATGTTGGTTTACCAACTCGAGTCGTTTGACCCAGCTCCCATGCCTGTCCACGAGTTCACTCACCCGCCATTAACGGCGGTGCTGCGCAACGAACGCATGTTACAAGGATCGGAGAAGGTGGGTTATGGAGTCTTGAAGGGACCGGAAGATCTTTTGTATGATGCTCACTCCAAACTCATTTACACCGGCTGTGGAGATGGGTGGATTAAGCGAGTCACGCTCAACGACTCGCCGGCTGATTCACTTGTTCACAACTGGATTAATACCGGCGGCCGACCACTGGGAATCGCTTTCGGAAACAGAGATCCCGATGCCCATGCCGATCATATCAATATGATCGTTGCTGACGCTTACAAGGTCAGTCTTTTCTTTCACCTACTTTCACTCAAATAATTCATTTTTTATTTTTTACCTGTTTGTTTCTCCTTTTATATTCCATTTTTAAATTAAGGTTATATTATATATATTATATATACATTTTTATAAATTTCCTCTCAATGAGAAATTCTACTATTCTAGTTTATCGACTTGTGTTTAAATATAACTTCCTCACTCACTGTGACTGACTGTAAAATGAATATATGATGATGACCCACGGCTTGATGAGGGTTAACAAAAAAAAAAAAAAATTCCTTAATGAATTAAGGATACCTAAAAACTTGAGGATCCAGATGTTACTCCCCTTTTTTTAATAAAGAAGAAAAAAATATTATAATAATAATAATAAGTTATGGTTTTTTTATTAGCCCAAGTAAAATAACTATACTATGTGGAAATTGACAAGGCCATTTTAATCTTTTATGAAGAAGGTTTGGGTACATTCTTAAATAAAAGATTTGTGGTTGTATTGATTATGTAACAGGGGCTACTGAAAATAAGTGGAAATTCAACAGTGTTGCTAACAGATGAGGCCGAGGGTCGAAAATTCAAGCTGACAGATGCGGCAGATGTTGCTGATGATGGCATGATTTATTTTACAGATGCTTCGTATAAATACTACTTGAGGGAATACATCCTTGATATTTTTGAGGGAAAGCCTAATGGCAGATTACTAAGCTTTAATCCAGTTACCAACGAAACCAAAGTTCTTGTTTCTGACCTCTACTTTGCTAATGGAATTGTACTTTCACCAGACCAAACTCATCTTGTTTATTGTGAGACCTCAATGTATGTTGTTTTTCAGCATTCTTTTCTTAGTTTGAGATTGATCCACTATTGTTGTGAAATGATATTACTAGCCAAAAACACAACAGTTTCAAACAGAGCCTAAATATGTTTTCTTATGCGTTCTTTTTTTTATTATTGCAGGAGAAGGTGCAGAAAATTTTACGTCAACGGCAAGAAAGCTGGACGTGTGGAGAAGTTCATTGAGAGTTTGCCAGGCTTGCCTGATAACATACGTTATGATGGAGAAGGCCATTACTTGATTGCATTAGCAACGGTAAACACAATTCTTGCTACTTGTAATACATAGTTATTTTATTTTTTGGTAAACACAATTCTTTCTACTTGTAATATGTTGTTATTTTATTATTATTATTATTATTCCCTTTTTGTTCAATAGGTAAATGAATCAATTTCAGCACCATTTGTCCCATTTCAAACAGTTTTGTGTAACTATGCAGGAATTTTCAACATTCTGGGATCTTGCATTTAGATATCCCTTCATCCGAAAGGTTTCAGGAATGGTGGTGAAGTACCTAGGGATGCCAAGCATGGGCACAAACAGCGGGGTTTTTGTTGTTGACTTGGATGGAAAACCAATTGCTCACTATTATGATCCTGAATTGTCGCTCATTTCTAGTGCGATCAAGATTGGAGATCATCTATACTGTGGTTCTGTACGGCACTCCGGCATTCTTCACCTTGATGTTAATCAACATCCTGCACATGCCATTACATGAGCAACTTTGCAAATATATATGATCATTAAGTACTGGATTCTGCTATACAATGATGATAATTTTGACATTAAAGCAAACGCCATGTAGAATTGACATTTATCATGGCTCTCCAGCTTGCGAAGATTGTAATAATCAATGACCATGAAATGAAAGTTACTTTTTCTTTGGAAACATGACTTCACATTTGTTTTAGGATTAAGAAAGGCTGCCGAGGGCCCTTGCTTTCTCCCTCAGTATAAACTTTTGCACTTTTCCTGTTGAAGTTTTGGGCAAATCTTTGAAAATGACTGTCTTAGGAGCCATATAATGTGGCAAGTGATCCCGGCAAAACTTGATTATTTCTTGAGCATCGGCACTATATCCTTCTTTTAACTTAACAAATGCACAAGGTGTCTGTCCCCAGTGATCATCTGGCCTAGCAACGACAGCAGCTTCGAGAACAGCTGGATGACTGAACAATAATGTTTCTACCTCAACTGAGCTTATATTCTCTCCACCAGAAATTATTACATCCTTCAATCGATCCTTTATTTCTATATAGCCATCAGGATGCTTTACAGCAAGATCTCCAGTATGAAACCAACCACCTCTGAAAGCTTCCTCTGTTGCTTTCAAGTCCTTGAGGTATCCACTCATTACAGTGTGTCCTCTGAACATAATTTCACCTATTGTTTTAGCATCAGCTGGTACGGTTTCCATGGTGACTGGATCTCTTATGTCAACCTCCTCCAAGGCAAGATGGTGCATTCCTTGCCGGGATTTGATCCTTGATCGTTCAGCTAGAGGTAGAGAATTCCATTCAGGTTGCCATGTGCAATAAGTCGCAGGGCCATAAGTTTCTGTAAGGCCATACAAGTGCGTTACGTCAAATCCCAACTCTTCCATCTTAGAAAGGATCTGGGGAGGTGGTGGTGAACCGCCTGTCGCAATTGCCACCTTGTGAGGAAGTGGCCTCTGGACATTGGCGGGTGAATTCACAATCATGTTAAGGAGAGTTGGTGCAGCTCCCATGTTTGTCACATTATGTAAAGCTATACTCTCAAATATATCTTTAGCATCGACACTTCTTAAGCATATGTTCGTGCCTCCCATAGCTGCTACACCCCAAGGGAGGCACCAGCCGTTGCAGTGAAACATAGGCACGGTCCACAAGTAAACAGGCATTGAACCCATCCCATGAAGAAAAACCGTAGCAAGAGAGTTAAGATAAGCTCCCCTGTGACTATAAACTACTCCTTTAGGCCGTGACGTAGTGCCAGAAGTATAATTTAAACTAATAGGATCCCATTCATTATCTGGTTTTCTTACCTCAAACCCACTATTTCCTGTTTCAAGGAAACTCTCATAGTCGTAATCTACAGCAGCTGAACTCGTAGAAGATGAGCTATCAGATTCAGCAATTAAAACTAGGATTGGTGGTTTTGCTTGCGCGTTCACAAGAAGATCAAGCGCTCCACGAGCAACGGGGAGTAACTGGTAGTCTACAAATATAATCTTTGCTTCAGAATGTCTAAGTAATGCTGAGACCATAGCCGAGTCATGACGTGAATTAAGTGAACAAAGGACTGCCCCAGCCATTGGGACTGCAAAATGCAGCTCATATACTGCTGGAACATTAGGGGCCAGAGTTGCAACCTGTACGCTTTACATAGTCAATAATTGCAATCATGAAGGCAGGCTTAGGCTAGAAATAATGTCATAAAATATATATAGGACCAGAACAGATAATGGGATATGGGATATCGGTTAGAGTTGAATATTAAAAATGAAATATCCAAATGAATAAAACATTGACCACGAATTTTCACAAAAGAAAACCAAATTGACCGCGGATTTCAATGAACTTGAGGATGGAAATCAAGAATTTAAAAAAAAAAAAAAGAAATAAAGACTAGATAGAATGTCCAGTTCGCAAGATTAAGTGAATCATGCAAAGAAGAGGTATAGTAGTACAGTCGGGATCCCCAAAAAAAAAAAAAAGAAACATATACACGTATGTATAAAAATCCAATTAAAGAAAATGAAGAAGAACCCATTTAATTTGGGCAAAGAAAGTGAAAGAGAGAAACTGACCACATGCCCTTTGGAAATTCCCAAGTGGGTAAGAGCAGAAGCAAGTTTAAGACAACGTTGATAAGTTTGGTTCCAAGTATAGTTTAAAGAACCATAAACAAGTGATGATCTGTCTCTGTAAACTTTTGCTGATCTCTCCAAGAAGGTTATAGGAGTCAATGGAGCGCAGTTTGCCGAGCAACGAACCATTGATTTCCATGACTCTGTCGCTGCTGCTTCATTTTCACCCCCAACCCCAATCCCAAAACAACGTAATCCTCTGCTACTCTGACTTATTATGTGCTTCTGATAATTACGATTCAAACCAATCAATGAAGCCTTCAAAAAGTTGTTCATTGTGTTTGTGTTTTTGTGTTTAGATTAGATGGATTGGATTTGGATATCTCTTCCGACACTCGACAGTCGTAATTTACTAGTTCAGTTGGCAAATGTTGACCCAGCGGCAGCTGTTCTGTCGTATTTATTTTTTGTAACGGTCTTGGTAAGTTACTTCAACACCCCCCCTCGTTCGTACATTAGTGCAAAAACTACAATAAATTAATAATAATAATAATAAACTTGAGTTATTTGAGATTTCTATATGACCATTTCAAACTCTTGATTCTGACTCAAGATGGTGATTAATCGAATACTATTATTAAATAGAATAATAGGTCCCACATCCACAATTCCCTATACAATTAAGCTCGAAGGATACGGCATGGACATTTTCGTGTGCTCAGAAGCATTTTCCTTTTATTTAACTTACGGTGTATGTAAATGTAATACTATATCTAGGCGGCATCACATGCCACATGAGAAAAGTCATACTATATTGCTTAGTTGACTTGGGAATTTTTTCTATTCTCTGTATTAAAGTTTTAAATTACAGAGAGCTGCTTGGTAATCAGAGACGTTGGAACGTTGCGTTAACAGCAAAGGTGAACATTAGATTTCCAAATAAATTATGTGCAATAAAAAATATGACAGGTAAATCAATGCCATCGGTAAACACAATTGACAATTCCATTTCGGTTAAGCAAATGTAACGAGAATTACGTTGATATTTTTTTTTTATTAAGAAACAAAAGTTTGATAACCAAATTTAGTTTCCATTCCATTCATAGTGAGAAGGGCATGAAATTTCTTCCCTTCTCTATAATCACCATCTGCTGGCATGACATCGCTATAAACTTGTCCAAGGGGAAGGGGAATGCAGGTTTGTTACTTTGATTTTGGGCAACCGACGCCACCACCATCGATTTCTGACTACTCTGTGCATGGACTTAAAAACATTTCACTTGACAGCTTATATAACGATGATTTAATCAATCCTCATATATATCTGGGACTGGGATGAAAACAGGACAGCAAAGGGTGTTGTGTAGGCCAAAAAGTTGTAACTGCCTAAATTCAGTAGCATCTGCAGGTTGAAGCACAGTGGCAGTGACATAACAATTACCTCATTTAGATCTAGATACTTACCAAGCAACCGAGCAATTTTTTAAACAGGTTAAATGTATGGATATCCAAATCCACTCGCTTAGGCTTCTGGGAAACAAAAAAAAATATTGGAATTTTACAGGGTGAAATCTTCAACGGCAACCGTAGCCCAAACCACCGTCCAGGCACCCCTTCAAACAAAATAAAAGAGAATACACACATTGCTTTCCTTTGGCGATGGTCATTTGCTCCGTGATAACTCCCATTCACTGACCAAACATTCATGCAGCGGAAACATGATTTCTCAAGATATAGACTAATTTTTCAGAAATAGAAATAAACTCAATGTGTGCGGATCGTTCTGTTTTTCATGAAACCGCACAAAAGTCATGTCGTTTTTCCTTATACGCCACCGTTTGTTGTAGAAATAATCCAACTTGGCTGATTCCTTAAATTATATCATGCCTACTTATTAATTGGATTATAATTTTCTCACAGTATTGAACTTTAAATGAGTTAGGCCCTTTTAGATTGCGGTGACCAGTGAAATAAGTTACTTTTATTTTTATTGTGTAGATTAAATAAATTATTGATTAAAAAAAAATAATTTTGTGTATAGGAAATTGTGTTATTGTGGTTGCTATAACATTTAATAGCAAATCAGTTCTTGTATTTGATAAATTTTGTTACAAAAGTTTTGTTTTATTATACAATGAAAAAAATAAACATAAGTTTAAATGCCTTTTATTTATATATATTAACATTTATGGAAAAATAAGACATAATTATCTTTTTGTTATAATATTAAGGTTATAACTTATAGTAAGAACTTTAAAAAGGTATGCTAATTTATTAGTTAGTGGCTTATAAAGCAACTCCCTATCAGCTTTTCAAAATTGATATTAAAATGAGGAAACTTATGAAATAAGTAGTTTTTAAAAAATTTACTAAACATTATTTTTGTCAAAATTTATGAAATAAATCACTTATAGTATTTTAACTTCAATTCTAAATAGGACCATAATATGAAAACACCCAAATTAGTCATTGTTAATTAGTATTGGTGAATATATTCACACCTCATTTTGAAGGTTGAGAGTTCAAATAGTATTTTTCAAGTTTCAATACAATACAATAATTGAGATATGTCACAAGTCTAGCAAAATTACATTAAAAAAAAATTCATATAGTTGTGTGTGTGTATATTCTGACTGGCTTGTTAGTTTATTAGTAGTCTGATATGAACAGTCCTATCCTTTCCTCAAATAGATTCAAAATAGGAAAAAGATAAGATACATTATATATATATATATATATATTCCAAAGAATTTAATAATTGTGCTAGTCCAATTTTTCCCCTTTTAGTACCAACTATTTTTCATGTGAAAAGTTGGTGAGTGTTTTACACACTAATAATGCAATTGCAAGCCTACTCATGGAAAAATAAGATAGATAAATTACCTACACCTGTATTCTACTTGTATTAATGAAATCTCTCTAATGGTACTGCCATAACTCAATACTCATGATAAACATAAAAAACTGAGCTGTCTAACTTAAGTTGCCAACTTTTGATCTGCCATTCTCATTAATACGCTCAAAGCTGAGGATACATTTTAAATCAATTTAAGAGATTAAACTAAGAATTTTTAGTACTCTTTTCCCTTGGGGTTGTGACTTGTGGGCTACAAAACATTAAAAATATATATAGGGTTATTATCCTTTCATCACGCAACATATTGTAAAATAAAAAATTACTATACGAATAATTAAAATATAGCACTTTATCATATTAATTTATTAAAATTAATAGTTTACTATATTTCCTTAGTCTAATGATGACGTCACACTTATGTCGATTGGACAAAATTGTATTTTCATCAAATGAAACTCAAATTTATAGTTAAGTCTTAGGATTATTATCCTCTCACTACATCACGCGTTGTAAGGTACTACATCAAGTGTTGAAAGGTAACACTTCAATACATTAATTTTTTAAAAATAACAATTTACTACATTTTTGTCAATTTACAAATTAATAATGTAACATATCAATTACAGGGGTAATATTGTCATTTAATTATCATTGTAAATTTAAGTGGCCATGATCGGTTGTTTCGCATGAAGAGTAGGGCAAAATTATAATTTCACGTGGCATTGATTTGTATCATTTTATTTTTATTTTAGGAGTTATTCATTAAGGGCAAATTTGGTATTTTATAAGTCAATTAACAGTTCAACTAAGGGAAGTAACGGAAATATAGTAAACTGTTATTTTTAAAATGTTAATGTAATAAAGTGTTAACTTTGAATAGTTTGTTTCGCAGTACTAGGTATAATGAAAAGATAATAACCTCTCTATGTATATATATTATTCAATGATTACCATATCTCTATTACAGGTTAACATGGTGAAATGCAATAATCAACTGAAAAGGGAAAAAATATGAAAAGACAATATAAAACTAACCGTATTTAAAGTAAAAGGAATAGAATTCTTTCATGATATGAGTTTTATTAAACTTTTAAAGATTTCCTACCATATATCTTTTAGTAATAGTGTATGAGTTAGATTTAATTTCTTTATTTTTTATTTATTAACTATCAATTAACATTTGAGTATGTTATCACGAGAGAATATTGATTCAAAGTAAAATGGGTCGTGAGAAAGCAGAAAGATTAAACCTGTAGTCATTTCGGTTTCTTTGTGAACAAAGCTTTTTCGGCTGCCTTTAAGTTCTTTGTAGCTCAGAATACGAATATGAAAATGGGCATTTGTTATTTCATTGGCTTCTACTCAGCGACTCAATTTAATTTATTTAACAGGCTCACGTGCGGAATTGGTTCTATTTTTGGACTCTGGGCAAAACTGCATGGCTACTGTCCAATAAGCTGCAACTATTCTTTTCTACTATTCTTAGCTTTCATGTTTTATTTTTTAAATTTTGGTTTTCCTTTGCCAAGTTTTGCATTCAGCCATTTGAATTTCAAAATTTTAGCTTAGTAGCTTTTCTTTAAAAAAAAAAATTTTCTAAAATTGATATAGGGATTCATTCACATGAATAACACACACCAGTAACGTTAAAATATTTAAGAAAATCCATGATTCTAAGTAACTACTCCAAACATTATCCTTTAAAGAATGATTTTCTAATTATAGATCTTTGATCATATTAAAATTAAGAAAATGTTAAAAAATAAAAAAATATATAAATTTCAATATACTACAAACTAAAATACATTGTATTTAAATTATATTTTTTTTTATATTTAATCTTGTTCCTAACTTTAATATGGTAAAGACTAAAAAATTATTCATCCTTTAAATATCCTTTTCTTAAACCATTTTGTGAAATTTCGAGGAAAATAAATAAAATGATAAACGAACCGTGCAAATTCACACTCACACAATACATCTCTTTCTCTTTCTCTTTGATCTTGATGTTTGTTATAATTTATGAAAGTAGGGAAAGTGCTTGAATAATAAGCCTGAAAATTAAATCAAATAAATGTGCTTGGGCTTTATTTTGTATGTTTTTGGGCATCCACTATGAGGCAAGCCTAGCATTTAATCATACGCCATTCATCCATTTTTACACACACAAGTGATTTTTCTCAATATTCAGGGACTAACATTGGGCATTCTAATAATAGTTTCATTGGTAAATTGCGATTACTTGTTTCAAGTTGTTCAATAATTTTTCAACTTATGCATTATGTTTTAGGTTTTTTTATTAACAAAAATGTGAAATAGAACTCAAAAGTTGAGAAATTCAATATATAATCACTTAAGAAATATAACCAAAAAATTAAATAAATAAAATAAAGCAAGAACCTAAAATATTATTACAAACTTTGTTAGATCGAATGAAAAGTCCTGGAATTGGAAGTTTGATTGAAGAAGGCTATACATATTGAGCCTGAATATTGAACCACAGCTAACAAAGGGAGTTTGAAGACTTAATTTAGTCTAGCTTATTAATGTTGTGCATATAAAGGGCATAGTATTTAAAAGATCCAAGAGCTGAATTATTGCATATTTTTAGCCATAGTCTTGACAGAGAACACGATTCTTTGACAGAAGAAGTAGAGAGCACGCCGCATACAGCAACTTTGAAACCTGCAAGTTTCAAGCACCAAAAGCATCAAATGTGAATATTTTTTTTCTTTTTTTTAATTTATTTATGATAAGCATAAAAAATGGGTAAATAGCCAACTCATGATAAAATGTTTAGCTCATGTATAATCCTAATTTGCCCCATTCATAGATCTATTGCATTTGGATGCTTAATCATGAATAAATATTCTACTAATTCACTGTTAATTTGTAGTGATGAAATTTCAATACAAGGCTCATTAGCAGCTACTACAGAAAACCAAATGTTCTCTCGTTGAAGAAAGAACAAAAATTTTCAGCCATAAAAGCTAGTTCAAAATTTATACCTAATGAATATCAAGTCACAGCTATGACTTCTTTGGCGCATTAACATTTTTCTAAACAGTTCTAACCTCTTAACTAAATTTATGGTTTGTTTTGAGTTGAGATGTTGTGGCTTGCTCTAAAATGAAATGGGTGGATGGGTACGTAGTAAATATTAACAAACACTTCTTGAGGTATTGTGGCCTTGAGCAGCTTGAAGCACAACAACTACAAACCATTCGCCTTAATGTAATTTCTAGACTGAGCATTCTTAGCTATATCAGTGCAAACTTCCATATCGCATCCCTCAAAAAGGGGAAAAAATGAAGAAAATTTAGTGAGCAGGAAAATGAGCCAAAGTTACTGTGTTGGCTGCAGATAACACTACTTCAGAACCAAAATTCTGACTTGACATCCATGCTTCAAATGTAATACAAATTCTCTTCCACAAAATGAAAAGTAAAAAGCTTAACATTTTATGTTTCAATCAATATCAAATGAACACCAACCAACAGTTTTTTTCCTTTTTTCCCCCTTGGTGAGTCTCAAAGGCACAAGAAGATTTATTGGAACAGAAAAATATAAAAGTTTGACAAGATAAACTTACTGCTCATGAACTGGTATTGTTCATTGGCAGAGATTCAAGTGCGACTGGATGCACAGAATTCATATCAGCAGCCAAAGGCTGTGTACAACACAAAAATGTCAATTATTAGATTAAATTAAAATGTTTTATGTTACAGGTTCATCAACTTAGAATAATCTCAGGCTAGTGTCCCACTAATGGTCTTGCTTTGTCTTTTGATGTTATTGAGAGTCAGGAAACTTACATAGGTAACAAGTTCTTTTGGGGAAGACTCCATTGCAATATCTGGATGCTAGCAAATGATAAGCTCTGATAACAATTTTGACTATTTAAACTTAACAAACAAATATGAACGCAAAAATACTGTTACCTGGCATGATAAAAAGAGTTAACTTGCTCCTGTCAAACCCCAAGTTCTGGACTTTGAAATTGATTATTGAACAAAGAACTGAAGCCAATTTTGCAAATTAAAGCAATTTCTCAAGTAAGAGAGAGAGAGTGAGTGATGCAGGATCAGAGAGAGAGAGCAAAAGCTGTCTATTCAAATCATTGATTAAATTTCAAGATCTTTAGCGTACGCATATCCATTCAGGACAAATAAGCAATAGATTATGTTGTAGAAAACATGAAGTGAACTATTAGCAAGAAAGCACTTTGTTACTTCAATTTCAATGTGAAAAGAAAACAACTGAAAACACATAGATTGATTCACACAGACACAGTGGCAATTGGCAAACATGGCAAATTAATTTTGAAATCATAAATATTAAAGCATATACAGTTGCTTTCAACACTGGAACCAATACAGCAATTAAAGACATAGGATGATTTCATCTTGCACTTCAAAATAAAAAATAAAAAAAACCATCAAAATCATTTTCCTACCGGGATTAGAAAAGCTACAAAATTTAACCTAAAATTTCTAAAAATCATTTTAAAAAAAAACATGTTTTCTCATTCAGGGCTGCGGCTCAGTACTCAAGATAGTTATCAAAGCAAAACTGATCTGTCTAATTTAAATAGCCAACTTTCGTTCATTCTTACATATAATGCATTTAAAGGAGTTTTTTTTGGGAGGGTAAAAAAGAAGAAGAAGAAAATTGTATGTGCGTGATTAAACTGAGAAATTATAGTACTCTTTTCCCTTTCTTTTCTGTTATGGTTTGTGTTATGAGTCACAAAACATGAAAAATAAGATTTATTTTTTTTTCAGTGATCACCATTTATTTCATTGTAACCTAATAAGCTAACATTAACCACTAATGAGACAAGAAAGCCCACTGTAAACTTGTCTACATTTAAGCTAAAATGGTTTGTAATTTACATATAAGCTGGCTTCATAGTAAAGAAGAAGAACCTGTTGTCATTTTGGATGTGAGCCTTGAGCACTCCTTTCTTGAGCTCCGGCAATCTCAGGATTTTTACTGTGCTTGTGTGGGAAAGAATGGATGTCATCATATGGGAGTTATCATAATATCATTTACCCCCGCCACTGCTGATGAGGTTTATCCAACGGCTCAGATTCATTTTTAGCTCTTTAGTGATAGTAATTGAATTAAATTAAGTGGGGGGCATCTGCCCTCAGTTGCCCTACGCCATGTTCGTCCTTGAGTTCATATCAACTTTTTACATGAATAAAAATAAATTTTAAGTTTTGCATACAAATAAGTTTGAGACATTCTTAATTTTCTTATGTATTGAGAATGAATGTCGGAATATGTAAGTCAGATTTATATTCTTCTATTTGAATATAATCTGTCGACTTGATTCTTCAATTTCAAATTTGAACTATGAAACCAAAGTTTTTATTTTTTCAAAATCTCTTGATTGTAATTTATAAAAGATGTCTTTGGAGCATTGATAACATAAACTCTCCCCTCCAATTTTAGAAGACCGCAATTCTAGTTCTTATTCATACCCCTTTATAAAAATTTATAAGTATTTGATAGATCATGTTTTTATTAAATACAAATTTCCAAGTCATTTGGACTCACAAAATTAATTATATTACAAAAAATTTGGCCTTACAGTAATGGTTGATTTAAGGTGGGAAATGGACTATGAGAGAACTTAATGTTCTCGGGATTGTTATTGTCGAGAGTGAAGAGTTCAGTAGTTAAAATCTTGTAAAACAATAACTTATCAAGGATTGCCAAATATATTAGTAGTGAAGTTCCACTGATGTTTAAGTAGAGATCAGAATTGGCACGATAGTAAATGAACAATAAGAGAGAAGAAAAAAAAAAGTTTGAAGGATATTATACCCATATATATATATATAGTGAGAGAGAAAAATTTGTCAATTATGATCTCTAACCGTATTTAAGTTGGGAATGAATTAAAATATTAAAAAATATAAATTTTAATTAAGTATATTTTATTACATAGTATATTAAAGTAAATAATAAAATAATTCAAAAATATAATAACAATTTGATTTCACCGGTGAAGTGATGATTGAGTAATTGACATCCATCTTTTTTTTTGCACTGATTGGACCGTGGACCAGGGACTAGTCTCATGCCCTTAGCTTCCACTTTGGAAACAAGCTTTGCTTCAAGTCTCCGGTGCCCTAAAAAAAAATCAAAATCTCCTAAAGTGCTTGTTTGCCATGTTAAATTTACATAGATGATTCTTTGTTTTGCATACCAAAAATCTGAAAAGTTTTTAAAAACAATTCCTGTCCAATAAATTTATTCTCACTGATTCTAAAAAATTATTTATTTCTATTTCACATTTTATATAAAAATAAACAAAAAAAATCTCCATAAAAACTCATTCTGATGTCCTCTAAATTGTCGAGGGGATCAACCGATCATTAAATTCCAATAAACTATGTGGAGACAAGTTGTTAACACACAAAAATAATTCTTTAATTTTTTACACGGCTTATATTTGTAAAAAATCGTATTCTATAATACAGTTTTCTTGTTGAGTGGCTCAACAAGGCAAGGCTGGTTACAATTTCGAAATACTGGTCCATATGCATGTGTTTTGCTTTTGTTTTTGTTTCGGTAATGTAGTTAATTTGTACGAATTTGTTGTCCGTTTGGTTTTATACTGAAGGAGTCAGTCAGTCCATTGGAAATGACAGAAAATCGAATTTACTTTTAAAAGAGATTTGCAATGTTATAAAAGCAAGGGATCCCTAGGTTACTTTATATGTAATTTATAGTCAGATGAATTTTATTTATTAATCATTTAGTCTTTTTTTATTATTATTTTTTATATTTAAAAGTTTAATCATAAATTACAATAAATAGAATTTAGGAAAACCTTTAAAATTAAAAATAAAATAAAGAACCCTTTGTACACACACATATATTAATATATATATATATTATTAAAGTTATGGAAAAGGAAAAGTTGACATTGACGATAGGAGGAGAACTGTTCACACTGACCAATTGATTCTTCTCGTGAAGGAGTGGCAGAGAAGCTGTTTGGAATTTCGCTTAATTGGTACGAGAAACTCATCAATGGCTTGTTTCTTGAGTCCAGGCGATGGGAGGCGGAGGCCCATCGAACCTGCAGCTGCTGCAAAGTGTTCTCACTTCCCATGTGCAGAGATTCCTTTGCTCGCAGATCCAACGCGCCACGCTATAAGCCACCTTTTGACTCTTAAGAAATACTAAGAGGTTGTTTATTAAATGTCTTAAGTCTGAAATTTTATTATTTTTAAATTTTTTTAAAAATATATTTTTTTATAATTTATGACTAATTTTCATATATTTACATCTAAATAGAAAAAATAAACTTTTGTGATTTTTATCTGAATAAAAAAAATCTAAATGACAAGTAAATATTATATTCTAAAGAATATTTCTATAAAATAACTTATTTGCTAAACTATAAAATCTAATTATTTTTTTAGTTTTAATATATAAGGACATAAATGTTAAATAACTACGTTTAAGATATTTTTTATTATAAAAACAAACAAGACGTTACTTATATTCAGATATTAAAAAGAAATAAATAAATATGTCATTCAAATTTTTGTATTCAGACCCATTTAAACTTCAGAAAAATTC
This sequence comes from Clausena lansium, assembly GCA_030449835.1. Lineage (NCBI taxonomy): Eukaryota > Viridiplantae > Streptophyta > Magnoliopsida > Sapindales > Rutaceae > Clausena > Clausena lansium. Next base: position 492,541 of record JASUUF010000224.1, on the reverse strand, counting down.
AAACTCATTTAAATTTCAGACAAAAAAATAAACACTATCTAAACCTCACCGTACTTCAGACATTTCACATTTACAAGTGAGAGTGAATGAATCTGATGAGACTTGAGAGAGCCACCTACTTTTTTTCACTTCATATATTTCGAATCCCTGTATTTATTAAGTGCATCTGCTTCAATACAAACCATTGCTAATATTTAAAAGTATGGTTTTTTTTTTTTTGTCAGCAGGCCTATTCGTGTGTAACAGTATACAAAAATTTATGAGTCTAATAATTTCACACTAAAAAAAATTAGTTCATGAATTGAGAATTACTTAAAACTTATATTCTTAATTAATTGGTCATCACCAGCCTCCACGTGTTCTTATATAATTCAACTCCTCTGATTAATGATTACCATACAAAGGGTACTGTTGAGAGTATCACTACTTTCGTAACCTAAAATGTGAAAATTTCAATTATGAAAGATATATATATATATATATATGTTTAATGTCTAAGAATGAAAGTTCCACATCTTTGAGTTACGGAAATCTGATGCATATACATGCTCTAAACTCATTTGTGTGTTTTGATGTGTAACACTAACGGAGTTTGGATAGAGTCAATCATTAAATTATAAAAAAAAAAAAAAGAAGAAAAAAGAACACATTCACACTGGACGAAGATGATAGATTATGTAATAACAGTGATAATATATAAAACTTAAAAGAGTGTTTTGACTGAGAAAGCCGATTTTCTTGGGTTATTCCTCTTTTTACGAAGAAGAAAAAATCAATCCAAGCACCGTAGAAGTAGATCATGGTCACCTCTTAGTGTAGATTGTAGAAGAGGGAGAAAATTAATAAATATTGTGTGACAAGACAGGGCGAGGTCTGAGCCTGTGGTGAGGCACTCCGCCCAGCCCTAATTGTTGTACGATCCCCTTGTCAAAATCAACTAAAAGGCTACGTCTGCTGCTGGGCGATCAATTGTGGGGCAACTGGGGAAATGGCATGGCCATTATCACCCTCCTTAGCTTGTTGGGTCATTATGTAAGCATGTTGCTCTTTCTTTATATGATGATCATACATAAATTTCATTTTCTTACATATAATTTGATCCCATTCCCCATTATTAAAATTAATTATTAATATGTACTAGATCCTGACCCTCCTCTCATATCTCAAGTATCCCTAGCTATACCAAAGAGAGAGCTAGCTAGCTAGCTACAACAAAAGGACAGGAAAAGAGAAGAATTTAAAAAAGAGAGAGAACTTGAGCTTCAAAAATGGTGATGAGTAGGGGGCGTAGTTATGTTTGTCAAGTAGATGGGTGTAGCTTTGACTTGGATGGAGGTGGGCGTAGTTATTACAAGGTCTTCACGCCTCATGCTAATTCTCCTGTTATTTATGTTAATAATGTTCTGAAGAGGTTTTGTCAGCAATACTTGTAGCAAGTCAGGTTTTTTTTAAAAAAAAAAAATTAAAAAAAAATTATTTATTATATTTGCTTTCTACATCTTCTCTTTGTGTTTTTGAAATTTTGAGCTTTAATTGTTTAAATAGTTTGATGTCTTCTTGGTGAAGGTTGCATGAAAATAGCACGGGTTGAATGGACGAAGAAGAGTTGCAGGGAGAGTTGTATATATATGCATATACAAAACTTTTATTTACATATATCAGGTTATATATAGCATGCATGTAATTTCTTGATTAACTAACAACTTCTAGTTGGTTTGCTTGTCACGGCACGAATCATGTATATATGTAATTGCTTGCTTCCTCCACGTATTATTATTAGGTTTAATTGTCTGTGTGTGCGCGCGTGTTCATGTTTGTGGAATTAATATATATATATATATATAGGAAGCTATTATGTGCTTGTTTGTTGTGTTATTGTGTCCACTGTAATACAATGGGTTTATTTTATGAATCAATCTATCTGAGTAATTTTCTCGACTTAGTTCCTTAATAAAATATCATCAGACTCGGAACATGTTTTTTTGGTTTTTGAGTGCTGATATATACCCCGGGTCAAATCCCGAACCTTCCAGAAAACGACGTCATTTTGTAAGCGCTATTATTTTTTTTTTTGTTTTAATTCCCTTTGAAACGACGTCGTTTGCTGAAGCTGAAGCTGAAGCTTCTCATCTTCGAACGAACTGATTTGGCTTTACAGTTGGCCAAAATTCTAGGAGCATAATGAATATGGTTAACAAAAGATTACCAAAAGTCAACAAACCCTGGAAACTTCAACAAAGAAAAATAAGATCTTTACTCTTCTGTAAAACAAGTCTCATAATATTACTATCCAAGTCAAAAGATCAGCAAACGGGGGATGTGAACAATTATAGACGGGGGATGTGAATACATAAGGAAAGGGAAAACAAGGACAAGAGAGTCCTGAATACATAAGGACTGAATACATAAGGACAAGAGAGGAAGAGTTTAAATAGTTTAAAATTTCACTACTTTAAATAGTTTCTGAATACATAAGGACAAGAGAGGAAGAGTTTCTTTGCAAAGTAGTTGATCATAAGATGTTTCTTTACAAAGTACTTGGTAAAAGACCATAAGATGTTTCAAGTAATAAGCTTTAGTGGCAATGTATTTTAAGATGTGATAGCAAGCTAATTGGTTTTGGAAAGTAGAACGATGAAGGAAAGGGAAAACAACTTTGACATGAAACGGTGCGTTTTTAGCTTATTCAAAACGGTGTGTTTTGCATTCGGGATTTGACCCGGGCAAATATCATTTTCGTTTTTTTTTTTTCTTTTTAAATTTATGCGTTCAAGATGTTAAGGATGTAGTTGTTGAATGAATAAGGGGGACACAGAGCCCAATGCAACGAGTTTCTCAATTCTCATTGGAAAAAGTTAAAGAGACTTAATTGGAGGGTCTGTGTCAGCGTCATCTCAGCCTCTGTTTTTTTCATTTCTTGTTTCTCAATGCGTAGGCCATTCTTTTTTCAGGGAGCGTATTGTCTTTTCATGTCAGAATATATATATATATATATATATATATATGGACTCGCCTATGTTGCTTTAACATACATTAGATTCCAGCGCTACAGGATGAAAACAAGAAAAAAAATATATACATGTACATATATATATATATGTTAAAGGAGTGGATGGAATCGGGAATCACCTTCTACTTCTAGTTGGAGAACTGAACCACCTCCTTTTCTTTCTCAAAATTTGTCTAGGTTTTCTTTTCTTCTCCGAAAACCTAATTCCCCCATCGCCCACGTGTGATAGAAAATTCATTCCACAACATTACATCGGGGGTTAAATAGATTAAATATTTGGACTCAACTTTAACAAAAAGCATCACGTGTTTTGCATTAGAACCTTTTATTATATTTTAAGAGAAAAACAACTTCCACTGTTACACACAAACCTATAAAGGCAGGAAGAAATATTAGTATGCCATCTGGCTATTGCGGGGCTTCGCAAGAAACGGTGAAAAAAAAAATCAAAATTGAAGATATCAATATAGTATTTGTAGCTGACAAAAATAACAGAAAGGTCGCTCAGTCAGTCCCTTGAAACTAACCGGACACATTCATTCGTCTACCAGCTTAGCAAATATTATTATCTCTTTAAAAAAAAAAAAAAAAAAAACAAATTAAAACTAAAGTAAGTACAATTACAACAATGTACTCGAACCAGATTAGAAGAATTGAAGTCTTTCTGTAATCCCCTTGTAATTGGGAATAGTTTAACAGTTATTTCCGGCACCACCAAAAAAATGCAATCATTTCCCTTTCCAGGGGTTTAAATTACAGAACATCATCTTCAATGAAGCTTATTTAGACACCATAGATACTCTCAATTGTAATGTGAGGAAAATTGAAATTGCCAAGAAAGGATTAAATCATTAAAAAAAAAAAAAAGAAGAAATTGAAGTGAAGAACATGGGCCTGGTAAAATTCCCATGAGAAATGCCAATTTTATGCAAAGAGCAGCTACTAAAACTATGTTCTTTCTCTCAATCATTCCAAGGCAGCAATAACAGCATCAACAACTTCTTGAGTGGTGCTGCTCCCTCCTAGGTCTTTTGTTCTGCACTTGCCCTCTGATATTACTCGTTTAACAGCAGTTTCTAATCGATCGGCAAATGAAGGAAATTGAAGATGTCTCAGCATCATCGCAGATGAAAGCAGCAAGGCTACTGGGTTTGCTTTCTTTTGCTCAACTAGTTTCTCATTACCCACGTTTCCTGCTGAAGCACCTTGCTCAAAAATAGCATGATCAGCCCCAACATTGCCTGCAAGCCACAGTGCAGATCACTGGTTAATCTCAACCAGATTTATGATTTCTAAAATGGAATGAGATCCTTTTCCTCAATGTATATTGAAGGGAATCTAAAGGGAAGGGACACATGGAAGGACCGCTCAGTGCCCCTGCAGGAAGATGCTCCTTCATAATAGATACTCAAATATCCCTAAATTTTTCAAAGAAAAACACGCAATATCCCACTCTTTTATAGTTCAAACAGGGTATCACTCCACGAAGAGCCGAATCCAATAATTTAGATGTGTTTATAAGTAAAAACAAACAAAACAAAACAATGCTGTATGAATGATTCTTCCTGGAAGTTTCCAAGTGGTGGCACATACATCAATATAATTCAAATTCATTCCCTCTTGATGAATGTAGCTCCCTCTGTATTGCCATTACTATAAAAAAACCCCTGCGCTGAGTGCTCAGGGCATAATGAGCAACACACACATTCATACACTTAATCATACACAGACTAAACTCCATTTGCAATATCTGTATAATTAGCTTTTAATATAACCATGCCAGTTAATAACTCATAATTTCATTGAATGTATTCCGTTCATCACATGTAAAGAATATAAACCAAAAGATATAATGTGTGAAGTTTATAGCCAAACTTCACTTGACCTACGATTCTTCATTCAATATATCACATTTTAACCACCTACTAAAAAACAATAAAGACCTGCATAACAAACATAACCATATACCCAGATTAAGAGATTTTAGAAATCTCAACTTCATTGCACTAGGATGTTCAAGTGATCAGTTGCCAAATAGCTATAAAAAGTAAAATTCAAAAATCTCCACGTGAAAGAGAAATATATAAGAAACAGAAAACACATAAATTCTTAAAAAGAGAAATGTGTGGATAGCCGTACCTCCTGGCATGACTCCTGTGCCACCAGCAATACCAGCCGCTGTATTGGCAACTAGATTACCATAAAGATTGGGTGTTACCTGAAAAATAGAGACGAGCTTGCATCAGTGACAGAACACTTTTTTATCATTGATAGTTGAAATAGGAGGGGATGAAGTCAGCACACAAGGAGACCACAATCAAAATCAAGCAACAAGATACCACCCAAACAATTTCCCCATAGATACTTAATACAAAGCCAGAGTTCACATCCCCATAGAGAGTAAATTTGAGCCCACATTACGGCCAAGTTAACAACCAGCATTATTATCAAAAAAGGGAGAAAAGTATCTAACATCCATCCCAAATTCTTGTACCCCCTACCCACTAGTTTTCTAAATTGTCTGTGGAACTGATGATATAATCTCCAACATGGAAATCTCATTCTAAATCACTTCCTCTAATGCTCAAAATATAAAAGTCGTTGATTGAGCGGTTGACAGATAGAACTTTGAGCGGTTGACAGATAATCCAAGGAGTTCTATAACTTCTTCCGATTTCAAAAACGCTTCAACCCTTGATCCATGATATGAAACGGGTCAATAAAACATAGCAGAAATCAAATTTCTAAAATACTAAAATAATAAAACTGGCGTAAGTGCGAAATATGTGACTTGACCAAGGCATAATCTTATTATTATTAACTATTCAAATTAGATCATGAACCCTTTACTTTTCTCTTTGAACGGTAAAAAGGCTAATAAAAAAAATTTTAAAAAAAAAAGGAAGTCCGGTTTTCTCCATTCTTTCCCATTGTCCATGATCTGTCAAAGTAAGGTGCAACAATTTAGAATTCTGCATTAGTAGCACAATATACCATATATTCGGTACCCCATCAAGCAATATTATTTCACCATCAACAAACAAATTTATTTCAACAAAAATTGTTGAACTAAAAGAACTGATAAATGAAGCACTTTATAAATTAACCAAAATTAGCCTCATCACCAAAAAATCAGATAAAGAAAGTTAAAACTATTAACCAATAAAAACAAGAAGAATTTACACAAATCTTAGGCAGAAAGTTGCGAAGCAACCTAACATAAATTAAATTCCAACATAATCTCATTCAAAATGTAAATAGCATACCATGACATCAAATTGTTCAGGCTTTGAAACAAGCTGCATGCAGCAATTGTCCACAATTATTTCATTGTACTTAATCCCAGGATACTTTGTGGAAACCTCTCGGCAAGATTCCAAGAAGAGACCGTCAGCAAGCTTCATAATGTTTGCTTTATGCACAGCGGTCACCTTCTTTCTATTGTTCAGGTATGCATACTCAAAAGCATATTTTGCAATACGCTCGGAACAGAACTTTGTTATCACCTAGCAAACAGGTAGTATGAGATACAAACATAAACAAGACAACACATCACTAAAGATTCATATCAAACACTTGATGTATGGCAAATATATCCAACAGCAATATTATGAAAATGGTAACAGGTGTTTATTGGGATTCAGGTGCTGCTAATTCTGAAATGAAATCACTAGATATTAAGCACAAGTGAGTGAGTGATTGGTAAATATTAGCTGCCAAGTAAATGCGAATAACTACCAAACACTTGCGTTGTTGTGCCTTCACAATGAGGCAACCCAAAATGTGTTTGAAAGTGTTTAATTTTGAAAAAACTGCCCTGTTTCGTTTTCAAAATTAAAACACTTGACAGCGGCCAGTGCTCTCCTAGGTTAAAACCAATATCATCTCAATCCTAAACAAATCCTAATTCGAAAAAGAATGAAAATAAGCAGAAGAAAAGAAAAACAATAAAAACATTAACAATCAATCAATACCTTAAGGCTTTCAACGACTCCAGGCACGACTTCGTGTTCGAGGCCGGAATATTCGCCCTCAGTGTTCTCTCTAATTACAACAATATCCACATTCTCATGACGTGTGGGCAATCCCGGTAAATTGAAACAATTAACCAGCGACGCGTACAAATCCAACTCCCTCCTCAACTGCATGTTCAATGAACTCACCCCGCCGCCCATCGGCGTGGCCAGGCCGCCCTTCAAGCATACCTTATTCTTCTTAATCGATTCGATCACTTCTTCAGGCACTCGCTTCATGTCCCCGTGGACCTCGTACGTCTCGAAGTATACTGGCGCGTGCATCGCTTCCATTACTTGCTCGACGGCACCGGTCACTAACGGTCCAATTCCATCACCTGGAAGCAGAGTCACTGCGCGTGGAGCGCCGTCCCCGGGTCGCGGCATGTAGGTCACGGATCGGGTCGGGGTGAGGAACGGGGAGCATTGTTCGGAGGATTTTGAAAGTATTTGCTTGAGTATTGGTACGGACCGTCGGGCCATCGGGTCGGGTGTTAGGGTTTTCAAATTGGGGGGGTTGAGAAGTTTTTGGCCGTCTCTCGTGCGTTACTTTGCGCGATCAAAGCAGCCATGAACCGGGAGGAAAGAGAGGGAATAAGTGAGTGATGATCAAGTGCAGTCGAGATCATGGAAAGTGAATTGCGTGGTTAAATGGGTCCATATGTGACGTGTTGTTTCTTGGTTGGTTGGTTATAAAAGTCAAAGATGTCTGTAAAGAAGTTTCGTATCGTATCGTATTGTATCGGCACTTCACTGACTTCACCAAATGGATGTTCCTACGAAAAATATTTGGACGGGAGATAAAATATTGAAAAATATAACATATTAAAAAATAAATATAATTTATTAGAATCTATATTTTTCATGGCTTGCAGTTTCATTCGCATTTTAAATTTATCTACACTTCCGCACTTGTCACTTGAGCACCATTATATATATATATATTGAACAATATTCGAGTAAGTTATAAAAAATTTGAGGTTTGAAGTTGCTCTCCTCTCATAGATAAGAAAGAAAATTAAATAATTAATAGTGATTTGACTAAAATTAAAAACAAAAAGTTCACCATCATCTTTCTTTTTGAGTTTGAGTTTATCTAGTAATGGTGAAAATAATTTTCGTTATCCAAAAATTAATATATTTTCTACTTGTTTAATTGAGTGAAATATGATCAAAATGTGAATCTTACGTATCAATGACAAGCTATTAAATTCAATGGCTCTATTCCCATAAATTTCTCAGGTTCAACACACGTTCTTGGTAGCTCAATGGTAAAAGCTCACTCCCTCACCCTCATATATGGGATGAGTGAATTTGAGTCTATGCAATCATAAAATTTAATATCTCACTAAATGAGAATAATTTTACCCTTAACCTGATTTTTTTTTTTTTTTTTGTCTTGTGAATTGTGATTAATTTACGCATAAGACTTGGTGGAAGACAACGGCGGAAATGTGACAGAGCCATTACGAACTTATAAATAATTAAAGGATTCCATATAGCGAATGTATAAAAAATACAGAGAATGTCTCTGGCCGTTTACATGGCCACATACAATTTGAGCTCCTTCGATTCTTGAAAGAACAAAATGCAGTACCGTGTCAATTTGTTTGCATATGTAGCTTCCACGGTGTAACCAGCAGCTATGTTGCAGACAAAATAAGCTTTTTTGTTTTTTTATTTTAAATCACCGAGAAGGTGAATAGAAGGAGGGAACAATACTAAAAGCTTCCCATAAAAAGCACAAAACAAAGTAAAGGTAAAAAGGCCCATAAAAAAAACAAAAGCAAAAGTATCCAAAAGAGAAAACTCAAATAATGCTGGTGAGTCTAACGAGAACAAGTCCAATTGGTTATGAAATTAGTTGCAGGAGTAGCCTTCTGATATACATGTCTAATATAAAGTGAAGGGCCAAAAGATAAAGTATGGATTTATCCAAGAAGATAAGTAAAGTCCAATTACACATAAGCATGAGAGGTAATTCACGAAACCACAGTCGCCGAATCAAATTCTACCTCAAGAGCAAAATAACTAAGCTGAATAGCAAGATTCAAGCCCTCGCAAACAACCATCAGCTCATAAAAAAGAATTGGCTAGTGCGCAAGAAAATAGCTAAAAGCAGCACCAACCACACCCTGATGATCACGTAGGACACCACCCGCAATAGATAAATCAAAATTGCCCCAAGAGCAGCCTCAACTAAGAAATCAACACTAAGCTTCACCACTCCAAGCACCAGCCTCAACTAAGAAATCGAACGAACCGCCCTCTGGGAAAGAAGGATAATTTCAAACTCTCCCTAAATTGAGTATCCAAGATTATCCTCAACTGTGATGATTTATAACAAAAAACAGAACTTACCGAACTTAAGGTCATAAACCACCTAGACAAAATAAGCTTTAATTTCTTGTGTATTGTTTTATTCAATATGCTTGCTGCCGCTGCATGCATATTATTACTTTCTAGCCTTATGATTTTTTTTTTTTTTTGTTTCTTAAGTATGAAATTGGAATCCACTATAGAATATACTAATCTTTAATGCGTATAATGTGACTATTCGGAAAAAAATATTTACGAAACTCTTCCTCCAATACGAAGATCAAACCCTTAATATTATAAGTATAATATTATTTAGTCTCAAATTCACATTTATAAGATTATGTTTTTATTTTTTTCTAAGAAAAAAAAACCCTCTTATGGAGATCATCATATTATTATAATTTTTGCTAACATTAACTATATACATTACAATAAGAAATATATATAGATATTTATAATCCAAAATCTAATGTGACTGTCTTCAAATCTATTATATTATAGCACAATCTGAAAATTCTACTATTATAGAAATGTTTAATATAGTAATATAATACAAAGAAATAAAGTCACCACATATGTTAGGAATCAAACATGTAGCCCTAAGAATAATTGAATAATACTATTGTCCACCTCAAATCTTGCATATTTGCAGATGTACACGTACCGAAGAGTAATAATTAGAATGTAAAATTTAGTTATTTTCTATTGACGCGCCAAAACGAAAAAGAAAAGGGTGAGTGCTGAAGTTAAGTTGGACGGACCGCTCAACTTGAAAGAGGAGCCGGGCCGCACAGACAGAAAGTGGCCAAGTGTGAGGGATGGATTCGTGGTTCATAAACGAAGGGCGGTCAAAGACAAAAAGAAACTCAGCAATAATAATACTTATTCTTTAATTAAAAATTTACTTATCTATCTATTAATAATTATGATCAACGTTTTTAACCGTTGGTTGGCTGGAGGAACGAACAAAAAAACATGAAGAACAGGCAGGTAGAGTAGTGGAGGAGTAGAAAAAGAAGTAAACAAACACAAGTACACAACACTACACTTGAGCCTCACTCAGTCATACCATTTGTCGTCATCCGTTCAATTCATGAAGCCAAAGCCGCCACATTTCAATTCACTTTTTCTTTCTCTTTCTCTTTCTCTTAACAGTTGCGTTTCTGAGAGAGCCTCAACCAAATATTGTCTCCAATGGCTTGTTTTAACGATGAGGCCTGGAACTCGATTCCCAAGGTGCTTCTAAATCGTCTCTCTTTGGAACAAGAACATGGAGCCGCAGCAGCAGCAGAGTCTTTGCAATTCCCTTTTGAGAAAGTCTTTCCCGTTTACGCAATGGGATTCTCCAACCCCAACCACGACTCCCTTCTCTCTGTTCCCAATTCTGGCTTTGACCCGATTTGGGATGCTGTCACACAAGAAGCCAAGTCCGAGGTGCCCGCCTTTTTTTGTTTGCTCTCTTATTTCTTATTTCTTGATGATGGGTTTTTTATTATGAAAAAAATTCTTTGATATGTTAATTGCTGTCCTATCTAATATAATATTGCAGGCAGAAAAAGAACCGATTTTGAGCAGCTTTTTGTACGCTAGTATATTGTCACATGATTGTTTAGAGCAAGCGTTGGCGTTTGTTATTGCTAATCGACTGCAAAATCCTACACTCTTGGCAACTCAACTTATGGATATATTTTCTGATGTTATGCTCCATGATAATGATATTCAGCGTTCTATTCGGCTTGATATTCAGGTAGCTTAATTTACTCTGTGAATGAATATGGGTTACCGCTGTTCATGCAAATGTTTGCTTCACACTGTCGACTGTGACTCAACTTTTGCAGGCATTCAAAGACCGAGACCCTGCCTGTTTGTCATATAGCTCTGCTCTGTTATATCTCAAGGTAGCTTAACCACACTTGCTCTTGTGTGTGTGTTTGTTTGTTATTTAAATTCTTGGTTTCACTATCCACAATCACCTGATTTAATGATCAGTACTCTACTATCCTTTGTTCACTAGTTATTTAGACATCTGGTTAATGGAAAAATGTGTTTAGGGTTTAGTTTTTGCAGTAAGATATCCTGGTAGCCTGAATACTGTTTTGGCAGTGTCATCTGTTAGTAATGATGCACCTTTTCATTTCATTGGTTACAATAACTTGCTCCTTCGTTAAACAATCTTCTCATTAAATTCTAGCAACATGTCGTTGTTTTTATGGTGGATGTGTGTTGGATGCAAATTGTTGGAATGCATATTAGAAGCAGAACTGTTACCAGTTCCTTTTTCAGGGTTACCATTCTCTAGAGTCATATCGGGTAGCACATGCACTGTGGAAGAAAGGGCGTAAAGTTCTGGCCTTTGCATTGCAAAGCCGAATCAGTGAGGTAGTATTTTACTTGGATGTTCCTGATAAGCTCTGTGGCATTTCTTTTTGTAAGATGTTGAATTTTCATTTTGCAGGTTTTTGGAATTGACATACATCCAGGTATATTTATTTTCTTTTCTCATTGTTGTTTTTCTTCCCGCTCCTTTTTTTTTTCCTCATAAATAATCAATTTCTTAATTTTATATAGCTGCAAGAATTGGCGATGGAATATTATTGGATCATGGAACAGGTGTAGTAATTGGTGAAACTGCTGTTATAGGAAACCGAGTTTCATTGATGCATGTAAGCCACCTCATTCTATCTGTCTTTTTACAGTATATTTTTGTTTTGAGATACTGAGTGGTTTCCAATATGCAAAATTTCATGATCTTTATTGATTTCCCTTTTTCTTCTCTCCTTCAATTGGTATGGCTTCGCCTCACCGATTTCTTTGTGCATTTGAGTTATGGAATTGATCCCAAAAATGCTCTTTTATGAGGACAGAAATTGAGTTGTTTGCTATGGACAACAACTGGTGATAATAATGGTATCTTCGGTTAAGTAGAGATATTTATCATAAATAAAAAGATAAGGTAACAAAGGATTTGTTTTTCTTGAGTTCTTCCGATGAAAGTCTTTGTTGAGTCTTACTATTTCTTCATTATGTGCTTTGTTTTAAAGAAAATAATTCCTCAATTTCTTTTGGTTTTATTTTTTCCACCTTTTTTGGTACGTTGCATTTTCCAATCTGCTTCTTCCTTACTGAGAGCTTGGCTTTCACTTTGGTCTAGTATCAAAGGTTCCTTAATTAAGTACAATATGGCAGGGTGTGACTCTAGGAGGGACTGGGAAAGAAATTGGAGATCGCCATCCCAAAGTAGGCGAAGGTGCCCTAATTGGAGCCTGTGTTACTGTACTTGGGAATATAACAGTAGGTGAAGGTGCAATGATTGCTTCTGGCTCCCTTGTTTTAAAGGAAGTTCCTCCACATAGGTACAACCTGTATTTTTAATTGTCTACATTCATTTGTTCATTAGGATATCAGTTGTTATAATGGTACAATCTTGATGTAGCTTTCTTTGGTGTTTAGCATGGTGGCAGGAACACCAGCAAAGGTGTTAGGGTACATAGCTGAGCAAGACCCATCTCTAACAATGAATCATTGTGAGTCATGTCTATCACTTTTTTTTCCCCATAATATTTATTTTTATTTTTTTGAAATTACTTTCTTGCTGCAAAATATTACTTTCCATAGAGGGGGTGGAGGTTGCTGTTTCCTTTTGAATTTGAAGGTCTTGCTAGTTGCTATACAATCTAATGGCAGGGTCTGTAATTGCCAGAATTTAGAAAAGCTGTCATTAGCCAGTATGCTACATAAATGGTTACATTTGTCTGGACTGATGATCCCTAATAAAAAAGATGGGGCTGATGTGGAACAAAAAATTGATGCCATATATGTGAAATCCTTTAGACATATTGAGAAGGGTACCTTTCTTTTTTTTCTTTTTTTCTTTTTGTAAAAGAAACCTTGGTGAAGCGACGGAAACTTTTTTTAAATAAAAAGAACACGGATAAAGTTTCATATTGGGAAGAGTATCTGTTAGCTGAACTACATGGAGAAGGTTTCATATGATGTGTAATAACAAATAATGTTGGCTGTGAATTCTGAGTTCGTTTACTAAAATTTTGGTTGAATATATATTTGATTCTATTTCATCTCCTGTTTTGATTCTTTATGTGATGAATATGCAGATGCTACTAAAGATTTTTTTTTTTAAACATATAGCAGTTACTTATGGTGAAGGAAGGTGAACTAGTAAGTGCTCTTTAACTTTGTCCTGTGTTATTTGGTTTCAAACAAGATGATGATTCGGATTACAAGATAATGAATGAATTAAGGCGGGAAACTTCATTTTTTTAATTGTATTACTAAACTAGGTTGCAATATTTTTCAGGAAAATGGCAATTGATGTACGGTGCAGTTGTTTTGAGCCTTGTGTGGGAGAGACTAAACGTAGCATCATGTTGCATAGAAAAAAGAATTAAGGAAATGTTACTGTCGCTTTTATAGGTCATATCATAATGTTTCTTATAGATAGTTTTCATGGAATTTATTGGCTGCGATGTCGAAAGTACTATGAGACTTTTTGTGCTATGTTCAATAGATTTTGAACAGAAACACATGATCTTTCCAATGCTTCTTTTGTCCTTTTAAATAGATCACCTGAACCTGAACGAATTGCAGCAGACTGGATTGGAATGAATATTGACGTCAGCTCATAGTTGAATTTTAATTCAATAATATTGGGATCTCAAAATTTGAGTTAAACTTGAATCCTGATGTTACGTGTCATTAATTCATTGGACGATGAATTTCATAATGCTTTACTCCTTTTAATTTTGTAATTATATATGTACAAATATCAATCAATGGAGGATCATAGTATCATACTTCATACGGTAAAAAAAGATCGATTTTATATATTTGTTACCAAGTGGTAAGGTCACACTTTAATTAATTTAATAGAAACTAATATTCAAACATTAAAAGAAATTTTGAATGTGATTTCAAAAAAATCAAAAACCAAAGAGAAAAAGATTAAAAAAAAAAAGAACAATATTGTATTTCTGACTTCCGAGGAATGTACTTAAAAGTTCCACAAACTCAGAGGTGGTTGGGTTTTTTAATTAAATATACCCAAAACAAGCTTGTATTTACTTATACCCCATACTACATATCACTATATGTAATAGATTTTCTAACTATATTTGTTGAAATATCATTTTGTTCTCAAATTTTAAAATAAAAAATTTTATACTGCACCCGTTTTACAAGACTGTGGTCATGTAATGGGTAAAATGTTCCAACTGTTATGACACCTTAACTTCATATTAGTTCAAAAAATGTTTTTTTTTTCACTAAATATGTTCTTTGACTATTTACTTAACCATAGTCATATATTTTAGCAAGTTACATGACTTCTATAATATAAATAGGCATACAGTTACACATGTTATTACATGCCTTGTGATTTTCTTTTTGCATTTATTGTAATAATTATGTGTTGTATTACTATAGGAAATAATTTCAGTAGGCGTGTCTATTATATTTCATGGTAAATGGATTGAGAAAAATGGCCATTATAGGTTTAATGGTAAGGAAGCAAAAGGAATCATGGTGCCACATTCTACAGCATACGTACAATTGATGGAAAGAGTATCTCGAGTTATTTCTATTAATATTTTTGAATTTGGCATTGAAATAAAATTCAAGCTTAAAACATCCGATCCAATGCCGCCTCTTTCAATTATGATAAATGATAATGTTGATTATTTCTAGAGGAAACAATTATTGGAGCTAAGTTGAAAATTCCTTTTTGTATTATTTACAAGAGAAAATAGAAGTTGGCAACAGCTTTTACTAATGTTTACCCTAGCTTTGGAACATATGCCTATCCATAAGAATTTGTAAAACCATATGTTGGAAGTGAAGGTGTAAGCGCAAATAATATTAGTCCATTTTGGTATATTATTGTCTTAATTTTTTTAATATTTGTAATAATTATTAGATAAGTTTATACTTTATTATTTTACAATTGGATAAGCAGGACTATTTGGCTTATGTTGTTTTCAAAGGATGGCAACTAGGGGTTCACGATACATGGGCCAAATGTTTGTAACCAATTAATGGTGTTCACAACGAACGAAAGCCCTATATGCTTGGGTATTTTATCCTCTGCGTTGGACTCTCCCAGGCCAAATTAGCTATGATGATTGAGTAATAACTTATGTTCTCTTCAAACTTATTTATGATTTTGACATGTATTTATTGTTTGTTGTATTGAAGTTTGATGTGTTTAAGATTATGTTGATTATGTTATTATTTGATGAGTGTTTTATGTAATTTTTATTCTTTTACCACTTATTAGACTAAAGTTGTGTATTTATAAAGTGACCCTAATCGTGTATATATAAAATTACTCGAATACAGTCATGAATAAATGGGTTGAATGTTTTAACAAATATTGGTTCTGTTTATTTACTGACTATAGTCGAATATTTATAAAGTTACTTAACTATAATTGTGTATTTATAAAACCCAACTGCTGATTATAATATGTATATTAATTCCTCGATTGTAGTTGTGTATTTATGAATATACTCCGACTTTAATAATGTATTTACGAAGATGTTTGACTATAGTCCGTGTATTTATAAAGATACTACACATCTCAAAAGGCATATTATGATCTTTCAAACAAATTAAAAAAAAAAAAGGCATGTTATTATTATGATAATTTTGAAGTAAGAGGGTATAACTAGATTAGTAGCCGGAGCTAGCTGGCCAAAGCAGAAGCTGCGTCGAAACGACGCCGTTGCTGTTCTATTTTATTCCGGCAATTTTATTCCCGAGTTAGATCCAATTATTCCCAGTGATCTCAATGACGATATCCAATTACAGTACAGTATTCAAATTTCCATAAAATTCAGAGCTTCCTGTTGATGAATCTCTGCGCGCCATATTCAAGTTCCTCATTTTTGTTATCATTATTACTAATTACGATAAGGTACGATCATTTCCTCCCCTTAATCATAATTAATTAATTAATTTTCTATTTGGATCTGATTTTGTTTTATCCCATGAATGTAACGCTTAGAAGGAGATCCAACAAGATATTTCCTAGAATTTTGTTCTGATTTTAACTTTTAATTTCACTGTTGATTTTCACGAAAACATTCGTTTAAAATTTGGCTTCAATTTGTGTAATTCTTAGGTTAAGCTTGTTTAGCTGTAGAATTTTGCTTGTTTTTGTTTATTATTGTCATTTTAACCTCAATATTATTTGATTGCTTTGACTTTCTAATCAGCTTAGGAAGTAACGCATTTATATTTTGTTTAATTTGATCTGTTTTGCTGCTCTAAGTATGAGTTGATGAAGTTGTGGCCCGACGTGACTCCTTTGCTGGTTCATTATTAGGTTGATGCAGTAATGTCGACGGAGGAAGACAGTGTCATTGTAATGCCTGAAAGTGGCATGGAAGATTCTTTAAAGTCTGAGAAACAGCTGTCTGACACAAATGGTGGAAGTAATGGTAATCTTGTTAAGCATAATGGGATGTGTGATGAACTTGGATCTTCGAATGATAATAATGAACAACTTTTAGGATTGGTTGTGGAACTCAAACTTCAGAATGAGTTCTTGAAATCTCAGTTCGAGGGCTTGAACACTCTTCGACCAGAGGGTGATGGACAGGAAAGTAGGGAAGTTGTAGATGTCAAAGAACTCCGTGAAAGAATAGAGTCTTTAAGTAAAGAACTTCAGGAAGAGAAAGAAACACGTGGTGCTGCGGAGAAGGCTTTGGAGCATTTACGAGTGCAATATGAAGAGGCAGATGCAAAGGCTCAAGAATTCTCTGTCAAGCTTGCAGAAGGTCAAACATTCTCTCTTCTGTGCCTATCTATTGGCTTATCTCAATTGGTGATGTAGCAGATGTGAAGTTACTATTTGGGGTCTATGTGCTAGGCTCTACTTTTCTAAAAGAGTTTGTTTATGCTGGGGACATTTTTCTTTAAAATAATTGTATTTTTGCTACCTTAGTAATGTCTTCTAATAGTTAACTATATAATTATTAGATTTCATCTCTCTTTTAACCTGATTAGAGCATTTGTTTCTTTGAGTAGCTCAACAGAAGTTGGATCGAGAAATAAAAGGGCGTGAGGATAAATACACTGAACTTGACTCCAAATTTACCAGACTTCACAAACGAGCAAAACAACGTATTCAAGAGGTTCAAAAGGTGAATTTCTGTTACTAAAGCCTTTTTTGGTTAGCTTTTCATTTATGATGCTAACTTAATTGGTTGTGTGGAGATTTCCATCTGCAGGAAAAGGATGATCTTGAGACCAGACTCCACGATGTGACCGAAACAGCCGAGCGAGCATCTTCCCAACATTCGGCATTGCAGCAAGAGTTGGAGCGCACTCGGCAACAAGCAAATGATGCATTGAAAGCCATGGATATAGAGAGACAACAATTGAGAAGTGCAAACAATAAGTAAAATCTCTAATCAACCCTATATTATGCCGGCATCTACAAATTTGATAAATTCTCTGTTTGAGTTTGTGCATGTGCATACATGGCATCGTAGAAACTAAGTGTATCTTTCTTTTGATAATATATTTGTTAATTTTGTGGCAGTCTTAGGTTTCCTTAGAATTACTTCTCAGCCTTTCTACAGTAATCTCCCTTGTGAAGGATATCTGTGTGGGTGTACTTGTCTTTCTGCTATTTCCAATGTAGATGGATTAAAGCTTTAGTGTGTTCAGGTCTTTAGTCTCATCATAGTGCCAAAATTTCTACTTACACTTCATTATTTTGTTCTTGATTATCCAAAATATTTCCTTTTCAACTTCTACTTGATGCTAATGCTGTGAGCAATTTTTAACTTTTTAGAAATTGAGAATTGAAACTTATTTCAATTATCACTTAACATCTTGCCATGTCTCAATAAAACTGTATCAAAATTCTGTTCTTGAACTTGGACTTCCCCACATATTTATATCTTTTATTATTTATTTTCATATTTGTAATAGCTCCTTGCACATGCAGACTACGTGACAACATTGAGGAGTTGCGCCGTTCGTTGCAACCTAAAGAAGATGCTCTTGAGGCATTGCAGCTGTCACTTCAGGAGAAAGAGCAGGTATTTATGGTCATGGTACTTTGAAGGGGCTCAGTTTATTCTTTCATGGTGAATGTCCAAAATTACAATATATATATTGGAGTGTTGCTTTATATTGCTGTTGTTCATGTCTTAGATGTTGGAAGACATGCGAACCTTACTACAAGCTGCAGAAGAGAAAAGGCAAGCTTCAATAGCTGAGCTTTCTGTTAAACATCAGAAGGTAATTTGACTTTCAAAAATATTTCCTATCTCAGAGGTCAACACTTTCCAACTTCCTTTCCATCCTGTACATGACTTTATTTAATGATGTTTTGTCTGAGCTCATCTTTATTTCCTCGTTAGAATTTAGAGAGTTTGGAAGCTCAATTGGCTGATGCTGTATCTGATAGAAGCAAAGCAACTGAAACTATTTCTTCTCTTCAGGTGAGAGATTATTACACATTGGGGAAACTGAGTGATAACATTGGTTTAATCAATTATATACTGTCCATCACCATCTTATTTAAGGAAAGGGGCACTGGTAACATTATATAGATAGGAATGATGTGCCTAAAAATAAGTAGAGATCTAAAGAACAGGATATTAGAGATTTTTGTCTTCTATTTGTTATTGTGTTTTACTAGCTTCATAACTTTATAGGTGAATGCTGCTGGGTTGTTGGGTTCTCCTGATTGGGTACTTTAAGCCCTGATGAATTTCCTTTTACAGGTGCTAGTTGCAGAGAAAGAGACTAAAATTGCTGAGATGGAAGCAGCTTCGACTGGTAAAGAAGCACGGTTTAAAGCTGCTGTGGAGACTGTTAAAGGAGAGCTTGCCCATCTGAAACGTGAGCATGTATGACTAGAAGTTTTATAATGTTCAAAGATAGGGCTATAATGACCTGATATATTGGTATAGTGGTTAATGTGAAGAAGTTTAATTAGTTTAGAGGGATGTCATTTGTGTCATCACAAAAAGTTCAGCCTCTTGAAGTCAAATTCTTATAAGGCGAGTAAAAGCTAAAATTTTAATTGATGTGAAAGAATTTACTAAATGTTTAATAAGCTTATGTGTTAGTTGACTGTTTTGTGTTGGGGCATTTTATTGACCCAGGTTTATGAAATTTTGGTTAAGTATTATTTTTAAAGGGATATCATTTCTTGCTGAGCATTTTAAATTGTTTTCAATTTAAACAACCCATATATATCTTACTTAAATATCAGCATCTTCTTTACAAGGGAAGGCCTTTAATCTGAATGGAAAACTACAGAAGGAGAGCTTATAAATTTGACAGTTGATGTTTGGATGATTTTTTTATTCTAAAATTTATATTGTCATTATCTCATGTATTTAGATTGTTAAGATGCATATTTTTAATAAATAGATCCATCAACCATTTTATGAATTCAGGAGAAGGAAAAGGAGAGCTGGGAAGCTGCCTCCCAGGCATTCAGAAAAAAGCTGGAAATTGCTGAGAGTAACTGCATACATGCTGAAATTGAAGCAGCTAAGCTGAGAAGTATGCATGCATTTCTCATTAGACTCATTTTTATTTTTTACTTTATTTTATATCTTTACATATACATTTAGAAAAAATGTGCACTCATGTTTTCTTCTTGGGCAGGTCAGCTGGAATCAGAATTGTCTGTGCAAAACCAAATGCTAAGTACTAGAGATGCTGAACTTATGGCTGCCAAACAGGAGGTCTAAATTTGTATTCTTAAGAGTCTACTCAAATATCTCTGTAGCTTAACAAAGACTTTTAATTTTTACTTTTAATGCTACTGTGCTTTGTTTTAGTTGATGGTTAGAAGTTAGAATGTATAAACTGCATTTTACCTTTGGAGGTCCGGGATTGTGCTACAGTTATTCTGAAGGGAAAGGCAATAGATACGGTCTCTCTTTCATGTGCTTTTTCCAGGTCGTCAGATCATAATATTCCTAAGGCCTTGCACTCATCTCACACCTGATGGTACAATATGAGACCTAGGGGTCCACCTTTATACTATTCATATCCGAGTCTGAAAATGGTCATCTGTTTTCTTGATATTGCTGTATTGAAAGAAGAAGAATAGGCATTGATACCAACCATTATGGTCCTATTTTAGAGTTGATAGCTGTTGTTTCTTGCATTTACCTTACTGTCCATGCTTAGTTGAAAGCATCTGCAGTTCGCTTTATTGTCATTCTCTTAGAAATATGTTATGAATCAATTTGTTATGGTGGTCCTTGAAACTCTAATGGACCTTCAGTTCACAAAAAGGCATTAATGAAGATTTCATGTGGGACTCCTGCGCCCTTCGGTCAATACACGGTCTCCTTTATGGGGATCAACATCAGACAGATGCACATCTGAACACACTGATTCTGCTTGCTTAATTTGCAACATTAATTTTCTTTAATATAAAGTTCTGAATGTTTAAATATTTCCTTATCTGATGCCTTCCCTCTTATATTCCTCTTCTAATGTTTACCTTGCAGATCAGCCATCTTGAACATGAATTTTCTTCTTACAAGATTCGTGCTCATGCACTTCTCCAGAAAAAGGATGCAGAGCTAGCTGCAGCTAACGACACTGAACAGCTCAGAGCTCTTGAGGAAGCATTGAAAGTACTTATAGTTGCCTATATTTTTTAGTATTAATAAAAACATCTAGTTGCCTATATTTTTGAGTATTAATAAAAACATCTAGTTGCCATATGAGAATGTTAATTTTTTATCTGGTTGTGCAGGACGCTGAAAAAGAAATGTCCCTGGTTTCTGCAGAAAAAGATAAGGCCCTTCAAGAACTTCAAGAGGCTTTGGCTAATCATGACAAAGAACTTGCGGAAAGGTAGCATTATACTGTAGGAGGTTGAAAATATGACATCGTATTGAGATTATTGCTGTATTTCTAGATTCCACAACATTTGGAATGCCGTTATCAGATTTTCTATTGATGTCATCTTAAGATTATTTATTTCTTTATCTGTTTCAGAGATAGAGCTCTGAACATTGCAAACCAGCAGATAAAGAGCATAGAGATCAAGCTTGATTCTATGAATGCTAAACACCAAACGGAGAAAGAAGTATGGGAAAAGAACCTTCAAACTGTGGAAGAATCATGGCGACGTAGTATACACATGCTAAATCTGATATGATTTCATAAAATTCCATATTAGATTTTGAAATAATACTATTTTTGGAATCATGATCTTACAGTCAGATGTGAGCTATTGAATGCGCAAAAAGAAGAATCCTCTGGGCAAGATGAACAAAAAGAATTACAAGAACTCAAACTACAGTATAAACGACTGAAGGTATTTTGCATTTCATCGTTTTATCGACTTATACAACCAGATTTTTTTTCCCCCTGCCTCTCTTGTTGACTGGATTCATAACTTGTAGGAAGAACATGATTCATTCCGTGATCTTGCTGATAGGATGATGGAGGAGAAGGACAATGAAATTTCTAGACTTTTGGATGATAATAAGAATCTTCACCTATCTCTGGAATTGAGACCAACAGTATGTTTTTGTCTTTTTGATTTTAATTTATTTGTAAACCTTGGCCTCATTCTTTAACATACTTGTGAAGTGGCTTTTCACTTTTGTAACTGTGCACTGACGATGTAATAAATCATCTCAGGACAATCACAATGATAAGTACAGCACAGGCAACACAGGTAAAGGGATGTTTATATCACTTAGTTTTTTTTTTTCTTGTTAAATAAATAAAAACTCTAATAGTGTGGCTGTTGGGTTTCTAATATGTTCTTTCAACTTGATATCAACAGCCTCACAGAAACAGGATGTTCTGAATTCAATTCCCTCTGCAGCAGAGCAGCAGATTCTGGTATAAACAGTCTCCTTCAACAATCTCTTGTTTTAACACAGTTAATTGCGTATAGTTGTGAGATATTCAAGACATGCAATGAGACAAATTTCAGTTGATGATATTTGAATCATATTGTTGATACTCCAACCTGAGGTTTTTAAACACTAAGGTCCTTAAAAAAACCACTTCCCCTTCCACCCAAAATATATATATATACCTTGGGTCAAGTATATAAGATACATTTATTGCATGCCTGCACTTATATCAATTTTATCACCCTTGGCAGTTGGCATCAGGTAGAAATATCGGCCTTAAAACTATCGGCATTTTTATTTCCCTTCTTGACATTTTTCGTTTCACATTTCAATTTTCAGCTTTTAGCGAGGCAACAAGCGCAGAGAGAGGAGGAGCTAGCGCAATCACAGCGGCACATTTTGGCACTTCAAGTATGTCAGAACCCATCTGTATGTTAAATTACAATTTAGAGTTCAGTTTTCCTGATATTTTCTTAATCGCAGGAGGAGCTTGAGGAGCTTGAACGTGAAAATCGTCTCCACAGCCAACAGGTAGGAAGTAGTCTGTACTCTACATTTATGTAGTTTGGATGATCTGCATTTGCTAAAATGAATTGTAGTTGCATTACATTTTTGTCTGCCACAAAAGATTGTCCTGAAGAATGTACTATGCTCTTTAGGTGCATAAGAAGGGAGGGGGTGGAGGGTGTTGTTTCTTCTTTTTGAATTTTTGGCTGTGTTTTCTTCTTACCTTATTAGTACTGATGCTGGTACAACCATGCAGGAAGCCATGTTAAAGGAAGAGCTTCGCAACATGGAAAGATCAAAAAAGAGAGAAGGAGTGGACATGACGTATCTAAAAAATGTTATCTTAAAGCTTCTTGAAACAGGTACCGTGGAGAGTGACTAATGATCAACTGTTGTTCATCTCTCCTGTCTTATAAGGATGAATATCAAGATAAAAATGATGTTAAAGGTCTGGTAATTTATTTATTTTGACAAATTTCTGTATAACAGGGGAGGTGGAGGCTCTGCTACCTGTAATAGCAATGCTTCTTCAATTCAGTCCTGAAGAGGTCAAATTCTCATTTTCTACTTGTAGATGCTCCATCATTTGGTCCATGTTTGGTTTATACTAGGCTGATGCCCTGTGCATGACATTGCAAATGCATAATGAACAAGTATATACTTAAATGGGCTCACGGATATGTCTAACTCATATGTCACCAATTTGATTCTGGAGTAATTCTGGAGTGGAAGTACACAATGAACAATTTTAGCTTGTGATCCACATCCACATAAAATGCTTGAAACTGATCTCCAGTTTTTATTTTTTTTGTAGTTATACATGTTACTATTACAGCCTAATGCCCCAAAGCATCAAAGATTTCCAACAGCATTTCTATGGCATTTTTTTTCCACTTTCATGGTTAATTAGCTGTTTGCTCTATACAGATGCAGAAGTGTCAACAAGCCTACCTCGCCTCCACAGATGTTCCTTCCGGTACCAACCCGGCAAATGATTCTTCAGGATCATCTCTCTCTCTTTTCTCTAGATTCTCATTTTCATAGTTGCTAAATGAAAGCCAAACAAGAATTCTTTTTAGTGCATGAGAGTGATCTATAAATGACGACGATCTACAACATTGTTGTCTACGAGACTGCAGATTCAAAAGCAGAAGCAATTGTCACAACAAATCCTGTGTTCTTTTGTAACAGTAGAAAAATATTTCACGAAGTTGTTCTGATAATATAAACACCAGTTACAAGTGACAGTGATATACAGTGAATACCAGGTGAGGATGAACGGTGTTGATATGTTCTGCTGGAAATAGTCTGGAAGCTTGAAGCAATTTTTTCCCTTTTCCCTTTTCTATTTCACAATTCATTATAGAAAAAGTGTTCTGAAAAACATTATAAAGGAATTAACATTACTTTGAGAAACACCAATCCTAATGGTTACTCCATCTCTCTTAGCTTTATTACGTTATTTATTCTTTGTATTAGAATACATGGATTAGCCACCCAACTTTTATTGCTGGTACAACTACACCGTTGGTATAGTAAACTTTCTGGCAAATTTGTAGCCTATATGCTGCAACGTGCAAACGGCAATTCCCATGAATAATTTCTAAAAGGTTTGGTGTACGCGAGGCAGAAAAGAGAGCTCTGAGATTTTTCCCACCGTCTGTTTCATGGGCCCAGATGCATCCGGCACATGGTACATTCACTTTGCATGTTCTTTTGAGAGAAATGCAAGTGACCTTTCGTTTCCATGGTGAATGGATTTCAAGTTGGTATAGGCTGGCGGTGGCGGTTGGGTAAGTTGGATGTTCATTTCAATTTTTATTTGCGATGATCCAGTACAGAATAGTTCTCCTCTCTTTTTAATTTTGGTTTGACTAGATTTGAAGTTACTCTATTGGATGATGAATGTTAATAAAAGTCGGCAAATATCATTTCACATGGCATAAAGAACCAATTGATCAAATATCAACATTATTGATTCAGCCAAATTATTCTCAATTATTTTTATAAGAAAGTAGCCAGAAAAATACTCAACTACCAAACCAAACCAAACCATGTAAAAAAGCAACAAAAACATAAATAAGACTGACAAAGAGAAAAACCAAAATCCTACATATTTTTTCTACTAAAAATAGGACTCTCAATTCAAGCGACAGCCAAAGCCAACCAACAATCCTAAAGCCAAATTCAAGCATGCTTTGCCTGGAAATCCTTCATGAAAGCAACCAACTTCTCAACACCAGCCAAAGGCATAGCATTGTATATTGAAGCCCTCATTCCTCCAACTGACCTATGCCCCTTCAATTGCACCATCTTCTCCTTGGCAGCTTCCTTCACAAACTCAGCTTCCAAATCAGACTTCTCCAGAGTAAATGGCACATTCATCAATGACCTCACAGATTTCTCAACAGGGCATCTATAGAACCCATTGCTTCCGTCGATGGCATTGTATAACAACTCAGCTTTTTTCCTGTTCATCTTCTCAGCTTCATTCAACCCACCCAATTCTAGCAAATACTCAAAAACTAATCCACACATGTAGATACAATAACAAGGCGGTGTATTGTAAAGTGAATTGTTTTCATCGTGAATCTTATAATCCAACATCACAGGAGTCTTGTCTTGAGCATTTCCAATCAGATCCTTCCTAATAATCACGATTGTGACCCCGGATGGCCCCACATTTTTCTGAGCTCCAGCATATATAACACCAAACCTAGTAACATCCACAGGCTTTGAACAAAAATTGGAAGACATATCAGCGACTAGAATACCAGTTGAATTCTTAGCCGACGGATAATCCTTAAACTCAACACCATGAATTGTCTCATTAGCACAAATATGCAAATACTTGGCATCTGGGTTTTGCTCCAATGCATCAAAATTTGGAATCTTTGTATACTTTTCAGCTTTTCCAGACCAAATCACTTGTGGGTTGCAAAACTTTTGCGCTTCTTTGAAAGCTTTATCACCCCACGACCCGGAGACTATATAATCGACCGGGTCATTAGGTGTACACAAATTCAATGGAACGGCGGCGAACTGTGTCGTAGCGCCGCCTTGTAAGAACAAAACAGAATATTCTTGGGGAATATTCAAAAGGGTTCTAAGATCCGATTCAGCTTTTTCAATAATGGATTTGAATTCTTTACCTCTATGGCTCATTTCCATCACGCTCATGCCAGATCCGCGCCAGTTGTAAAGCTCCGATTGGGCCTTGAGTAGAACTTTCTCCGGGAGATTGGCGGGGCCCGCAGCGAAGTTGAAGACCCGGTCTTCTTGCCCGGATTGGATCTGGGTCGCCGTTCGATCTTGGGTTGGTGCTGATGCGGCGGAGCACGTGACTGAAATGGCTCTTTTGGTGTTAAAAAAATTGATTTTTTTGAGGTTGGTGAAAGATGCGAGATTGTTTTTATTGAGTGGGTGGCTATTAGGGTTCTGGAGAAACAGTGAGTGAGGTGCTGATGTCGTCGTTGCCATGGCTTGGCCGCTGCTAGTTGAAAGAGAGAGAGAGAGAGAGACGTACCTGTATTTCTCCCTTCTTTTTTTTAAAAGTTGGGTTTTGGCGAGAAAGGCCTGAATCTTCGTTAGGTTTAAATAGCGGGAGATGCCAGCGCGGTTGGTGAGATTCTGAAAGAAATAGAAACGATGTCGTTTTGTAAAGTTCAATGTTGATGACATCACTTAATTCCACATTTTACTTTTGCTTTGCAGCCTTTGCTCTTGCGAGTGGCATTCATTATTATTGATGTCATCAATGCAGAATGGAAAAAAAAGAAAAAAAAAAATCCACCCTTCAATGCAGCGCGTTTATACAAAATCATAAAAAATGAAAAATTATTGTATCATTAATGAATAGTATTAGTTTCAATGGAACAGAGAGCTACAATGAGAAGAAAATATATATATGTTCAATTGGAACATACAAGACAGACAACAATGGCTGTAGAGCTATGAACAACCGGGCTGCAGGCATTCAAGGGTTTGCGTGTGCGCAACTCTAGTTGCTTATATTATTTTCACTCTTCCCCCTCCAACCCAATTAGGTAAAAGTTAGTAGTTGCTATACATCTGTTATAGCTTAGTCTCCAAAAGAAGTTGAGCCGGTTCCGATTTTGATATGTATCCAAACTTAGATGTGCAATACTTCCTGTGAACACCAGTGAGCTTCCCTGTTGCTGCTTTCTGGTGGAACCCAATCATAAGTCTTGCACATTCTCTGGAAGAGCATCAGCAAAATTGTTAATCGAAATACATACGTTTCACAGTAAGAGACTTGTGAAACGCAGAAACTACTACTTTGGTATTGAGGATAAAAAATTTTGCAAAAGGCAGAAATGAAGACTCACATGAGCTGAACTTCTGAGAAACCGCTATGCCACTGACATGTCTTACTCCATTGCTTGAACCCATAGATGGTACATTGAGCTGCATAAATAGCAGCAGCCGCTAACAAAGATGGTGTGAACTTGAGCATCTCATACTCCACAAGGGAAAGCTCGATTAAGAAGAAGGACAGAAGCTGAAGCTGTTTTCCAGGTAATAATTTAGTTATTGTCATTATAAAATGATACTGCTGACTATAGTTACCTAAAAGGAAATCAAAAAACCGACTAACCTTCTTGTCCGATTGCGCAGCCTTGAGGAACCTTTGAATAAAAACATAAGGTGTTGGGACTGACATGTTAAATTGTAATGTGTTAAGCATTAATGATTCCTGCAGGTTGAGTGGAAAAAAAGTATATTCGATTATTTTACTTTCGGAGACTATAGTTTCACTGGCATCAAACAGCATTGATATGATAAGAAACAAAAGAAAATTACCATTTCAAGAACTTCTTTCCTAGTGTAAGCTTTATCAGATATAAGAATCAAATCCCCAACAACGGGAACAGAAACCTCTTCATACTTGCATGCCAAAAGCATGGCAACCAAACCGACCAACTGTAACTTCTTTCTAACCACTTGTTGCCGCGATAAAAATCGGTCTATGAGATTAACAGATAGAAACAATGTCTCATTCATGAGATCAAACTTGTCATGGACCTGTGAATTAGACAAAAGGAACAGAGTCATTCCGAGTTGACTAATTCGATTCGCATTCCAATTTGAAAAAAAAAAAAAAGAACCCAAGTTACCAATGTAGACATTGGTTGAATTAGGAGCATTTTAATACCTCAATAAGCCAGTCAATTAGTATAGCCCTCATCTTCTCATTAATGTCAAATTGTTGCGTCATGTATTCGGGTGAGACACAGCTAAAACTCTGCATATTAAGTGAAAATTAGTATTCCGAATTAGTCATAACACATGTGCAATCAAATTTGGAATTTGCTGACTAGGTAATAAATCAAATTTGCCAGGACAATTATGAGATATTTGTCATAAACGGTAGTCCAGAACTTGAATGAAATCAGCATCCCTCCCATACAAGGATAAAACATAAAGATTAGATAACACTATGATGACACAGAGACGACATGAAGACTTTATTGCAATTTATGGGGAAAAAAGAAATAGAAAACTCATTGGCCAGCCATTATGATTTATTCGTCCCCATCATATACATTTCAGCTTTTTCAACGTCTGTGTATTAGGTCAGTATACACCCTAATCGCATTATTAAGGCCTAATCACAAACCAGTTCCAAGAAAATTAGCTCTACAATTTTTGCCGCTTTCTTCCGGGATAGAGGCATACATGGAAATGAATTGCTAAGTAAATAAAAGACACTAGTATACAGATTGTTCTTAGCAATGGATCTAATAATAAATCATAACCATGATTAGCACTAAAATAAATCAGATTAAGAATCAATAGTATTAGGAGGAAGTTTGAACTCGTGGAGGCTCCTTTACATATCAATGCAAGAATTTAAAACTTCATTGAATCCACGACACCAAAAAAAATTGCCCTAATTGAACATTTTGAATTGAAATACACAATATCTACCACTGAAAATTCAAAATTAAAGCAAATGCAAGCAGATATTTACCTCCATTTTCCTATAGTAGGCAAACAAATCTTCGACGTATTCAACAACTGCTAGTGGATTCTTTGCATCACAGCTATCAATATCCACAATTGGTTCTTCCACTATGTCCTCCATTTCAATCTCCTCCTATCAAATTTTAGCATTTGAATTATGAGTTTGCCAAATTAGTCAACACGTTGCAAATAATTATATTTCTTCAAGAGAGAGTAACAGATACCATCTGATCCACTTCATTTAGGCTTGCTGCCGATTCCTCCAAAAACATTGGCTCTGGTTGGTCTGTGGGTGCCTTGGTAAATTCCTCCACATCAATGAATATACAATCTCCAAACTCATTTGTGTTTGACACTGATGTTTTTGGCTTCTTAGGTTCATGCACTGTCTCGGGGCAATGTTGTTGGTTGCATGCGATTTGGGCAGCAAACTTTCTGATGAAGGGCAAATTACAGGGTTTCATTATGTATGAGGATCATTTGATTTTATAAGAATTGGAAAAATGACACCTCAATGGAGGATTTTGTGTCATTTCTCTTTCTTAAAGGAAGCAGATCCAAGTTTCAAAATTCAAATTTCTTCAACCAAAACATACAAAAAGACTGAGAGAAAATTAAAGGGTCGAAATCAAACCTTGTAATGGGTCGATGCATGTTTGGAGCAAGCTGATTCTTTTCACAGACTGCATGTTTTCTGTGCCAAAAAAAAAAAAGGCAACCAAAATTACCTCCTAGAAAACAACAGGGTAACAAGAAAGCACGCAAATTTCTCATAATTAATAAATCTGGTATTAAAATAAAATAAAAAAAAGAGGAGGAGAAAAAAGGGTAATTAATTACTCAGAAAAGCCTTTCTTGTTAACAAGACAAGGATATGCTTCCGGTGGCACAAAATTGTGATTAATGACACCTAAAGCTCTTCTATTAGTCTTAATCTCCTGCCCAAATTTCCTGCCACCCATTTGTAATCCCCCTTCCAAAGCAAAAACGACATGTCAGATATTAGTTAGAATGACAAGCCGTATTCAATCTTAGATTTGCAGAAAAACTCACACTATACACTTCATTCATTATCATTTACCTTGAAAACTTGTGGGTTTGGCGATATTGGGATTGTTCTCATCAGAGATAATACCCATTTGGTTCATTTTCAGAAGAACCTTCAAAAGTGCTTAGGCAAAATGGAGGAGGAGGGGTTACAAATACAGAAGAAAATTAAACAATGGATGCTTGTCTGGATTTATTATTATTATTATTATTTTCAAAACCAACGGCTAGTGATAGGTGACCGTTGGATTAGAGTGGGGGTGGCGATGACTTTGTCTTTGACTCTTTGTGTGTGTAAGTACAACGGTAACTTTGGTTTGCAATGCATGTGGCGTGTGGCGTGTGGCGTCCGCATCTGATTTCAAATTACATGAGTGTGTTGTGTTGTGTTGTGTGTCTGTGATGCTAATGCTGCTATCAATCATTTCATTGTTGGCTTTGTTTGTATTCATACGGTGCGCCGCTAATACTAGTATTAGTATACTACTACTGTACCGCTCTCGTCTTGTCTACATTCTACGCTCTCCGTAGGGTAGGGTAGGATAGCGTAGGGTCTACCGTCTACTACTGTGTGCCGGTTCAAATACTTTGTTACTTATATCCTGCCATTTTTTAGCTTTTTTTTTCTTAAACGTGTTTGAATTTTGATTCTATTTCTATCTAAGTTCTAACAAACAAATCAATCATTTTTACTAGGGAAATAAATATTTTGTTAATGTCACAACTTGACTTTTGGTTAAGTGGTAGAACCTACTCTTATAAAGTGAGTGAGAGTATGGGGTCGAGTCTCCCATATCGTAATACAAGAACTTAATTTTCTTTCTCAATTATATAATAATTTATTGGAGACAGTCTACTCCATTTTAAAATGTAAGTGGAGTAGACGTCCCTCTAATATTAGAGAGAAAAAAAATATCATATAAAGTTTGATGAAAATTAGTCCCAGTAATTATCTGATTGTAAATATTAATAATAATCTGATGTAATGTCAGCAATAATCTGATTGTAATAATTGTATTGTATATCAGTAACAATATATATATA
Source organism: Clausena lansium (assembly GCA_030449835.1). Lineage (NCBI taxonomy): Eukaryota > Viridiplantae > Streptophyta > Magnoliopsida > Sapindales > Rutaceae > Clausena > Clausena lansium. The sequence continues at coordinate 461,735 of JASUUF010000224.1, read as the reverse complement.
TACTTCATATATATATATATATAATTCATATATATATATGTTAGGGTTAGGGTTTAGGTATAATTCATATATATATATATATATATTTTTTTTTTTTCTTTTGTTAGTGTCCTTCTCATTTGCCTAAGGGAGAGAGGGTAGCATGAACATTTTTATTTTTTATGGGATAAATGAAATATTACATTCTTTATTATATTAATCTCAAATGAATTATACCTATTATTAACAACATAAATTAAGAGTTAATTCAATCACAATTGAAGTTAGGAATTGTTTCGATGGTATTATTTATCAAACTTCCACCAATAAGTAAACAAATAACTTGGATGGTTTTTTTATAAAAAAATAAAATAAAATCTAATTCAATTTAAAACTCCCCAAATCATGAACAAGATTCTTGCTCAAATTTTTTTCTTCTTTTTTTTTTTAATGTTAACAAAAGATTCTCAAAATTTTACTGCTACTACTACTAGATCCAATAATTGATCCTGGATTCCAAGTGTTCGAACAAAAAGTTCTCAAAATTAGTGGTAAAAGAAAATAAAAATAAGATAAAATTATTAGATTTCTTATTAAAATAATAGTCGAGGAATGCGTAAAATTCAATCAATTTTTAAACTCCGAACCTCTCCCTCCCAGGATTCCAACTTGAACAACCAGCCAAATGAAGTTATTTACAACCACTCCACCAAGCCTCTAGGAGTTGATATTGAGAACGAATAAGAATTTTGTGCATTTATGAGATTTTTTCTTCTTTTTTTTTTTAACCAAAATGATTGATAGAAGTAAGCAACATGCATCACTCATAAATTAACTACATTAATTTTTAAATTTGGCTACTCTAACTAGAGTTACAAAGGATACGAATATTATAAGCCTTGGATAATTGTAAGTTCTGCCTCTGACTCTATGCCTTGTATCTGTAGCAAATAAAATAAATTGAGTTAACAACATTGCAAGCTCATTCTCAATCAGGGAAACGACTTGGTTAGGACGGTCCCAATGGGAACATCCAAAATAATCATGCCATCTGAATTATCTCATAATCATACTTGGTTAATTTCAAATTGAATATACATAAATCACAAGACTATATGGGATGGTGCACGGAGTATTGGTAGACAAGTTAAAACTTTCTCCTTAAAACACACGCCGGTGACTGCAAGAGAGGGTTACTTACCAGTGAGCTGATGTTTTTGGTGATTGTCCACTAATCTTTAGCAGCTACTTAGTAAGCAAAGATGCAATCACTTCTCTTTGAACAGACTGGACAATAAAAGTCGGTTGTTTTTTTTTCCGTCTGCTTTATTCTGTTTATCTCTCTTCTTATTAGTTCCCTCTGGTGATAATGAATGACAGTCTTTCTTCTCTAAGATCTTTTCAGGATTCACCTTTATTTCTTCTTCAGGTGATTGACACGTCTCAGCCGCCGTCTGGGTTTCCTCACCAAGCTGCTGGCTCCCCTCTTTTGGAACCAACTCCTCATTAATAGATAACTCTTGGTCGAAGTGACAGGAATTCTCAATCCACCTGCGCTTCTCAGTTGTTTCCACCTTTAGTTCTTCATCTGGTAATGGATAGTTTTTGACCACCTTATGGGTTTCCTCAACTATCTGTTGTCTCTCCTCTTTCGGAACCACATCCTCCTTGTTTATGGATAGCTCCTGGTTGATGCGGCTGCATTTCTCAATCCACTTGCACTTTTTGGCTGTTTTTAGCTTTAGTTCAGCACTGCATGGTTGTAGACCACGTTTCCTATTTTTCTTAACTAAATCATTCTCTACTGAATCTTCGTCTAAGACCTCCGGCATCTCATCCTCATCAATCTCCTCCTCTCCGGCAACAAGCCCACCACTGATGGTTTTTAAAATAATTTTGCCAAGAACAAATCTTGTCTCCACCAGATTTCCCTTTCCAAGCATGTCATAGTCAATAATGCGACTCCTTTTTCCACTGTTGTAAGATTCAATGTCATTCACCAGTACATCAAAAATTTGCTGAACATTTCTTTCAATTTTCTTGGATACAAATACCTGGAGAATAACATGTTCGTATTAGGAAGTAGACATCTAAAAAGCACACAAAAGTCATGGCTGAGTATTAATTGGTGACAGCAGAAATTTTTTTCCATTGAGTTTTAGGATTTGAATTTCTGTTTTTTCCGTCCATCTTTTAAAAAAAAGTAATGGCGTAAAGAACTGTTTTATGATATGACAGACAATGTCCTTAGAAAAAAGGAATTTAAGAAAACTCAGGGACCTAGATGATAAAATCTTATGGTAATTAAGACCAAATTATATGAGATAATATACACTTACGTAACCAGAGCTTGGCTTAGTCAAATCATTGACACAGTCTTGCACTGAAAAAGCTAACTCAGTAACTTTTCCAGCAAGTTCTTCATCGGATTCAAATCCAGAAAACCCAGAGATCTCAGGAACAAATTTCACTGGCTCTTTTGCATGATCTCTTACAAATTTAACACCTTCCTTCCACTTTCCATGATACAGGACAGAAGCAAAAACCCACACTACAAAAGCATCTTGAGGGTTACTAACCAATGCTTGGTGAAATGACAACAGTCCTACCCTGTGCAATACACAAAACAAAGATTGGCTGCCATATTCCAAACACATAATCTTGATAGAAATTTAATAAAAATATTGTATGTCCACATCCAGATAAGCTAGCAGCTCCCAGTTCATTCCCAGACCATAGATTTGAACAAGTCAGAATGATCCATTTGCTTACTATACAAGCCATTGATGCTGAGACCTAACCACCAGTCGATTTGCAGCATCTAAAGTGAATCATTAAAGTATTTTATAATCATGCAGTTGAGATCTAAAAAGAAATTTCAAAACCTCCTTAACATTTTTCAAAAGTTTGTCAAGCCACTGGTTCTGATAGCCAAGTTTATAATGATATTGGTAATGCACATGACATCAGATTATGAATTTACAATTAAACAAAAAAGTTAAACATCTGACTCACCACAGAGTATAATCAGCAGGTCGATCACAGGAAACCATCTTATCCAAATTAAAAAATAATCTCTGCAAAAAGAAATGGAATTTTTAACTTCTATCCTGAACAAATTTAAAATTGGCTTGAACTTGGGACAAGCCAGAGCTAAGAGGACAAATGCATGCTGTATAGATGTCCCATGCTAAAGGAGAACATATATTGTTTAAATTAGAAACAATGTCATCCCAAAAATGCCTAACAGCTTTTTCCATTTACCTCTCGCAGACTGAATCAAATTTTAACCATATTAGATATTTCAGAAATCTTTTTTTCATGTGTTATTCCCAAAGTAGTCAAAAATTCTAGAATAAATCCAAATTATTGCTTGATAATCTTGCAAATTGGGTATTACCATTCTCCAACTCAAAATAATCACCACAGAGAGCCTCTCAAGTAACCCAGTATTTCCCAAGCCTGCTACTCCATGGTTTAAATAATTTCAATGCAAGGGTTATCATGCCATATGGATCCCTACATCTATATGGCATAAGGTAGGATCATCTTCATCATTAATATAGCTAGGAAGAGTGAAGAAATTATCTTATCTGTACAGCAAAAGCTTACCATCAGCATCATGGGATTCTCAGCAGTTATTTTGCTAGCCTGTTGGTCAAGGTATGCTGCCTGCAATGCAAATCATACCAGGCATAAAGTTTAGTAATGACAATACCATGAGTTACAGCATGGCAAGTTGGAAACCAAGTAACTACGAACATGGAATGGAAGTAAAATTTTCAGCAGGTTGTATCTGCGAAGCAGGCAGATTGAAGGCTCAGCAGCACCATAGGACAGCATATAGTTCAATTCCATCATTATCCTGGACTGAATAAACAAAATAATTCTCGTAAGGGTATGATGAATATGTTGTATAAGAATGATTAACAGGATGAAGAAGGGATCATAGATTAAAACTTAAAAGAAAATATATGTCGTGAATAATGAGAAGATAGGGAAATAGTTTTTCCATGTACATTAAATAAATAGAAAGATATAGCAAAGCCAAATCACCCATTAATCCAAACCAAGAGTTTCAAATAGCATAATATTCAAGTTCAAATAGTCTTAAAATACCTTGTCAAGCCTCTCAATGGAAGATGAAAGTCTACGCATCGCAGTATCCGTATCCTTACAAAATGACAAGCCCAGACGAGCCGCAATTCTTAAGCCCCTCAAAATCCTAGCTGCAAGACAAGGTTAACATACAATTTCCAGTTAGGGTAGTTTTAATACCCATATTCAGCCAGTCAACTGAAATTAATGGTGATAAAATGCTGTGCTTATAAAAGATGGAAGCACCTACCACAATCCTCTGTAAATGACAAATAAGCAGGGATCAATGTTCGTAGCTAATTCCAAATATCACCAAAGAAAATGGAGAAAAACAACTCTTAGCAAACTTCCAACAAGACATTAAAATAAAACTTCTAAAACTAATCAGAATTTTATCAACGAAGGCAGAGAGTTACCTTCAAGGACCTCAAGTCTGAAATTCCATTGGCATAATCGTAGATTTTATTCAAAAAAGGGTCGAAAAATAAACTGCTTCCAAAAGGTCAAAACACAATCTTTACTAAAACGGCATCAAGTTGGACTGACACACATAACTCAGAAGCCAACATCTAATACAAGCATCATTAAGATTAATTTCTGGGAACAAGTCATCAGAATAAATTAAAGGAATAATAAAGCACACCTATTAATTGTGAAGTCTCTGTGTATGCTGTTTCTCCAGCGAATTAAGTCTTTTTCATCACAGCCATATGGTATTTGAGATAAAAGAACCGTCTCTTTTCCTTCACCATGCTTTGCCACAGTTTCAAAACTCGATACCTGTCAGAAAAATTCAAAGATTGTAAATACCTGATTCAAGATTGGGTAATATTAAAGCTGCGGTTTGCATCTGGAATGTTATAGTTGAATGAAAGACAGCGAAGAAGCAATGAACATTATGAAATTGAGCAGCCAACCTCAATTACAGAATCTTTAATATGCACCCTACATATAGGGAATCGTCGCCCAACAATCTCACATCGATGAAATTGCCTCCGAATCTGCAGTGAGAAATTGAAAAACCAACTGAAGACTTTGAAGTATTCACTAACACTTCATTTACTGCTAACATTCTGGAGAAAAAATATTCAAATAATGCCTCCAAACCTGTTTAAGATTAGCTGTTGTGATCACATCAAAATCTTTAGGCACTCTTCTCAGAAGTAAATCCCTCACACATCCACCAACTAAGTACGCCTGAAAGCCTGCTCATTTTGAAATAAGGGATCTTCAAGCTTGAATACATAAGCTATTCGAATCTCACGCACACAGAGATCAATGTGAAAATGGCACATAGTGGATAGCATACAACTGAATCAAATCAACAAGCACCAATACAAAATGAGATAAAATGATTTATGCTTTACTCCAAACATTCCACAAAACATGCTTATACACGAACCCTACTAACTGTGAACAGCATCAACTACTCCAGCAAACGAAATTAAATATAAAGGCCAACTAAATGTACCTTGGCTTTTCAAAATTTTCAATACAACCCATGAAGGTTGTGGAATCATTGCACGAGTTATTCCAAAGTTCCTCGAATCAACTGTTTTCCAATTTGACACATCAACTACATCATAAATACACCAAATTAAGTCTCTTAAACAAACACATACAAAAATTCTTCTATTACTGCACACAGCACAAAATACAGTTCAGATAACAAAAGGAAAAACAAAAAATTTACATACCCTCCTGATTGAAAGAGTCGGAACACATTTCGCGGCACATTAGAGGCTCCAAAGTATGGTTGAATCTCTGTTTAAGTTAAATAAATAAAAGATAACATAGTGTTTGAAGAATTGCCCCACAGAGAAATATATGTATAATGAACGCGAGAAATATATGTTACCTGCATCTTTGTTAAGGGTTTGAGCCGAGATAAAAGGCGATCTTTGGCTTGTAATAAGATTGCCATTAGAACAAATATTTCATGGCACGCTCTTTAGAGCAATATACTATGTATTAGGCTATTAGCTAGAGCCGGGGGACAAAGACGGGTTTGTGCAAAGCAAAATTAAACTAGATTCACTCTAGAGTGGAGCGGTGACTCGTCACTGGCGTTGTGGTGCCCCGCCAGCCCCCGCGTCTTACAAACCTATTACTTTACTAACTAGGCTGTAGCCTATTATTTTTTTTCACTCACAGTCCCATCCCTCATCCCTCAGACCCTCATCTCTCGCCGTTGATATGAGCTTGAATTTGAGAGATAGAGAAGATTGTACGTGACCGACGTATGATCCAGTGTGTGCCGTTTGATCCCCGATGCAGGGTTAACAAGCAATCTTGTTTTTGCTATTCTCTCGTAAACGTGTGTTTTTATTCTTATTTCCTTCATTTTAGTATCAGACAGGCATTTGTAATTAATATTAAATGTGAATTAAAAGTGTGTTTTTATTTTCATTTTATCTTCTTTTTTTTTTTTTTTTAAGAAATCCATTTTTTTTAATTAATGTAAACGGTAATGCAATCATCCCTTCCCACCCACACGTGATGTGAGCAGGATTAAATCTCAAATTCCATATTTTCAACACAAAAAATTTATTTACTCAATTAATTTGCACTCGTATTTAAAAAAATGGTCCGTTCCAATAACGCATAACCTTACATGTGAGTCTTATATATCTTATCAGTCAACACATATCAATATTATAATGAAATAAATAATTCATTTAACACTTAAAGTTTTGTAATAATGTCACGTCATATGATGTATTATTCGTCAATATCTCAGCACAATAATTTACTTAGTTAAGTTCAATGATAAATTTCATCCATCATTACTTTTACATAAGTTTGTATGCGATGAGTTTAATTGATTTGATAACATAATATTAGAAAACTTATCTTTAAAATAATGATATAATTTTTTGTTAAAAATATGAATTAACAAGTAACATTAAAAATTAAACAAATAGAAATTTGTTTTAAAGAAAAAAAAAACACAACATGTACTTGAAGGGTAAATGCTATATTTTTCTAAGTAGTTTTAAGATTTTAATTCTTATCATCCCAAAAAAATATTCATTAACTTGATGGTAGAATTGACTGACAAAGTTCTACCAGTCGCGACATTATTTATTCATTAAACAAGTGCGACATTAGCACTATGATGAAAATACTGAGATATTATTAATTGGAAAAAATATAATATTATTTTTATTTAAAATACACTGTCAGTTGAAATCACATACTATGTCAACCAAAAAAAAATAATCACAAAGTAAAATATTCTTGAATATTATATATATATATATATATTTAATACAAATTATATATCAGATTACTGATCATACATCAGATATTTATAATTATTATTTCAGTAAATAAATACACTAAGATTATAATATTACATTAATTGAATATTATATATACAAAAGATCATTTATTTATTTATTTTAAAAGAGAGTAAGGAAGCTCATTTATTTACTTATTCCAATTAAACATGCTCATTAAAAAAAGTTTATGAATTGATTTATTTATTAAAAATAAACCATGTATTCATTGTATAATTTGAACCGAAGGTCAAACATCAATCTAAAAAAGAATCCGTATCTGGAGGCCCAGAAGAAAAACACAGATCGTAGAAAAGCCCAATAGGAACAAGGCAGAGCTGTACCAGAGCAGACGAGTAACGCCACGCGTACCGTAAGCGCGTGGAGGGACAACAAAATCTCCAATCAATCCCAATCGAATTAGAAGATGGAACAACAAGACAAGACACCTGCTGTCTCGAGAGAGTAACACAAACTCGCGACTCTGAGATCGTAAAACTCACCACCGGATTCTTCATTCACCACAACCAACAAACAAACAACTTTTATTGTACCGTCTTAGGTGGGTTAAGTTTTACTTAAAACTAAACTCTCTCTCGCACACGCGATTCCCTCATACATGCAAATTTCGCTTTTGTTTTTCTCATCCGATTTCAATTTATTAGTATATAATAATACATAAATAAATAAATATATGTTTTTTTTATAGGGTTAGGGTTTTGTAAAATTGATCGATCGGCTTGCTTCTTGTTTTATTTATTTTCAAAGTTTTTGGATTCGTTGGGCCTCCGGCAGGGATGGGGGCTGGAGATGAGGTAAGCGAATCGAGCGGCGGAGAGGGAGTAAAGGTGAATATCCGATGCTCAAACGGCACCAAATTTTCGGTGGATATCGATCTGGAATCCAGCGTCGAAACATTCAAAGCGGCGTTGGCGGAAAAGTGCGAGGTTCCGCCTCAGCAACAGCGGTTGATTTATAAAGGTCGGATCTTGAAGGACGATCAAACCCTGAAAAGCTATGGTACGATACAACTAATAATTCCGTCATTTCTTTTAATTTTATTTTTTTAATTAATTCGGTCATTTTTTTCTTATTTCGTTTTCTTTTCTGGATTTGCTGGAGTTTGTTTTTTTATTGAGGGTTGGGTTGGTTTTATGGTTATGATCTGATTTTGGATTTTGAACTTTTAACTTTTCCTTGAATTGCTTTTAACAACGATTAAACTTGTAGGAAAATTTACAAATGGTCTTAGGTAACCCTTGACTCATGAGTAATAAAGTGTGTTTATGGTCCCATGTAGTTTGCGATTGAGGCTTACTTGAGTCCGATGAGGATTTTTGGAGCCGCGATTCTAGCTACGGTGTTGACTTTTACATTTTTTTTGGTGGGAGGGAAATGGGGAGGGAAGGAATCCAGGTTGAAAGTGAAAAGGATAGAAGAGAGATTGTTTTCTATTTTTGGTAGGACAAGAAGATAAAATGGGTACTAATGAAGAAGAAATGTTGCACCAATCTAAGTTTGCAAACTTGGTTTTTCCACGAATGGGTTGGAGAGTGACTGGAAAAGCAAGTCGCATTAAAGGGAGAGGACCTCTTTTATCTTTTATGCCTGTCTTTCTATGGTTAACAAATATGGGCAAACATGTAGAACTACAACATAAGAGGATCAATGGTAAAATCAACCATGCAGATGGAAACATAGACGGGTTATCTTCTGTAATTTCTTCATTTCCTCTTTATTCTTCTGTTTCCTTCTCTTTGCTTCCATTCCACCAATCATAATTGCTTATTATTGTTATTGTTGTGTGGCCTTTTTCTCTTTGGTTTTGGTAGGAGAGAGTGATGGGGTGGATTAGGACATGGATTACTGGTAATAAGTAGATAACAACGAATCTTATAAACTTAATAGAGTTATCATTTTTGGGGTTACAGCTCTCATCTTGGCTGGCTTTCAAGCAGCACTTTCAGTTATGCTTATTATTCTACAACTTTTTGTTGCCTTCTTGCTCCATTGTTTTGCATTTGTGTCAAAAATTCTTGGTATAGTTTCCTCTGCTATGATATGTTCTGTAGAATCACATTACATACCCTTTTACGGGAGCCCTCTTCGTGCTATGTGCGTCATAGATCTTTATGGTATTCTAAGTTTGTTTGATCGATGCTTATTGAATTATTGAAGCTTAGCCAGCATATAAACTTGCTTACCTTAAGAAAACTTGGTAGAATTAAGGAAGAGCTGCTTGCTGAATGTTGTGGCCACTCCTTTTTTATTTTCATGGTTAGGTTTGGAGGCAGATCACACTGTGCACTTGGTTCGTGGTTTTGCACCTGCTGCATCTACAAACAATGCTGCGCCAACCAACTCTGGAGGTTCAACTACCACTCCAAACAACACAAGGCCCGTGGGTACTAATGAAGGTGATGCACTTGGAGGAGCTGGTCTTGGAGCTTCTCTGTTTCCTGGACTTGGCATCAATGGTTTGGGTGGCAGCGGAGGTGGTTTGTTTGGAGCTGGACTTCCAGAATTTGAACAAGTGCAGCAACAATTGACCCGGAACCCCAACATTATGAGAGAGATCATGAATATGCCTGTTGTGCAGAATCTTATGAATAACCCTGAGATAATGCGAAACTTGATAATGAACAATCCTCAAATGCGTGAAATTATTGATCGAAACCCTGAGCTAGCACACATACTTAATGACCCTAGCACTCTGCGTCAGACACTTGAAGCTGCAAGAAATCCTGAGCTTATGCGTGAAATGATGCGCAATACTGATAGAGCAATGAGCAATATTGAATCTTCTCCTGAGGGATTTAATATGCTGAGGCGCATGTATGAAACTGTGCAAGAGCCATTTCTTAATGCTACCTCTATGGCTGGGAATGCTGGAAATGACAACTCAAACCCATTTGCAGCTCTTTTGGGTACTCAGGGTGGGAACCAGGCCAGAGAAGGATCAAATAACCCATCTACCACTACTTCTGAATCTACCACTGGTTCTCCTGCTCCAAACACTAACCCACTTCCTAATCCTTGGATGGCTGCTGGAAGTAAGCTTTTGATCTTTTTCCTTGTCTTCTTTGTGATGTTGTGGGTTTTAAGTATATTATACCTAGGTACTATCTTCATGGTGGTTTGGTGCTGATGTAGTATATTTAACCTCTCGTCTGTTTTTCTCCTTCCTGAATATTTTTCGGACCTTTGTGAATGAGGTTTCAGCTACAAACTTATTACTCTGGCCTACAGAGGATTTTTATTCTGGTTTTTGACAGATCCCTTTGTTGACTAAAGTTTTTTGCTAGAACTTGAACTGGTTTTTGTTTTTATAGTTTAAAGTTGACAATTCTTTTTCTTTTCTTTTTTTTCAAATTTATCTGTTTCTTGTTTAAAAATAATGATAAAAATATATTTATTAATTGTTCAAAATTTAACAGCTGGAGGTGCTCAAACTAACACCACAAGGTCAAGTTCTCTTGGGGATGCTAGGCCACAGACACCTGCTGGAATTGCTGGACTTAGCTCCCCTGGTTTTGAAGACATTTTCGGTGGAATGCAGGACACCAATTCACTGAACCAGATGTTGCAAAACCCAGCTGTCACACAAATGATGCAAAGCCTTCTCTCCAATCCCCAGTACATGAACCAGGTATTAATTTTTTATGTTCTGATAAAAGTTGTTCAGGGTGATAGATTTTGTTTTTAACTTTTCCATATTTCAGATTCTCGGTCTTAATCCGCAGCTGCGTAGCATGGTTGATTCCAATTCTCAACTGAGAGAAATGATGCAAAATCCTGAATTTCTTCGTCAGTTGACTAATCCTGAGACAATGCAGGTACATTTACATAGTTGTTGAGCCACTTTTCAACATTTTCCCCTCTCCTTCCATCCTCTTATTTTCCATCCATTTCTCCTTTTTTTTTAATAAGAAACTGTAAATTGTATTAAAGATGAAGAATCGTTACGAGGAGTGGACCAGCTGTCCATTGAGAAGGGAAAATAATGAAAACTTTGCTGTGCTACATAAAAATACACCAATCAACCCTCTACAAACTATACCGGCCTAGAGACCTATCTCAAAACATTCTCCCAGCTTATATGAATGAAGAAAAAAGATGAATCTTGGAACTCCTTAGAAATTGAAACCCATAGGGATGCTAGAACACGAACTCTATCACACAATTCTTTAATGTTATCCGCATTTTTCCCTTCAAAAATAAGACGATTTCTTCCTGCCATATTACCCAGAACAGGACAGTTCCCAAGAATTTTGGCCTTTTTCCCTTTACCAAAAGCGAAGGAATTCTCCATAAGAATAGAGTCACAAGAACCTGGTATGACCTACAAAATGTTAGCTTCTTTGAACAACCTATTCCACAACTTTGAGGCCACAAAACTGACCCACATCCATTTCTTCCTTTTGCCTAAGGAATTATTTGCATGGCTCGGTACACGTACACATCTTTGTTACACACCTCACCCACCGGAATACATGTGTGGTGCTGACTTGGAATTGCGTATAATGAAACTTTTTACCGTGCAAGCTGTGTGATGCTGACTTGGAATTGCGTATAATGAAATTTTTTCCTGTGCAAGCTGTGTTTTCTATGTGAACTTCCTTTGCATGCCATACCAATAATTGGTTGTTTACCTTTAGTTGATTTTGGATTCATATGTTTGAACTGTGAAATAGTGCATTTAATGTTTGCTTTGGTAAGGGTGACGTATGAGTGGCTTGTCGTTTCTCTCTCTTGCAGCAAATGTTGACTTTGCAGCAATCTCTCCTGGCTCAACTTGGTCGGGCACAGTCAACACAGTAAGCAGTGGCATCAATTCTTGCCTTAGTTTTTTCTTGAAGAATTCAGTCATTTGTGTGGCCACTTCCAGCATGTTTGGAAGGCTTCTGAGTTGAACTTCATTTAACTGATAATGAATCTCAAAATAATATCTAAGTTTCTATACTTCTCTAACTAAAAAATGCTTCTATGATTCTATTACGGATTTTATATAGTTGATTCTTCTGGGTTATAAGTCGGTGCTATAACTACTAGTAGTTAGGATATGAAAAATCAACTTGTCTAAGAAATTGGGTTTTGACTTTCTGGTTCATCTTGCTGTTTATCTGTGGGCAATAATAAATTTTTGGTAGTTAGCTCATCAAAGCCTTTATAGGATTTAGTATTAGTATGCATCTATGTTTAGGTTATTTCCAGCTGTGAATTGTAGCAGTATCCAATTAAAAAGAAAGGAGAAAGGCGGATTGAATTATGTCTTCCTTCCTGGTGTCCTTTACCGGAGCCCTTATCAAGGGGTAGATACAGATAAACAACCACACTTTTTGTCCTGTACCCCAGGTGAAACTATTTCAAAATGTTCAACTTGAGAGTTTATTTAAGTGGCTTGGTTATCAATTTAGCTGCCATGCCAATTTTTCAATTAGGTTGATTGTAATTATTTTATTTCAAGTTACTGTTATTATATTGATTTTTGCTTATGGTTTCACCTCGATTTGGTGCTCTCTTGCAGGCAACCAGGCCAGCCTGGTGGAGGGACAGGTATTGGATTCACCATCCGTATTGTTTTTCTCTATTTTCCCTTTTGTTGGAATTTTGTCTTACTACAATTTTGGAAATGTTGAAACTGTATGGCATTTCATACCATAGTTTCATTGCTTCAGTTGAACACCTTTCGGTAAAATGAGGTTGTGATATTATTTAAAGATGCCTTTTGTCTGATCTTTCTCCATGCTTCTCCTTCTGAGGTAGTAGAAATCTTAATTCCCTTATAATGGTAATGAGTTTGATAAGAATTCTTATACTAATAAGACAATGATTTTAGCGTGCGTTTGACACATTGTATTGCATTAGGATGTATTGCGTTAACTCATAATGCAATACCATGTTTAGTGTAATATGGATTCTATTATATATAATACTATTTTGTAGTATTATTTTATATTAATATTTTTTGAACTTATTAATATTTTAATATTAGATTATGAATTTTTTTAAATTAGTTATTAAATAATCATTTTTATAATATTATTACCTTATGTTATATTATAATATAATTTATTTTATATATTAGTTAATATAATATAAATTATATAATATCAAATTTTTTATAATAATAATAATTATTATATTATAATTTAATTAATTTTTATTTATTAATGTTGAATATAATTGTTTATTTTAGTAAATAATAAATGATTAAATAATTAAAATATTTTTCTAATTTTTATAGTAAAATAATTAAAAATATTTTCTGTAATAAAAGTAAAATAATGTATCATCGTTTATCTATTAAATATGTAGGTTTATTAATATTTTGTATTTTATATTATTATTTAAATTAAATTTTATTTAAAAATAAATATTAACTTTATTTTAAATTATTGAATAATAGGAAGATGATTAAAAATTAAAATATGGGCAGTGTTTTAATACAATACAGCCTAAGTCCTATCCCCCATGGGATTATTTTATGCTCCTTTCATTGCATTAGCCACATTTTTAATGCAGTGCAATGTAACTAGAAATTGCAGCCAAATATGGGTTAGCATAAGAACTGTGTTTCAATGCAATACATCACCTGCAATGCAAGCTGCCAAATGCACCCTTAATGATAAATCTTTGAATAATTCATTACATAACAAGGAAGGTTTGAGCATACATGTGCTTTATTATTTTGTTGAGGGAGGGCATCATAAAGATCCCTCTTAATGAATTTCTATCTTCTTTCTACACTCTGTTGGCATTCCCTATACAGTATCTTTATGTTAGTGTCCTGATATTTATACTGACAATGGCGGCCTTTCTATTTACTAATGTGAAATTTATATGTAGGGACACCTAACATGGGGTTGGAGATGTTAATGAACATGTTTGGTGGACTTGGGGCTGGCAGCCTAGCTGTTCCTAACAGATCTGATGGTTGCTACTCGCATCCTCATTTTTCATTTGCTAATCTTTGTTTCCATTTAACTGATTTTATTTTTTTCGTCTTCAGTGCCTCCGGAGCAACTATATGCCACCCAGTTGTCACAACTTCAAGAAATGGGTTTCTTTGATACACAGGAAAATATACGGGCTTTAATTGCGACTGCAGGAAATGTCCACGCTGCAGTGGAGCGACTCTTGGGTAATTCTGGTCAGTAGGTTGGTATCATTGTTCAATATTATCTGGTTAGTGCCCGTGATACAGACTGGTGGGGATCGATCAGTTGAACTGGAGTCATATTCAAAGCCCATTTTGGGTACGAATAATTTTAGTTATATATCATAGTAAGGGCTGAAAACTTCTCGGTGTACTCACTCTCTTTCTAGAGAGTTCTGTCGGACCTGAGTGTCTCTGTACATACTCGGTATTAAGATTTGTCATATGAATTGTTTGGAAAATTTATTGTCTTAAGGAATGCATGACATTTTTTATGATAACTGTGTCCTATAACTGCTGCTTGGTATTTGACGTTGATACCAAAAATTGAGCATCAGCAACCCTTTTCTCAGCCACAAGTTTGTCGGCCCCTGTTGAACCTGAAAGAAGTGAAAAAGAAATGAGGTGGAGGCATATAAAGCTTATGTTGATTTTCAGTTATAATTTTTTTGATACATAGGGTTTGGGGAGCTAGTTTACATGCTTCGACTCGGATTCAGTAAAGATTTTGAATAAAGTCCAGATCATAGTATGCCCATTAAGTTGTTGGTGTGGTTGAGTTGCAAACATTGGAGATTGGAGGATGCATAATTGAAAATTATTTATAATACCAACTCTCCTATACATTTCCCAAAAAAAAAAAAAAAAACCACTCCTATAAGAAAACTTTGACGTGAATGATTAATTAAAAAAAAAACAAAAGAAAATAGCGGTTTTTACCTAAGTAAAATACAATTGTCTCAACAAAACCAAAGCCACTTGTTTTCAACAAAATCCATTCACAATGCTTTGGCCGGATTACCATTAGAAGGTAGTTTGGAATTAAATGCCCCGTTTGCAATTTGTAATGCCATTTCAGAGTAGGCTCGGTTAAAAAGTACGGATCGACTCGACCCTTCACACGAGAATCTAAATAAAAGTTTAAGAATAAAAGTTTGAGTCAGGACAGGTGCCTATTCTTTTAAGTATAAATTTATAAATTAAAATCTAAAATAAATAAAAAAAAAACTTAAATCCCTAATTTATAAATAATGATTGAAAAAAAAATTTAAAAGTATAATGCTAAACTATTTTTTAAGCCTTAACTAATCAAGAAGGTGCTATAATTAGAGAATTTAATACTAAAAAATTAAATCTGTAAATTTTTTATTTGCTTCGTTTTTTATTTATTATTTTATTTTTAAAATAGTCATTTTCTTTAATCCCTTGTTGGTTATAATAATTTATCGATTATTATTAACTCATGACAAGCTTATAATAATTTAAAAAATAATTAAAAATATGTTGAAGCCTAAGTCCGGCCCTTATATTTTTTCTAATATGGACTTGAGCCTGTGCTTTGAAAAGCTTGGCCTACATTATCAATTTACCATCCCTATTTTAGAGCATGAAATTTGGAATTTATCCACATACTTCTTTTTTATTATTTAATTGATTATATTGTGTTTTATGTTGTCATTGCAAATTACTATGAGCAAGCATGGCGTAAAAAAAAAAAAAAAAAACTGACAATTAAAGTCAAATTATTGTTATTGAGGACAAAATAGTCATTTTACAAATCAAATAGAGGCAAACACTGTGACCATAAAAATAACAATGGGTGAGGTGAAAACGTCCTTTTCAAAAAAGAAAAAAGGGAGAAAGGGCGTGCATTCGCCCTTTTCACAGAAGTTTAAGGTGTATAGAAAGGGATTTCGCCAATGGTTAGAGGATACACTTAAAGGCTGTGTTTGGTTGACAGGAGAATAGGAGGGAGAGGAGAGGAATTCAAAGTCCTCTTAAGATTTCCACCGTTTGGTTCGCAATAATGAAGGGGAAATCAAATTCTATGGAATTCCCAATTGCTGTAAACTGTCGAATTCGGTTTCCTCTATGACGAGTGGGGAAATCAAATTCTAACTCAGCGAGAGAGTTAATTTCCAAATAAAATGTATCCCTCATAAAGCCATTTAATTGCTGTAAACGTATTAAAAATGCATGTGGCTACTTTTTTTTCGCCATTACCAGAATAAGAGATTTATAATTTCAGATTTTCACTTAATTAAATAATCAAATTTTCTGAAAAAGTAAAGGTAAAAGCAAATGGGGAAGGTAAATCTGAATTTCCTTATTTTATTGTTGAAAACCGAATGAAGATTATCTTTTATATGATATATATTTATTATACTTTTATTTGTAAACTATAAATGCAGAAAATTAACAGGGATCAAATCAATTCATAATAAATTTTCTTTCAATTCTACTTGTTTTAGTTTTTTATTTTTAGATTTAAATTAATTTAGAATTTTATATTTTTCTAAAAAAATTTCAAATCTACTGAATAATATAATTAATTAATAATTTAGACTTTTTTCCTTATTATGATTTTATAAATTTATTTTAATATTTTAAATTTACTTAATAACAAATATTAATATCTTAACACAAAGGGTAGATTTGTCCAAGTAACAAATAATCTATCCCTTTCCATTTGGAATTCCTTACCAAACTAAACAATGAAAATTAAAATTTGCTCTTCACTCTTCTCCATTCCTCTCCTCTCATCTCCTATCCATTTCTTTCATCTCCAATCATTTTTTCAAATCAAACACCACCAGAGAGTGCGGAGGTGCTCTCTGCCCAGTGCCCAACCAAATAAAAATGAAAACAAAAGAGAGAATAAATTTTGGCCTGTCATGTCGTTTATACTTAAAAAACATAAATGACATACCGTAACAATCCTACTCTTGAGTAGGAATTGTTTGTATCTATAAATATAACGACTTTGTATGACATGATGTCTACAGTTTAAGAGGATAAAGCTTATCAGAGCTACCTCTAGAGTACTAGAGACCTTAGACAAAAAAATTTTTTATGAGGCTTCCTTACATTTAATAACTACAATACTTAAAGAAATATAAAAGAATTCAAAATTATCAAGGATGTAGCTAAGTTACATATTATTATTGGTTGCAATTCTTGGGTTGATGAATATAACTTAGCATGACCCTATTATTAAGGGTGTTTAAAAAATTATTACTTAGAGAGAGGCCTAAAAATTAAGTTTTTCTACTATACTAACTAAAGAAATTTATTAACTCAAGTATATTAGAGAAATATAAAAAAAAAATAGACCTTTTTATAATATAGATCCTAAGCAACCACGTAATTTGCCTACACCTAAAGCAGCGTTTGAAGCCCATCAAACTTAGCAGCGGGGCAAGAGAAGATGGTGCAGGGCTGTAATAAGTTTTACAATTTTTGTACGGTCCCTAGACAAATCCGTACAATGAGCTGTTGGGGCAAAGAATTACAACAAACCGATCAATGCATGATTACGCAAAAATATATATATATATATATATATATATATATATATATATATATATATATTATGAGTTCAATGAATAATTTTTTAAAAAAATTAAAATAAAATATCTATCCTTAACTAACTAGAACCCACTGAGGACTGATGAGGGCCATAATGTCATAGTAAGTTCTGAATCCGATTAAGTTATGAAAATTGATTATTATTTATTAAAAAATTATTATGACAGGACTTATTTTTTAAACCAATTAAATTTTTTTATGGGATACATAACTTGGGTTTTTCTTTTATTTTCTTTTTGAAAAACTTTTCCTCGAAGTATGTGTATATATATATATATATAAAATATCGATCGGCTTGTACTAATATCGATCATCTAGCAATTGACTTAATTGATACCATATTTTCGAGAATTGACAAAACGCAACTGACCAGTAAGAGTAACTAAAGATCAGAAAATTTTGGATGTGCATATGGTACATAAGTTTTTTTTTCCTTTTAAAGTTCAAATTATCCATTCAAAATATATTTAAAAAGTTCAAATTATAAACGGTATTTTATAATTTGGGTGGAAATCAGACAGTACTAGTGTACTACTACTATCTTTAATTTAGTGACTCATCAAAACACGTCCAACAAATTAATGTGTCTCTTGGAACTGATACAACTTGTAAACATTCATTTTGCATGAAGAGTTGCAAACATTGCTCAACAGGAGGCTATTTTTTTTTTTTAAATAATCGATAAAAAGTTTTAAAAGTTAATTAAAATATAAAGAAGGTTAATTAAAATATAAAGTTACATAGGATATATATATATATATATAGACAGTTTTAAAAAACTTCGATGAAATGCTACAATCTAAAGGGTACATGGTTCAAGGTGTATTCATATTATAAGTATATTAAAATATCTCTATAGTCATAATGTTGGGAATAAACTAATTTTATTACTATGGGGAGGTTATAATTTAATAGAGGTTTGGTTACAAAAATTATTATTTTGACTTAATTATACTTAGTGCAAGCATAGGAGTAAAATATGCACTATATTTATAATTAAGTAATAGAGTATGTCAAATCTTATGTATAGACAGTGATAACAGATATAGGTATAATTTCAAAAGTGTAGCATATATTTTTGCAATGTAAAGATAACTATAACTATATGGAGACAAATTCCTTAAAGGCAAGATTTAAATAAATTACAATTTGTTACAATATGAAGTTTATTCTTATTGATAATTAGCTCAGATCGAGATTAAGAATTCTTATGACTAAAGAGAAGTTGCTTCTACGTAGAGTATCACTATAGGGAGGATTTGATTTGCAGTATATGTATTATGTCAAATATCAAATAATAATAATAATAATAATAATAATAGAAGCAAAATGTCAAATTCAGTAATACATGTATGAATTATTTCAATTTAGGTCAAAGCAGTCCAACAAATGCTTCTCTTGGAAACTGATCATACGAATTTGTTAACTTTTACGTGAATGGTTGCAATACTTGCCATTCTATGCCTTAACTTAATCTCAAAATAATTTGGCACGATAAGGTTAAAGCTGGAAGGTCGTATCATTTCAAATAAGCGAAAAATAGCATGGTTAACCGAATATAACCGTCGTGATTCATAGCGTTTCGTGCATTATATAAGTCTCCCCCGGGGGGTTGTTCTTGGACCCTGCAACACACACAGTCATTGAATCCACAGTCTGATAATCTCCACAGTTACGCACATAAACTTTCGATTCCATTTCTCGAAGCCCACATGGCCAGCCCTGGAAAATCACCAGAGAATCAGCAAGCCACCTCCCCAAGGCAAGAAACTGGCCAAGGCAGTGGATCTCGATCCCCTTCCCCAACCCCAAGGCTGCAAACTCCTGCCGGACAACCAGAGGGAGTACAAGTCCAAGGAGGGCCGGAAACAGTTACGGTTGCTGTCACTGGCACTGAAACGATACCAGGAGAAGGTGGGGTTCCTGCACCTCCTCCTGCTGTTGTCACAAGTACCGGTACCATTACTATTGTCCTCCCTGGTGCAGGCAGCTCCTCCTCGAGGAAAAGAGACCGAATTGAGGCTGGTGGGTCCAGTAGTGCCGCCGCAGCCGCCGCTGGGGAGAGGAGGCAGAAGAGGAGAGCGGAGTTGGTTGAAGTTCCGAGGGGCCCTCCCATTTGTTATGTGTGTAATAGGGCTTTTCAGTCGTGGAAGGCTGTTTTTGGACATATGCGTGCTCACAAGGTCGGGGAGGAGCGTGCTAGGTCTGGGGCCTTTCCTCCCCCGGTGTTCACTCCGCCGGGCTCACCCGAAAGGGAACAGCAAGCTTTGCAGCAGGAGTTGGCTCCAACTCTTCTCACCATTGCTCAAGAAGTTCTAACCAGGTCTACTACTGAACAGGAAACCGCTGCCGCTTCGTCCTCTGCCCCCCGTCCTCGTCCTCACATTGATTTGAACGAGCCACAACTCCCAATAAGTCCTTCTCCTTCTCCATCTGCTGATCCTGATCAACCTGCTGCTCAACCATCTTCCCCATCCACGGGCAGTGACAAGTTTGACCTCAATAGGCCTCCCAAGGACGGCGCAGATCAAGGCGATAAGAATTGATGCTGGGGATCAATGGGGGTTGAAATTGCATGCCTGCGTCTATGGATTGCTTGTTAATTTGATCGTTTTTATTACATATTTAAGTTTAATTTGATTTGTTTTAATTTCTGTGAGACAATAGGGTTTACGTATTGAACAGTATTGTGTCGTCTTCCTTTAATTCTACTAGTTTCGGTTTCTGAACAGTATTGAACTGAATGGGATGAGATTTATCCTGGGCTTGTAATGATTGATTATAGGATGAGATGTACTCTGGGCTTGTAATGATTGATTTTTATATAAAATAATTAAAGTAATTAAGGTAGGTTAAGTTAAATGCTTTGCGTTGTTGCTACTCTTTGTTATTTTTACCTACATACAGTTCGTGTTTGTTAGTTCGCACTTTCAAACAGCAAGAAATTCCATGTACGTCTTTTGACGAGGTTTCCTGCATGGCTCTGTTCATTACATGGATTCGAATTATCAATCGTCTCAGGAGTTGATGACGGTGGTGCGTCATCATCAAGCAGAAGCAGTCACATGTAATAATAATAATAAATGTGGCAAAAGTTTCAGGTCCAGGATGGCCGTAGCGGCCGAGTCATCTACGTTGAGCCTGAGCCGCCCCAACTTCAATTCTTCTGTGGGAAAGAATATTGTGTTTATGCGCATCTGCTACATCTGGCCACCGATTCTATTATAAGTGGATTATGGCATTAATGGACGACGTTTGTATTTAAATTCCCCAACGTACGCCTCAGATCCACTGATAAACATGTTGAATGAGTATTGCTGATTAATTTATTAAAAAAGTAATGAATTTGAAGTAAAATTAAGAGAAACCGCTGCATCATACATCCCTCTCTCCCTCTCTCTCTGACATTCCCAGGCCCTGCAATTGCTAGTGCAATATAAATTTGAGTAAATAAAATAGAAACTTATTAAAAATCTTCGAAAACACAACAGTAAATTCGTATGTTTTTCATTTTTTTTTTTGGGGAAAAAGAAGAGGAGAAGATTTTGATGGTTTCTGTTTTATGATTTTATGTGATTAATTGAATGTTTTGTGTATTTATAATCTTTTGAACTTTTGGTTTTATTTATGATTTTATGTGATTGATTGAATGTTTTTTTGTTTGTTATATTGATAAAATTGCGAAAGCATGATCATGTATTGATTTATGTTGTTATTGAGTGGAAGTATTGCTAATATAAGATTAAATGGTATACAGCTGCTGTTTTCATTGAGTTTCATGCACGAAACTTTATAATTTATTAAACTAGACATCTTTATCTTTTTATCTATATGTTTATTATTCAAAAACTCATTGTATATGAATTGTAATGATTTTTCGAAGTTGAAACAATGGTGCTGGAAAATTCTGATTTCCAACAATAGTTCTCACTTCTATAATTTATTTTGCAACCAAAATTTTTTCTGAAAATTACGGGAAGTTTTATTATGTACGTACATATGTCTAGTTTCTGTATATTTAAATTCGTAATTTTTAGCCTTATAGTAAAATCATAAAAAATCATATAGTTGGGCTGCCGCAATCTTGGAAATTGTTTTCCAAAATTGCGAAGGTTGATATTGAAGTCAGTTTGGATTAATTTTTATTCACTAACTGCCTTATAAGTTTTAATTCTGATTCCTTATTGTTTCCTCTAATCGTCAAAACTTGAATTACTATTTTTGAACCCGTGTAACTTAAAGTTATGAATTTTTGAATCAATTATCACTGGACAGTTTTAACGTTTTTGTGGAAATCAGTATTCCAGGATGTTTTTGAATAAGCATTGCTAATTAATTTATTAACAAATTATACCATTGTTTTGTTTTAAAGATCAATCACTTCTTACAAAATTTACTCACTAGATCATACATATTATTAGATCAAATTACTAAAAAAATTTATGCATTTATTGTTTGTACATATATGCAACTACATTGTCACTTCTAATTATAATTAAAGTTGATAGCTTTCATGATTGGTGTGTTGCACTGGTTTGGTGCCCACTAATATATGTAGGTTGTGGCTACAGTGCAGGGATTAAAATCCCCTCTATGGTACAGAAGGTGCCTTTAAACCGTTGGATTCAAATAAAAGAAAAAAAAACGTGAATAAAAGAAAAAAAAAACAGGCAACCGGTTGAAATTAAAAGAAAAGAAAAGCATCTTCTCCCATTTCAAGCACGGAATCATCTTCTCTCTCCCTTTGGATCATAAAATAAAAGCCTATTCTCTCTCCCTCTCGATCACTCACACTCTACCTCGCTCTCGGCCTCCTGCTCACGATCATGATCACTCTACCTCTTCTCTCTTTCCCTCTCTCTCCCTACTCATGCTCCCGTCCCTGCTCACACTCCTGCTCCCAACCACGCTGACGCTCACAATCACACTCTTGTTGTTGCTCTATTGTCGTTATCACCACTGAAATCGTTGCCGTAGAAGCTGTCCAAATCGTTACTAAAACCCCTAAAAAATCAATATACTTTATACTTACTATTTATCTTCCTATGTTTCAATCTGCTTAGTAAAAGTTATTCATTTATGAGATTTAATTTTCTTTTTATTTTGGGTTGAATATGTTGTTGTTTAGGGTTTTGATTTGATGTTGATTTTAAGTTTTAATCTTCTATGTTTACTATGTGTAAATAAAAGAATAAAAATATATTCAAACCTAATTAACATCACCTGTAAACAAAAAAAGGTAATTAATCTCTGCAAAATTACATAGCGTGTTCCAATGTTGTAATTGAATAATTATTTTTATATTAGGTGAATTTTTATTCCACATATTTGATTGTTGTTTTTCATTTTTTACAATGCTATTTAGGTCACTGTTGCTAGGTTAACGTGATGCTGATTTTTTATTTGTTTTTTGTTGTTTCTAGGTTATTTTGCTGCTATTTTTAGATTTTATTTCTTGCTGTTTTTGGGTTTGATTTGTTGCTATTTTTGGGTAAAATTTTTGCTGCTCTTTCATTTTCTGCTACATTTGGGTTTGATTTGCTACTGTTTTTGGGTTAAATTTACTACCATTTCTAGGTAATTTTTCTACTATTTTTGGGTTAAATTTACTTCTATTTTTTATTAAATTTTTTGCTATTTTGGGCTTGATTTACTGCTATTTTTGGGTTAAATTTTTTACTGTTTTTGGATAGATTTGTTGTTGTCTCTCAATTTAATTTTCTGTTGTTTTTGGCCTAGATTTACTGCTATTTCTAGGTTAAATTTGTTGTTGTTTTGGGAAAGTTTTCTACATTTTTTGCCTTGATTTGATGCTGTTTATGGATTAAGTTTTCTGCTATTTTTGGGTTTAAGGTTGTTGCTGTTTCTAGGTAAATTTTTGCTGTATTTGGGCTAGATTTGTTGCTGTTTCTAGGTTAAATTCTCTGTTGTTTCTGGGTAAATAGAGACTTTGTTGGTTAGCTTATTTATCTCCTTACAAAGAGAATTAATTAAGCTTTTGAAAAATTTATAAATAAAGAAATTGAACTATATATTTTGGTGTTTTTTAAGATCTGCATATAAAAGACACTTGGACGAGGTCTTCTGTTAATTTGTTTAGGAATAAAATCCCTAAATTTATATTTTTAAAGGGATTGAAATTTGACTTGGAAACATATTTGATATTTGATATATCTTGTTAATGCTCATGATTTATATTAGAAATTAGGCTTGGTTGTCTCTTCATCATGAATTGAGTTTCATATTTACGCTCATTCCTACTGTATTTATTTACATCATTGTGATTCAGTGACCCTTTCACATCAGTTATAATATTTTTCCAAGTAGTTAAAAATGATATTCTTAAACACTGATAAATTGTTAGGTTATTTTGGAAGAAGCAACAAAGATGCATACATGAAAAAAAATTAAATAAATAAATGATCATGTTGTTTTCATCAAGTGGCTATATACATGTTAATGGAAATTTTGATTAAAATTTATCCAACCTTTAAAGAAACAAATTTTCTATTCACTGGGAGGTGGATTCTATTGCATGCATGTTTGCTAGTGTGTTATGTTTTGCCTTGACAGTGAATTGAAAATGTGGAAAAAACTTCTATGAAGAGGTTAATTCATTTGTTAACTAATTCAGATGCCCTCTGTAATTTTTGTTTTTTGTTTCCTTACTTTTTAATTTAAGATTGTTTGAAAAAGTACATAACTAAATACGACAATCTATAGACTAATAAATAATTCCTAATCAAAGTAATCTTATCTTATCTTAGATTAATAGGAGCTCCCCGGAAAATCAATAGCCGGTTCTCTTTACGTCGTAGAAATATTATAAGAATATTTTGGATTGTAAACAGAGGGATACGAAATATTCTATCCAGGGTAAGGCCACGGGAGCTCCACACATTTTCTATATTATACAATAAGAAATATGATTTTAGAATAGAACAAGATTGTTTGATCAAACTTTTGATCTTGTGTTTTGGGTCACTGTTGCTAGGGTAATATATTGTTGTTTATGGCTTTTTTTGCTATGTCTGGGCTACTTTGCTACTATTTCTGGGTTAATTTGTTGTAATTTTTTGTTTGGATTTGCTGTTATTTTTCGATTGATTAGCTCCTATTTTGGGTTAAATTATTGCTATTTTTTGTTAATTTGTTGATGTTTTGGGTTTTAATTTGCTATAGAAACTAACATTTTATTTTTTATTCATTTTAACAGAGTAGATTAAAGTTGGTGGTAGTGGATGATTGTAATGTATTTGCAAAATGATCTTGAAGTTTTACAATAGAATAAGCTTTTGAGTATTCATGAAAATAGAAGATGTATTATTGGTGATATTAAGATGAAATGCTAATTTAATTCTATTAATGTATATATAATATCATTTAATCATATCGTCCACCATTAGGTCAACATTTCCATATTTATTTCTTAAAAGAAATTAATGGAAAAAGAGAGAGACGATGAAACAAATAAATTATAGAGATATAAATTATCACTTAATTTATCATGGAACTGGTCGTTATAAATGGATTTAAAAAGTTGCATATGAAATAAAAGATAGAGCTAGAGAACCTCGGGACGGATGGGATGGTAAATGCGGTTTATGCACTCTTATTATGTATTTATTAAGAGAAATTATCACTGCACCACCTTTCTTTTGTTATATGTACATCTAACTACCACAAAATTTTAATATGTTCATTAGACCACTTTTGGTTTTAAACTTATATTAATCAACCACTTTCACACAATAAAATGACAATTTTACCCCTAAATAAATTATAAGACTATTTTATTCTATAAAATTTTAAATATTAAAAGTTATAATTACAAGTTTACCCTAAATATAATGTGGATGAAATCAAAATTATATATAATTAGAATTGTATATATTAGGATCTATGTTATTTAGTGAGATCTGTTTCCTTAAATAGGTTTATTGATTTGTTTCCTTAGGATTAAGATTTCTAGCTGTTGTAGTTATGATTTTGTGAGATTTGATTATATTACCTTGTAATCTATTCAAAGCGGAGTAATTCTCATCAATAAAATATACAGAAATTATTCATTCCAATCGCATTTTTACATGGAATCAGAGCCTAAGGACTAATTGTCTCTTATGGTTAAAAAGTATGCCGACATCTCATCTGGTGACAATACAGGCTCTTCATCGTCTAGCCAATCCATGGTTGAGTCTAGTTCCATCCCAATTACTTCTTTTTTCGGGAGCGATGCATCTCTTCATATTACAGCCCACAAATTAAATGGCAGAAACTACCTACAATGGGCACAGTCTGTCAAGATTGTGATTTGTGGACGTGGCAAACTAGGCTACATAACTGGTGAACTCCC
This sequence comes from Clausena lansium, assembly GCA_030449835.1. Taxonomy (NCBI): domain Eukaryota; kingdom Viridiplantae; phylum Streptophyta; class Magnoliopsida; order Sapindales; family Rutaceae; genus Clausena; species Clausena lansium. Next base: position 435,496 of record JASUUF010000224.1, on the reverse strand, counting down.
TGTTTCCAAGACAATTGACCCCCATACAAGACATGGCTGTCTAAAAATTCTATTGTTCTCGCATGGCTCATCAATTCGATGGAACCACAGATTAGTAGACGTTATCTCTGGTTCAAGACAGCCAAAGATGTGTGGGATGCAGCTCGTCGGATGTACTCTGATCTTGGGAATGCTTCTCAGATTTTCGAGATTCGTTCAAAAATGAAGGAGATGAAGTAGGGTTCCAACTCTGTCACCCAATATTTTTCTGATCTCCAAGATCTTTGGCAAGAACTAGATTTATTTTTTGAGGATGACTTATTTTGTGCTGAGTGCAGTGTTAAGCAAAGGCATAACCTTGAAAAGGAAAGAGTGTTTGATTTCCTTGCTGGTCTTAATAGAAATCTAGACGAGGTACGGGGCCGAGTGATGGCTCAGAAACCTTTCCATTCTACTGACAAAGCCTTCGCAGAAGTACGACGTGAGAAAGGCTGGTGAAAGGTGATGCTCTCGGATGACAAATCTGTACCTCCACCCGCACCAGAAGTATCTGCTTTGATGACGGATAAAACTCACTCATATGGATAACAACATCCTGATCAGCGTTCGAGCAAGCGACCATGGTGTGATTATTGTAATCGACCTGGACATACTCGGGACAAGTGCTGAGAGATTAATGGGAAACTAGCAAATTGGCAGCCTCGAAAAAAGAATGAAGGATGTGCACACCATACCCAATCCAATCAAGACCACTCTGGTGCTTCTAATCCGTTCAGCAAGGAACAGATTGATCAACTATGCAAACTCCTCAATTCGTCTTCTGTCAATGTCTCTCAGACCCATCCATCCAACTCTACTATTGGATTATGTTCTGTTGCCAAATCTGGTAAACTCTACTGTGCCCTAAACTCCCAATCTATGATTCAATCTACAGACCCTTGGATAATTGATTCCGAGGCCTCTGATCATATGATAGGTAGTTCTAATCTTTTTCACTCTTGTGTCCCTTATTCTAAACATATCACTGTTAAAATTGCCGATGGATTTTTTATACTAGTAGTTAGAATTGGTGACATAAAACTATCTTCAAATCTAATCCTCAAATCTGTCTTGCATGTCCCTGCCCTAAAATGCAACTTGATCTCTGTTAGCAAAATCACACGTGATAATCATTGTGTTGCTAATTTCTTGTCTTCTTCTTGTCAATTTCAGGACCTACCATCGGGGAAGACGATTGGTAGTGCTAGGGTTCATGATGGTCTTTATTACTTTGATGATGATCATCTAAAGAGTCAGCAAATTTTTTTATCTACTGTTGCTTCTACATATGTTTCTAGTACTAATGAAATAATGTTATGGCATTATAGGTTTGGCCATCCCAGTTTTTTATATCTAAAGCGTCTGTTTTCGTCGTTGTTTGATAATAAAAATCCTGGTTCTTTTGAGTGTGAAATTTGCCAATTAGCTAAACATACTAGCATGTCCTTTCTTTCAAAAGTTTGCGTTCCTTCCACTCCATTCGCTTTGAACCACAGTGACACATGGGGACCTTCAAAAATCACAACTTGCCATGATGGTTTATTACATTTATTGACAATCACACACGGGTTACATGGGTTTATCTCCTACAAAGCAAATCCGAAGCCAGTCACATATTCAAAGTTTTTCACAAGATGATTCAAACTCAATATCAAACCCAAATTCTTGTTCTAAGAACTGACAACGAAAAAGAATATTTTAGTTCTATTCTTAGTGATTATTTGTTAGAAAATGGGATTCAACATCAAAGCTCTTGTGTTGATACTCCACAACAAAATGGAGTATCGGAAAGAAAAAATCATCATTTGTTAGAAGCAGCTCGAGCTCTTATGTTTACAATGCATATCCCAAAGTACTTGTGGGGAGATGCTATCCTTACTGCTACCTACCTCATAAATCGTATGCTAAGTCATCCCATCAATTTTGAAACCCCTTTGTCTGTTCTCTAAAAAACCTACCCACATGTCTCTAAGTCCAATACACTTCCATTAAGAATTTTTTGTTGCACTGCATTTGTCCATATTCATGACCATAATAGAAGTAAACTTGATCCTCGGGCAATCAAAACTATTTTCATTGGTTATCCTCCAACCCAAAAAGGATATCGGTGTTACTGTCCAAAAACTAAAAGAACATATATTTCTTGTGATGTCACATTATTTGAAAATACACCATATTTTTCTCCAACTTCGCTTCAGGGGGAGAAATGAGATGAAGCTTGCTGTTCTTGGGATATCCATGACCTGTCTTTACTTGATGTTAATTTCGATGCCACTGTCTCTATTCTTGAGTCAACTAAAATCAGCGTTCCTGTAATTGATCCAATTTCACCAGTATTGGAAACAAAAGGAGAATCAACACTTTCAACACCTAAACACCCAGAGTTACAAGTCTACTCTAGAAGGAAAAAGTCTCAATTAAATAAAGAAATCATGAATCCTACTCACAGTCATAAGGATGAACCGATGGTAGAGTCTCATTCACCAGACGAGTCAGGTAAATCCAGCCCTATTCCTGATCTAGATATGCCAATAGCACTAAGAAAAGGTGTTAGATCTTGCACTCATCACCCCATTTCTAAATTCATATCTTACTCAAATCTATCTCCTCCACTCCACGCTTTCACCTCGAGTTTGTCTAGTGTCTTGATTCGTAGATCCATTAAAGAGGCCTTATCTATTCCTAAGTGGAAAGATGCTATTCTTAAAGAAATGTATGCCCTTAGACCGAACAATACATGGAGCCTGGTGGAGTTGCCACAAAGAAAGAGTACAGTGGGTTGTAAATGGGTATTTACCATCAAGTATAAGGCTGATGGTTCAATTGAAAGACACAAAGCGGGATTAGTGGCCAAGGGCTTTATTACGCAAACATACGGGATTGACTATACAGAGACCTTTGCTCCTGTTGCCAAACTCAACACTATCCGAATTCTTCTATCTTTGGCTGCAAACTCTGATTGGCCTCTACATCAACTTGATATAAAAATGCCTTTCTGAATGGTGAGCTTGAGGAGGAAGTTTTTATGTGTCAACCTCCAGGATTTGAAGAAGACCTGGGGAGTAACATTATTTGTAAACTTAACAAGTCCCTCTATGGTCTGAAGCAGTCTCCACGGGCTTGGTTCGACAGATTCTCCAAAGTTATCAAGAAATTTGGCTATGTCCAGGGACAAGCTGATCACACATTGTTTGTTAAGCATGCTAAAAAAGAGAAAATTACTATTCTTATAGTGTATGTCGATGATATAATTGTCACTGGAAATGATAACAAAGAAGTGGAAAGAGTCAAGCAGATGATGGCAAAGGAATTTGAAGTTAAAGACTTTGGAGTGCTAAGATACTTTCTTGGAATGGAAGTTGCAAGGAGTAAGAAGGGGATCTCTGTCTCTCAAAGAAAATATACTTTAGATTTGTTGGAAGAAACTGGCATGCTGGGATGTAAGCCTAGTAAGACTCTAGTTGAACTTGGTAACAAAGGAAAAATGCTTGAAGGAGGATCAGTCGATAAAGGACAATATCAACGCCTAATTGGAAAACTCATCTATCTCTCACATACAAGGCCGGATATTGCCTTTGCAGTAAGTTTAGTAAGTCAGCATATGCACGCATCATGTCAAGGTCATCTGAATGCAATATATAGAATCTTGAGATACTTGAAGCAAACACCTGGAAAAGGCTTGTTTTTTGCAAAGACCAATGATCGAAAGGTGAAAGCATTCACTGATGCTGATTGGGCTGGATCAATTGATGATCGTAAATCAACATCTGGTTATTGCACGTTGCTATGGGGAAATCTGGTGACTTGGCGTAGCAAAAAACTGTCAGTAGTTGCTAGAAGTAGTGCGGAAGCCCAATTTAGAGCTATGACACATGGAATTTGTGAGCTTATCTGGATAAGAAGGGTGCTGAAGGAATTGAAGATTGGATTTGAAGAACCTATGATGCTCTATTGTGATAATAAGTCAGCAATTAGTACAGCTCACAATCCTGTTCATCATGATAGGACCAAATGCGTAGAGGTTGATCGACATTTCTTTAAAGAAAAGCTTGATGGAAAAATTATCAAAGTTGAATATGTGCCTACATCTCACCAATTGGCTGATGTCCTCACAAAAGGACTCTCAGAACAGACTCATGAGTTTCTTGAAGGCAAGCTTGGTCTCATCAATATCTACTGCCAAGCTTGAGGGAGAGTGTGGATGAAATCAGAATTATACATAATTAGAATTGTATATATTAGGATCTATGTTATTTAGCGAGATCTGTTTCCTTAAATAGGTTTATTGATTTGTTTCCTTAGGATTAGGATTTCTAGCTGTTGTAGTTATGATTTTGTGAGATTTGATTCTATTACCTTGTAATCTATAGAAATTATTCATTCTAATCGTGTTTTTATATTTAATAAAACAAATAAATCTCAAAATCCAAAGATATTAATTTTTTTATAATTTTAATTTCATTTAAAAATTATCATTTTAATTTTTTGTAATTATAATTTCATTTAATTTATATAGGGAAGTTTCTTCATTTTAATTATAGAAAAGTTTATAATAATTATAGGGAGTTTTTCTCTTCATGTTAATTTTTGTAAACTTCAATATACTTAATTTAATTACAAGAATTAAATGAAATTATAATTACAAAAAAATTTAAAAAATAACATTATAAATTTTAAAGAAATTATAATTATAAAAAATTAACATCTTAGATTTTGTGATTTATTTATTTTATTAAATTTAGAGATATTCTTGTAATTATAATTTTTTATTTTTCAAAATTATGTAGAATAAAATAGCTTTTTAATTTATTTAGGGGTAAAATGGTTATTTTTAGTATCAAAGTGGTTGATTGATAGAAGTTTACAAACAAAGGTGGTTCATAGAATATGTCAAAATTTTGTGGTGGTTAAATGTATATATGACAAAAGAAAGGTGGTGTAGTAATAATTTTCTATTTATTAATGGAGTTTATATTTCAATTTTTGTAAGTTTAGAATAAAGTTCGTTGTAATTTTGAGAATTATATATATTCCATATAAATTGTTCATGGTTTCAAGACAATTTATGAGAAAATGTGCAAACCTAATTAATTCCTATGATTAAAAGTATGCAATTCTCTACCAGAAAATTTACCTGTTGAGTTTATTTGAACACCTTTATATGTTTTTACAATTAAGAGAAAAAATTCTTTAATACCCTAAGTTTTATAAGTTTTTAAATGGGAGTAATAGAGTTTTTATTGTATTTTCATGTATAAAATGATTAAATTACATATTTATTAAATAGATTGAATTATTAAGGAATAAAATGCTATTACTGCTTTAACTATTAAAAAAAAGGAATATTATGGTTTCGTCTAATTGAAATAAAAGTATGTCAATATATTATATAGATGGGCATTCGCACAAATATTTACAATAAATTTATAAATTAGCCCAGACTGATCAAAAGTCTTGGGTTTGCTCCTGTTACGATTTATACACAACTTCAACATATGTTATTGCTGATCCATCCACTATTGAATTGCATAAAATTAATCATTTAGAATTTGTGTCAAAATTTTAAGTTAAAATAGCTTATTCCATTAAATATTCTCTTATGAAAAAAAAATACAACCGCATATTGACAAATTGAATTCTATATAATATTATCTAACACAATTTTATATATATTTTTAGCTAATAGTCGAAATATACATTAAAATTTATGTGTATCATTACATTAATAAATTCAAATTATTTTTTTTGGTCAACTGAAATAAAAAAAGAAGAAGAAGAAGAAAATCTCTTCTGTGCATAAAACAAATAACATGAAACTTGAACGTAAACATGAAAGGGAAGAAAAATTTGGGTGTATTTAGATTATAACTATATGAAACATAAAACAACAAATATGAAAGATTTTATTTAAAATATTATTAAACATTAAACTTTGAACTTGCAAATTGCAATATGAAACTTGAACGTAAACATGACGGGGGTAAAAAGAAAAATTTGGGGGTATTTGGATAATAATTACATGAAACATAGAAAAATAAATATGAAACGTTTTATTTAAAATATGCAACAATGAACATAAAATATGAATACCTTGCAACATTAAACATAAAACATAAAATATGAAACTCTTAACTTGCAATATAAAACTTGAACGTAAACATGAAACATGGGTAAAAAGAAAAAAATTTGGTATTTGGATAATAATTACATGAAACATAGAACAATAAACATGAAATATTTTACTTAAATTATGCAACAATGAACATATGAAAACATTAAACATGAAACTCTGAAACTTTAAATGTTAAATATGAGACAGATTTTTTAGAATATGAATTAAGTTTTTGTCTTTTTTTGAACATTCATTTTATTTTATTTTTCATAATAGTTATAATGAAAAATATTTTTCTATTTTTACTTTAATTGTCTTTTTTTTCTTATTATTATTACTATTTTTAATAAATTTTTTATTTTAATTTATTTAAAATAAAAATATAAATTAATGGAAACAATGTGAAAAGTTGTTTCAACAAGTTGAGGCCCTCAATGCCATTGCCGCCCCCATGTATGCAATATTATTACTGTTGAAGTTTGTCATCAGTTGTACCGCCAGACGTACCAGCAGTGAAGGTTAATTTACTGTCTGTTGTGTGTAGTGTAGGCCACGTCTGACGTCTCTCTTCAGATAAAGTACGCTGCACTACAGCTCATTTTTGCTCCATATACGATTAAAAATATAATATAATATATGTTTTCGATAACAGTTTAAATTGATCACATTTTTAATTTTTTTTTTTTATACATTTTATCCACTGGTACACATGCACACTAAAAATAATAAGCAGTAAATGGGTGCCACGTATAAATCAGTGAACCCTTGACGCGGGCAAAGTCGTCCTGCAAAGTTTCAGTAAATCGGTTGAAAAATAATATTCCGCCCAAAGTTGTCGTTACAGTTTGAAAACAACCATCTCGCGCACAAACAACAGCCCGGAGCAGATCTCATTCTCAAAAATTCGTGATCTCCATCCAGTTCAGGTAATAGAACAGCAGCTGTTTGATTGACGAGAAGGTGAAAGTAAAGACGAACTGAACTAAATGTCAAAATTTGTTTTCTGCTGAATTAGATTTGCGATAAATAATGATGGAGAGGGCAGAGTCAGGACAGAAGCTGTATACTCGTATGCGACTATGGGAGTTTCCGGATCAGTTCGTCGTGGAGCCCACCGACGGCTCCAGTGGCTCGGCTTTGGCAATCAGCCGCGCCGATGGCTCCATGAATCTGAATCACCAAGTTCCTGAATGTTCTACCCTTCGAGTTCCTAAAATTCGCACTATTTTTGGCGTCGTTGGCGTGCTTAAGCTTTTGGCAGGTTCTTTTTTTCTTTTTTTTTTTATGTTAAAGATTTATTCATTTATTTTACTTTTTATGTGAAAAGGAGGACAACTTGATGTGTAAGTGTAAGTGTAAGTGTTGTTATTATTATTATTATGCTTTGATTATATGTATGTATGTGTTTATGGTATTAGGGTCGTATTTGATAGTAATAACGGAGCGTGAATGCGTTGGATCGTATTTGGGGCACCCTATCTATAAAGTTGCATCTTTGAAGATTCTTCCATGCGATCATTCTCTTAATAATTCCCCTGCGGAACAGGTCAGTTTACTGCTGCTGCTGATTTATTCTGGCCTTTGTGTGTATCCCCATTAGTTTTCATGAGTTTTGGATACTAAAAATTTTGGCAGAAAAAGGTGGAGGCTGAGTTTTCTCGGCTGCTAAAGCTTGCTGAGAGGACTCCTGGTCTGTATTTCTCATACGACACCAATTTAACACTCAGGTGAACTGTTTTTTTCTGCATTTATGGAATAATTTTTGTGCACTATTTAGATTTTGATCATCGTGTTGATGTTACAGCGTACAGCGATTGAATACTTTGGGTGATGAATCTAAATTGCTTCCTCTTTGGAGACAGGTAAGCTTTGTTGTATGGGGCCTTTTTTCTCCCTTTTTCATTTTTGTTGATACCTATGGTTATTAATCCCCATGTTTGAGATGTTCAAGTTTCATCAGTGTCTCCTTGTGATAGATGTGTAGTAAACTACAACTTTTGTTTATGTTGCTATTATCTGCTACAGGCGGAACCTAGATTTCTCTGGAACAATTATATGATGGAAGTGCTCATAGATAACAAGGTCAGATTGTGTTGCCTATGTTGTTTCTATTGTAACTTGCTTATTTCTTACTTTCTTTGAACACCTGCATTTCAAATTGCTAATCATTTCTTATGCTTCCTCCTGCAGCTTGATCCTTTCTTACTACCTATTATACAAGGGAGTATCCTTATGACATTACTTGCGTCGGCCTTCTGTCCCTGTGAGACGGAAATATATATTTTCCGTTCAGCTATTGCATGGCCATTGTGTTCTGCTTTTCCCCCTAATTGTCTTTCCACTTGAGGTGCTTCCTTAATTGATCATCAGGTTTTCATCATTTTCAAACTGCCGTTGGAAGAGACATTATTGATGTTACTCTGATTGCCAGGAGATGCACTAGGAGAAATGGTATTGAAAGCTAGAATGACATCTACAGTTCTAATAACTTCTTGCTCTGATATGTTTACTTTATATTTTTTTTCCTTCTTTCTTTACAAATATTTGTTTATTGATATACTGTTTGGTGGAGGAATTGGCTGATTGTGAAAACATCTACCCTCATGCTGCCTTGTTGGCCCGATATATTGCCAATTAATTGTCCAGTGCTTCTAACTTTAGCATCAAGAATTGGGCTTATATTTTCATTCTAACACAGTTAAGAGTAATTTGAAAATCAGGGACACGGATGTGGAGAAGAGGTGCTGATTCTGATGGGTATGTTGCTAACTTTGTGGAGACTGAACAGGTTGTACAGATGAATGGATTTATGGCATCATTTGTTCAGGTTACCTTTTTATGAACCCTTCAACTGTGCATTATATTCGTATAGATTTACATCATCACTGTCCCATGTTATTTATTATTTTTATTTCATTTTGCAGGTTCGAGGGTCGATTCCATTTCTCTGGGAGCAAACTGTTGATTTGACATATAAGCCTAAATTTGAGATTTTGAGTGCTGAGGAAGCTGTGAGTACTATTTGTTATTTGTATTGCATTGTTTTGCACCATACTAAACCTTTCTACTTGGAATGAGTTTTCCTGTAATGTATATCGTGCAGCCTCGAGTAGTTGAGCGACATTTTCTTGATTTAAGAAAAAAATATGGCAATGTTTTAGCTGTTGATCTTGTCAACAAGGTGCGTATTATTGTCTCTATGTTGTTAACTTTAGGGGCTTACCTGATATCTGTAATTCTTACTACCTGATGATATGCACCCACCCAACTACTGAGTGAGCATTTATTATGTGGCGAGATATCAAATTAAAAGCTTATAGGAAACAGGTGCTGTGCAGCCCATGCACTTTTATCTGTTGTATGTGCATACGTATTTGCAGTACCATCTGAGCTATTCATCATTATTGTGCCACTTGCTCTTATCAGCATGGAGGTGAGGGACGCTTGAGTGAAAAATTTGGAAATGCAATGCAGAATGTTGCTAGTGATGATGTAAGGTAGAGCGTCTTTCTTCTAACCTTTTTCTTCAAATAAAATTTCTTTCATCTAATGCCAACACCTACTGGTAATGTAGATATCTCCACTTTGATTTTCATCATATTTGTGGGCACGTTCATTTTGAGCGTCTCTCTATCCTCTATGAGCAAATTGAGGATTTTCTCGAGAAAAATGGGTAGGTTTCTTTCTGATCATCACATATTTCAAATGTATAACTTTGATGCTTGTACTCAGTTATTTGTTGTTTCATTTCTTCCTGTTGAGACATTCATGTTTCTCTGATATCTAGTCACTGATAGTTTATTTGCCAGTATTATTTGTAATAGTTATTTGTTTTTGCTTTTAACCTTGTTTAAAATGAATAGGTATCTTTTGCTGAATGAAAAGGGTGAGAAAATGAAGGAGCAACTTGGAGTTGTGAGGACGAATTGTATTGATTGCTTGGACCGTACAAACGTTACACAGGTAGGTTAATTTTAATCGGAAATATAATTTTTCTGATCACTGTCACTAGCCTTCTCCTTATTAAGCTTTTAAGTCTGATACATAAGCAGTGACCTTGTAGCATACAGATTACTTCTGCTATTAATGACTGGTGGCAGCAAACACATGGGCATGTGTGAATAGATAGAAGTTATAATGGGATTGCTTATGTCTTCTGGTTGTAGTTCTATTTGCTCATTATCACTATACTAACCTATATCTGCAGAGCATGATAGGTCGAAGTATGTTGGAGGTCCAACTAAGAAGGATAGGCATTTTTGGTGCTGAAGAAACTATTAACAGTCATCCGAATTTTGATGAAAACTTTAAAATATGTGAGTGTACTGATTTTTCTTACTCCAATTAGTTGCTATAATGGATGTTTACAACTTGTTATACTAGTGGTTTGCCTAGCACTATTAACATAGTTTCCTGGATTATGAATGATAACATTTTGCCTTTTTATTTTCAGTATGGGCTAATCATGGGGATGATATTAGCCTACAATATTCTGGAACTCCTGCTTTGAAAGGAGATTTTGTCAGGTACTTCTACATAGAATTACTCCAAATTGTTTTCTGCATGTATTGAGTAGTGGATGTCACCTTACTCTTAAGAACATGGGTGAAAGCTTTATGACCCTTTTTTGAGATGCATTTTGGTTGTATATTGAGCATTAATGCCTTTGTGCTCGTATATGAATTAAATTTATTCAGCTTGCAGCTATTTAACTCCTGTGGTTAGAATGCTAATTTCCTTTGAAGATGCAAAACACCCCTTCTTAGATCTGTGTGCCTGTGCGCTGCGGAGATACTGTGGATCTTGTTCCTGGTTTCAATAAAGACATTTGTTATCTGTAAAATTTATCCATAATTTTCTAATTTTCTCAGTTTGTTGCCGCACAATTTACAGTTAGATTAATTCTTGTACTTTTGGTTGAATAACTGCTCTGTAACTTTTTGTGGTTTAAATTTCCTTTGGTTTGATTATAGATGTGGCCAGCGGACAATGCAAGGGATCCTTAATGATGGATGGAATGCCCTTGCACGCTATTATTTGAATAACTTCTGTGACGGAACAAAACAGGCTAGTATGCTTCATTTATTTATTTCTTTTTTTGGTCGTTTAACTTATGGATACTCGAGTAATGGCAAACAAATGCTAGTGGACTTATGCATTCTGGACTATACAAAACAATTCCGACTTTCTTTATGTTTATGGCTCTTATGTGCAGGATGTAATTGATCTCCTACAAGGACACTACATTGTTTCTGTAAGTCGTGATATTAACCCTCCATCTCAAAGTGCAGGCCTTGAGGCTATAGCTGTGAGTACAAGTTTAATTTGTTAAACTTAGGTTCACGTGTTCACTTAAATAGTTTATTTATAGAAATTTCCAGTTACTTTCTTGTGCACACAATTGCTAAATATTCCTCATCTTCTTTGTAGTCTTTTCCACTAGCTGTATCATTGGTGTTGACTGGGTTATTTTTTGCTACCCTTTCATTGAGGCAAGGTAAGCCTGGTTTTGCTTGTCCAAGCAGATGTATATTTTACAGCACATTTGTTTACATCGGTAGAGTGAATATCACCAAGAAGACTAATACCTATTTTTATTTTCATTGTTCTCAACAGTTCGGTATGATCTTAAACACCTTTTGTTTTCAGTCATATGGGCAAGCCTAAGTGTTGCTCTAGCTGCATTTGTGAGGGCTAATGGTCGGTTATTTTGCAATCGGCCTCGTCTACACAAGCCTCGACGTTGATTTTGTATTCACTTATATGAAGCTATATGGCTTGCTTGAGTATTATATCTATTTTTTTTTTCAGTCTAATTTTTTTAGTCGACGTGGTTTTATTCTTGATTGGTCATATGTAGAAGGTTTGATAATGTTTCATTTGCTGCTGCTGCGGAATGGTCATTTTATTGTTAATTTTAAAAAATCACACTCTTTGTACAAGTTGATTTTTTCTGCAAGTGGAATCTTTTCATATCTTTCAGTTTCTAGTTTTGGCACACCCTCGATATTTTTCCTATCTGAGAATGTGGAATTTTTTTTTTTCCTGATTCACTATGGTTTTAGAATTTAATTTTCTTCGCACCGTATGTGATTTATTGATTTTTAAATCTAATAAAAAAGAAATAATCATAATCTTCATATGAGATTTATGCATTTCTGAAATGAACGTTGGAGACGTCAGGAGAGTCTTTTATATACTAATTGGAAATTGAAAATTGGTATATCATCGATACCTTTAGTTTAACTTTTTTTTTTTTTTAAATACGAATTAATAATATTAATATTTCGAGGATTTTGCTTGGTTTTCAGTCACGATCCGCGGAATCACGGGGTATCCATCTCTAGTTAAATTTTTTAATATTTCCTTGAAGAAACATCAACATGAAAATCTGGAATGTCCATTTTACATTTGACGAAATTAGATGGCAAGAAATGCTAGTTTTGTCTTGCTAATGAGAGAAATTTTCAGTCAATGAAATTACTTGTTGGTAATGAAGAGTATAGAGCGTGGTTTGTGATGGGGGCCGGGTATGCATTCTTCATTCTTTCTTTTGTTCTTTCGGCTAAAGATTTCATTTCCCAACATGTAAAAGCAATTGTATTTATTTTGATAATCGCTCTACAAGTAAGGATCATCATCATCTGGGTCCGAGAGAGGATGGATGCTGCGTTCTTTCCCCCCTTTTTTTTTTGTTCTGTTTAAAGAATATTACTGATAAGCGCTCTCAGGTTTAAAATTTCCAGGTTATTCTCAACTTTTCTGGTTGAAGCACAGCTCCAATTCTTCTGGATGCTGATTGCAGAATGCAAATACTCTGGTGATAGAACCTTCTTCACATGTCATATTTTATAGGGCCTTAGTTTCTTAGGATTGTGACAATTTTTCTTGTTTTAATGTTTTTCTCTTAAGTATCCCGGGACAACGTCACATTCTGTGATTTTTTTTAAAAAAATATACATATAGATTGCTTTTTGCTTATGAGGATTTTATTATCCACGGATTGTTTCTATGTAGATATTATATCAAGTGCTCTGTTCTTTATTTACCCTTCTTGCTGCTTACCATACTAGTAGTTGCAGTACTTGAGCTTTAGCCATTCTTTTGTATGAGAAAATGAGATCATTCTTCTATTACTATATGGTTGATTATGTTGTGTTGAATGGTTAAGGTATGCTTTATTTTTATTTAATATATAGGTTCCTCGTCTTTAACATCCCAAAATTGCAAAATGCTTGATTGCATTTGGCAGTAGCAGTCTCAAATTATATAACACTTTCATTTTTGGGTATAGGTTTTAAACTTTATGTTCTCTGTTTCTCTCAGATGTGATTATTACTACTTATCTTAGATGTTGTCATGGCTTTATAATGTGCTTTTACTGCTTCCTTTTGCTAATGCATTCGTGTCACAATTACAAATTCTTTACACTAGTCATTACTTCAGAAGAATCTTTGGAGATTAATCAAACTTCATATAATAAGTAAACTCGAATCAAACTACATAAAACAAGAACTTATGCGTGCGTCCCCATCTTTTTCTTCTTCTTATAATTGAAGAATATATGTGAAAAAAAAATTTTGCAAAAAATGACTGAGGATACATGCAAGTTCATCCCATAACCATAATTTAATAATGGAATTCTTCCTTGTTACAGCTGTTCCTTACTTGGATTACACTTCAGAGATTGAAGAAGTTCATATACATTTGAACTTCTAGAAGTCTTTTGAGATTCTAACAGCACATGGCATGCTTGATTATCTCTTGATCATCTTCCAAATTGTTACCAGCAGGACCAACAATGCCAACAAGAACTTGCACCATCTCAAATACTGCATATTAATTCAACCAAACATTTATAATCAAGGTTGTTACAATTGCCTTTTCTCCTTCTCTTCTGGACACAGTGCAGCCGGTGAATTCAGTGAGCAGTTACTCGTCTGCCAAAGAAGGAAATTGCTCAGTCGGGTCTCACCAGAACGCATGCAAGACTACTGAACAGAATGCACAATCTTATCGCTTGAAGTATAGGCCAGGCAGATTGAAAGCACTGCCCCTGTTGTTATCCGCAATAGCCTTCATCACCATATCTGCTGCATCACTGACAGGCTCGCTCAAAAGTTCAAAGTTTCCAATGAAACACCCTCTAACCCCATTCTGGTTCACAATAATTTCTTCCTTGAAAAGCCAGTTGATCTTCTCCAGCAATAGATCCATCAGCTTTTGAACCTGATCGGGCTTGCTCTTGCAGTACTGAAGTACAGAAATGAGAGATAGGAACCCGGCATTGTGGCCGGCTCCTTCTTCCAGCTTCAGCTTCTTACCATCCATAATGAAGGCACAGAATCTGGAACAAACAACTTCTCATTAACCACCCACTTTCCAAACGATAGGTTTGAACGAGCTCTATGAATATACCTTGCCATTTTAGCAACTTTTAACTGATATCAACAAGTTGACCTGTTTTATTAGGAAGCTTATGATCAGTTTCGCGAAGCATTGGTGCAAAATTTATGGGCTTCTAAGGTTGATAGACAGTAATGGAGAAGGAGAACTATGTTGCCAGGATTAATCTTCACGTGAATATATCACTTGGAACCATGGACTTCCAAAGCACCCATTCAAGGCCAAGTCGTGTTAATCGTTTTTGAGAGATTATATCGAGTGATACCCCATGAAGATTGTTTCCTCAACAGACCGCATGGAAAACTTGCTCCATCCTTTATTTTTCAAAGTGATGATATAGAGTGAGATAAAAGAAAATAGTTAGAAAACCCATCTTCAAATAAGCAATGGTCCTTTTCTTATCGTTCCCCTTCCAACTTGGCATTATAAACTTTTTCAGAGAACCAAGTGCTCATTTCTTGACCATGAACTAATTAATTGATGATAACCATGAAAACGTTTGTAAGCAGGTAGCCCAAGGAGAAGGACGGTTAACGTCCAGGTAACATATTTCACGATCATTTAATAAGAAATCTCCAAATGAAAGTACACAATGGTTGAAGGGCAAGGTTTTAACAGAAGATGCTACTACATGCTTGCTGGTGAATTTTTTTAAGGTAGCATAGCACACAACATTTTGAAAAGGTTTTCACATAGAAAGATCGGAAATCTAATAGCTGAAACATGTATAGCGTTAAACGCCTTGCTTATGAAGGAAAACATACATTTAGCAACATTTGATCAAACATGGACTGAGAAGCAACCCCATGATTTCAATACCAATCTAAAAGGCAAAATGTTACTTGCCAGATTGACAGCAAATTTCAAGCATACAAACTGCACACTTGTATACAAAATGCTTTATTTTAAAGTTTTTCATCATAACTTAAAATTCGAAATGACTACATTATAATTGTACAAGTAATTCCAATATGGCACCAGACTTGTACATTAGAGACCATGCCAGTGTATAACATCCCACCAAATTTTTTATTACCCAGGCATATAATGCAAAGTAGTGCAAATGGACAGCAGAAGGTGAGGTTTGTTCCACACTCCAGCTCCAAAGCTTTCAGTCAAATTCGACAATGGTACCACGAACCAATGTACAACTTCCCACCATCCATCAGCTAAAAGACTGTTATTTTGTGTCATAAATGTTACAACTGCTTCTTCTTCTTCTCCACAAAGGAGTGATTTCGTTGGAAGTTTAACACTGCCCAAACCAGGTGCCACAAACCAATCTCTGGCCACAGTGCAGCTGGAGAATCCAACAGGCAGTTACTTGTTTGCCAAAGGAGGAAATTGCTCAGGCGGGTCTCACCAGAGCTTCGCATCAGGATGTCAGGATCTGGAGCAACAGCCAGGTACATGTGCTTCTCAACATCTACTAGATTTATAATAGGATTCTTCCCCTGCTTCTGTTCAAATCCTTCAGTCACACCATTGCCAATTCTACTAGCCCTCAATGCTTGAGCTTCATTTTTATGGTCACAGGATTCTCCATCAGTACCATTGATCTTCTCAGCGCCTTTAACTCTTTCAATCACACCATTACAAACTCTACTTGCCTTTTCTTTGCAGGATTCTTCAATACTAGGCACCATCAAACTGTGTATCTTCTCAACCTTTTCTGCTCCATTAATCACACCATTTGAAACTTGATTTGCACTGACAGCTAGACTTTCATCTGACTTTTGTTTACAGGACTCTTGAACGGCATGCAAAATCTCATCAGCTGAAGTATAAGCCAGACAGACTAGAAGCACCACCTTGCTGTTTCTTGCAGTAGCCATCATCACTTCCTCCGCTGCAACCCTCACAGGCTCACTCAAAAGCTTCAAGTTACCAATAAAATAAACTCTAATACCATACAGGTTGACAATACTTTGCTCCTTGAGCAGCCCATTAATCTTCTCCAGTAATAGATCCATCATGATTTGAACCTCATCAGGCTTCCTCCGAAAATTATCAATGCTAAAGGCATAGATTGTCACGTACTTCACTCCTAATTCATAGCAATACTTAAGCACAGACATAAGAGATGAGAACCCATCCTTGTGGCCAGCCCCTTCTTCCTTATTCAGCTTCTTGGCATACCTTCGGTTTCCGTCCATAATAAAGGCAAAGTGGTGGGGTATCGGACCCACAGCCAGAACACGAAACAAGCACCTCCTCATAAAACTACCCAAACTCTCAAACAACTGAGTTGGAGTTCCGGTACCAACAGCACCAGCATCATCATATATTACCATTTTACAAACCTTAACTAGTATCATAAAAAAAAATAAATAAATAAAAAACCTGTTTCAAAGGCAATCAAAGTTCAGTAACCAGAATTAACAGCCTTTCAAATTTATTTATTTATTTTAAAGAAAAGCGTAGGCATGGAAACAGTAAACAGCAAATAGCCACCATTAACTGTAAAGTAAAACAGAACAGTTGGTGGTAGTGAAATGGACGGTTATGATTATCCATCAACTATTGATTCATCATGATGTTGTAAGTTGAAAGCTAAGCTAATTACTATGGCAAACAAATAAAGAAAACGAAAAAATTAAGTGCTGCATTTCGACAAACACAAGCGAGACCGAAAAAGAAAGAAAAGAAAACTCACAAGGGAAAACAATAAAGATGACTGCTGACTTGTGAGAGTCAAACGAAGATGAGAGCAAAACCTAAGACGCTCGCTGTGTCACTGGGTCAAGCTCAAGCAGGAGCAAAACCTAACGTGCCCTACCCTCAGGACGAAAGGTATCAAACATAATATCAGGTATCAACTCACTCAGATTGTCAGGGTCAGACTCAAAGAGTATTTATTTATTTATTTAAAAAAAAAATGAACAACAACCATGTGGCAAGTGCGCAAGTGCCATGGAGACAGACAAAACGAAACGTAGGTACATTTACACAAAAGTCGCAGAACGATCAGTTGAGCTTGACCGGCGCTTGTTGTTTATTGAGGCGGGAAAAGAACGGTTCGTGGGCCCATTTAAGGTATGGGCTCTAAGTAGGCCCATTTCAAGACTTACTTCAGTTCATGATTGACGATATTTTCATATTTGATATGGCGTTTCTATGTATGTGATTCATGTTCTCTCAATTTGCAGCAAATTAGCAACAAGGTGCTGCCTTATTCTTCTCCTTTTAACTTTATATTAATTAGATTTTCTTGGTCTTGACCATTCAACAGTGATTAACAGCGTTACGACTTACCCTATATGTACCTCGACTCGAGGAGGAGAGGGTGGGATCAGACATATGTTACCTGGAACTTCCAGTTGATATACTTTGATGGTTTGTGAAGATGGTAATATGTAATATTCTTGCTCGTTAGCTGTATACCCCCTATAAATTAACAGGGTTGGGACCATATAAACTCTATTAATTAAAAGAGGTATTAAATAATTAATTAATTAATAATTTATTAATTAATCAAATAAATCAATAATTTATTAATTTAAAGAGTTACTTACTGTTCAATTGACATACATTTAATAACTAGATGATAAACATATATTTAATAACTAAATATTTAATATATTTTACCAATATTAAATATGAATTAAACTGTACATTCAATTAACTAAAATAATAAATATATTTTATATGTCCACTTAATTAAATAATATTCATGTTACATTAACTTAATTTAATGTATTCAATGAATTGATTAAAAACAATTTAATTTATGTTATATTCAATATATTTAACTAATCATTTAATTAAAATAAATAAATACATTATATTTATCTACGTACTTAATTAAATAGTATTCATGTTAATTAACTTAATTAAATGTGTTAAATGAATTTAATTAAAAATAATCTTTATATAAGCAAGTTTAGTTAATTATATTTGTAATTTCAGCAAATTATTAAATTATGATTTAAATGAGACCACAAAATTATATAAGATTTTTTTTAAGAAAAGCATTATCTTATAATTTTATTGAAATTATTAATTTAATCCATTAACCCAACTCAAATCCGTGAAAATTTATTATATAATAGAGATAAGTAATTTATCCAGTATTAATTTATAAAAGTTCTATACGAACGTACGTACGTATGAATGAAGATAATAACCGAAAACCGAAAGCCAACCAAATAAATTCACCACTATATATTTCTTCACTCCAGTGTCCGGTCACATTTACCTCAGACAAGACAATGTCAAATCTCTAGTTTTGCAACGTCATCGTCTCATCATTCAGCACATACCAGGACTGAAATTCAAAATTTGTTATGATTAGTTCAACTAAAGAAAGAATAATGGTAGGTAGAACAAATTTTATTCTAAAAGATAGGCACAATATTCTTTTTGTGTCAGCATAAATTTGGTTTCCATCTCAGACGCTGCTGCCATGGTGTCTTGTATGAAGCAAGGAGCGATGATGAATGGGTCGTTGTGCATGGCGATGAGGTGCAGAATGCAAAGTAGTAAACATGGAGTTCTTTGGTTTTTCTATTGTCATTGCCGCGATTTGTTCCAACACTCCCACAACTTCGTCCATGGAGGGGCGCCTTTTAGGATCTGATTCTAGGCACTCTAGGGTAAGCTGTGCTGCCTGTAATGCTGCCTTAGATGAATACTGGCCCTCTATCCGTGCATCCATTTTAGTTTTAAGCTTCTTTTTCTGAGACAGCATTGGCTTCAACCACTCAACCAAATTTTGCTGTCCGGTTGGGCGTTTAGTGTCAAGTGCCCTTAAACCCGTCAACAGTTCAAGTAGCACAACACCAAATCCATATACATCACTCTTCACATATAGATGACCTGTTGTACAATCATGACGATCAAATAGTGACGTAAGTATAACTAATTTGTTTAACCAAAAGACAGCTCAAATACTTCGATCAAAGGCAATTTTCAAGTCTTCTCACTTTGGTCCTATATTATGAAAATTAGGCATTACTAGTGTCTTGAATAGTGAAATTGTCTCAATTCTCAAACAACAGTGACTTCCCCATTCAATACTTCTCAAGATACATGCAAACGTTTATAACATTTCCAAATTTAGTGGAGAGGAAATAAAAGTTACCTGTTGCAACATATTCTGGAGCTGCATAACCATATGTACCCATAACCCTGGTTGTAACATGTGTCTCTCCACCAGCGGGGCCCAGCTTTGCCATGCCAAAATCTGAGATTCTAGCATTGTAGTTCTATAAAAGGAAATAACACAAGAAAAGACAAAGGCAAAGCTGTTAGAATATCTAGACAAAGTCAGATATCTAATGCATGTATATATCCTAGGATAAAAATGTTCCAAGTCAGAATTTTAAAGTGCGGGAAAGACCAAGAAAACGTATAAATCGTGCGGTTTATGCACTTTAAGTTTTAAGTCTATTAAATCTTACGGTTTAATAACTTTTCCAGACTTTCCTGCACTTTAAAATTTCAGAAATATATATATATATATAGAGAGAGAGAGAGAGAGATGTTCCAATCAGGAATCCCAAACTTTAAGAAAGTCAGGGATAAGTCAAAAGACAAAAAAAATACAGACTCTAATGCACTGTATTTTATCCTGTAGTATATTGAAATCTATGTTTTTTTGTTTTTTAACTTATCCCTAACTTTCCCTGATTGGAAATCCGATATATATATATATATAGAGAGAGAGAGGATCGTGGACTTTGTTAAAGTCCGGGAAAACTATTAAATCACATGGTTTAATAGTATAATGCCATTAACACTATTAAACCATGCTATTCAATAACTTTCCCAGACTTTAACAAAGCCCGTGATCTTGGAGCAGATTAGCAGTATACATATAATGTCGTTTAAAATGAACATAGATTAATAGGTGAGAATCGAATAAAAACCCAACCCCATCAAGCAAAATGTTGGAGGCCTTGAAATCTCTGTAAATGACCTTCTTCTCTGAAGTATGCAGAAAAACCAAACCTCGAGCTGCTCCAATGGCAATTTTAAGCCGAATATCCCAAGAAAGTGGTTGAATGGAAGGATTTCCTGCACAACCAAACAATCCAACAATCAATACAAATTATCCATGGACATGGATTCTTTGTGGCGATTAATTTGCTTTTATCTTACTTCTGAAAAGATGATTTTCCAAGCTTCCCTTCTGCATAAACTCATACACAAGAAGCAACTCTTTATCTTCCCAACAATATCCCAACAGCTTAACCAAGTTGGGATGAGAAAGTCTTCCTAGAAAGTTGACCTCTGACTGTAAAAGTAATCAAATTTAAATGAAAACAATTGGCATTAGCATTGATCCTAATGACAATGTTGAGAATATGTTGTTTACCGAACAAAACCAATCTCTTTATTCAAATTTGAAATCTTATTAACAGAAGGCAGCACAGCACACACATATTCTTGAAGGTTTGGTGAGATTCCTTGAAGATAATTAATCTTATGAACACATCTCATCAATTATCAGCCTTAAACTTTAATCAATGCGAAAGGAGGTTTATGTTATGTGGGACCGACATTTCTGGATAGTAGGAAATGATTGAAGCTTAAGTGGGTAGCCAACAACACCAGTCACCAGCACTTGTCCCTTTTGTTTGTTTTCTTAATTGGTTTCAGTTCTTTTTTGGATGCCAAAAAATTGGACTTTTGGATAAGAATTGAAAGAGTAAATTAAAAAGAAATACCTGCCATTCTTCAAATCCTTGCATGCTTTCTGAGTTCAATTTCTTGATAGCAACCACCATTCCAAGTCCACTCTTAGAAGGAGCTAATGTCTTGTCATCAACCCAACCTTTGTACACTTTCCCAAAACCACCTTCACCCAACAGAGTATCAGGCTTGAAGTTCTTGGTTGCAGACTTCAAATCCAAAAAACTGAAAACTTTGAGATTTGATATCTCCAAAATCTGCCCATTTGGACTCGCCTCCTCAACACCAACTTCACTGATAGCTTCTGAGAATTGACTTTTGCCTGCACTGCTGCTAGTGGCCGAGATTGCCATGGTATGCCCATGCCTATTATCATAATTATATGTACCTAAGCAATTCGGAAATCAACAAGCTAATATAAGCAAAAGATTATCATGAAATGAACGAAAGTCAACAGAATCCAAGAAAAGAAAAAAGGAAAAAGGTACCTGCAGAGCTAGATGAAGCATCAATATTGATGTTATTGCTGCTGGAATTAGACACAACAAATAAAGATCCAAAACAGTTTCCCATATCAAACTCTTGTGTGTCTCTTTTGTAGCTATTTCAAGGACAATAGCTGCATAATTTTGTGCGCGCTATAAAGGTAAAGGTAAAGGTCAAGGTTGGAGATTTATAAAGACAGAGGAGGAAAAGTAGAGATTAGAAGAACGTAAAAGTGGGCTTTATATTTTTATATATACAAACATAGCATTATTTGTCCTCTTTCTTTCTTTCTTTCTTTCTTTCTCTCTCTCTTTCTTCGAGGAGGTTACCATGAACCCACCTTGTTTATTTTTTCTTTCACAACTTGTCTTTGTCTTCTCGTGTCCAATTTTATAGCCAACTCAAAACAGTTGATTTTTTTTTTCTTCTTCATTTTTTTTAACATTTTCAACTCAACTTAGTCTCAGGCAGCAATTTTATTTTATTTCTGTGCAGTTACCGTAACAGATTTAACTAAAAACTGTACGAGTCATTAGTCAACGACCCACCCTTATGTCACAGCAGTCGCTGGCACCAAGTCAGCCCCGTTCCTTACTGTAAAACTCTGTGCAAAACCCTTGTATTTTGTATTTGCTGGCAATTCAGAACCCAAAACCCAAGATTGATTGCTGTTGCTGCACATGATGATCATTAAATTATTATTATTATTATTGTTATAACCAAGACAAGAAGAAGACTCGACCCTACCCTACCCTACCCAACCCAAGCCAAGATAAGAAGTCAATTTAATTTTTTTAATTAAAGGCTGATGCTATTTACTTTTCGCAAATGGGGTCAACACTCCGCTGCTGCATAAAACATATTCATTCATCCACAAAAGTCGCAAAAACGTGATAAGCAAGCGAAGATGGGGTGCAGTTGCGTGACAATTTCTCAACCCAAGTTCAAACCAATGCCTGTGCCTGCGTGTAACAGTAACCAATTTGCGAAGCTGGCCTGGCATTAATATAATAAACCGTCTAAGCAACATTGAAATGATGAGCAAGAAAATTAACCACATGCCCAGCTCAGCGGCTGGGCCTGACCTAAAGTTCACCTTTTTTTATATTTTGGTGCCCATATTTGTCAATCAAGTTGACAAACAGATGAGTCAATACACTAAAATAAAAAGCACTAATTAAGGAAACTATTCTGTTTCCTCTTTTTGACTTTAGTGAAAGAGAAAAAACATCCTGAGATAAATTCAAGGGTAAAGTAAACAGGTGATAAAACAGAGAGAAACAAAAGTAAAGGGTAAGACTGCATATCACATTTTATATAAGAAAACTAAAGCAACTTTCCTTTCATTCCTACAAATTAATTATAACTTAGAAGGGAAACGCTTCAAAATGTATCAACTCACATATATAAGACACGACAATGTATGTCTATCTGCCAGATTGATCCAGCAGAGGCGGAGGGCATGCCTGGTTGATTTAACTAGCAATGATGACTGAAATGGAAAAACATATATGAGGAGTTCTCAACATAATTGCCATTTGATATCATGGAAACTCAACAACAGTTTTACAAATCTAGCCATCATTAGTCATTAGCATTAGAAGCAGAAATAAAATATGGGGAAGTTTGACCACATATATCATTTAGGTTCAGAGCTGTTGACTTGAGGGGGACTGACTAGTTTGTATTTTAAGAGCTTTAGCTTTGTGCCTTCTCTTGAAAATATCCTGCCTGAATTTCTTGGTTTCATGCTGTATCTCCATGAACGGTCTCCTCTCTATGGTTTCCTTTTCTTCCTCCAACATTTGCCGCCTCTTTGCAACAGCCGTGCTCACAGCTTCACCCTCTGGCTGCTGCTCATCCACCTCCTGCATACATTCCGTAATAAACAAACATGCCCGCTATTTGCCTCCTATTTGAAATTCTCTTTAAACAAGCATGCAAATATTTAGTGGAAGATGTTTGCACACTACATTTACCAAAGTGCATAAGCATTACATAGCATTCAATAGTGTAAAGGTCACTGATGGATCGCAATTAGTTCCACTGCAAATTGCAAGTAAACTGATTCACTTTCAGGAGCTGGAAACTGGGTTGATCATCACCATCAAATTTCATAAGTTGATGTTTGGTGCTCAGACATTGACATGTTAGCTGTGAACTGATCATGTAAGTCTATAATTAATATGGAAAGTGGTATGCCATGTCGTACGTTTACAAGGTAAATTGGATCTGATTCCTAGATAAGAAATGAAATAACAAAAGAAACCTAGAATTCTGCCAAGTCAAAAGGTCGATCGTAAAATAATAATTGGTGATGGGAATTCTCTAAATTTGACATAGTAAAATTGAAAGAAGTGAGAGGACCTGGAGCTCATGAATGAGACCGTCGAGGGATTTGATCTTCCTATGTGGCCAACGGGGAATACCAAATTCTCTGCACTTTTTCTTCAGAACAGTGAGGCCAACATTCAATCTTGTCGAAGCTTCTAGAATTGGAAGATCAAAGTATTTAACAAGATCCTCCAAATCAATTTTAGCTACGTCTTCAGATGTGGCTCTTTTTTTCTTCTTCTCCATGGTACCTGCAACCTTTTCCCCTTTGTGTGAGATATATATCAAACTTATATAGAATCAAAATCCACCCGGCCAAATAGTGAAGTACACACATGGCAGCATTTTGAAAACGACTTATTTATTTTTTTTAAGAACAATTAATTAAATATTAATATGATTACAAAGAAAACCAGCTCAGCAGAACGATGAAAGAACTAAGTACACAAACCAGGTCCACATTGTTCAATTTGTTGGCTTCCAGAATATTCACATGTAGAGACTGAATATGGAAGACAATTAAGATCCTGATGAAACACTTGTGGAGTCCTTCTAGACCGATAATGATGATTTCTTCTCATTTGACACATCTCCTTCAATGTTGACTGTGATAGCTCTTGGTTTTCTGCTCTGTAGCTCAACTGAAAAATCATATGGAGCTCATTGGCCAGTTTCGGAATTGACTTGAGCTTTGGGTTTCTGTCCTTATGGTAATTGTGAGAAAAAATTTAGACAGTACAGGAAAAATATCAAGGTTAGGAACATAACAATACTTTAGAAAAAAAAAAAAAAAACAGAATCTAGCTTGAGGTGGTACAGCCTGCAACACAATAGAGATTGCTCAATGATCATATAGTTTTTAAGAATGGAAATTATTAGGAATAGGAAGAAAATTAAAAAAAACCAAAAAAAAAAAATCAGGCATAACATTCTTTATCATGGATGTCTTATGGTAACTGAATATTAATGCATTTTCATTAGCGCTTTAAATGAATGAGTTAGTAAAACAATTTATATAAATCACCTTAATTAAAAAGAGGAACAGGAATAAGATAATCCAAAGATGTTCTCATTTAGGCAAAGCTTTAAGAGATTCATTAAAATCCGCCTAAAAAGGCACAATGAACTCAATTAAATCCTAAGAAACATGAAAATCATTCAATTTTCCAACGAACAGTTTGAACCAATGTAATAATAATGTGATATCTAGAGAACTGAACTTTGAAGCCAAATCACGACAATGATAAAGCAACGGACTCAAGCTTCGCCTCCCAGCATAAAAATGCCAAGTGATGGCTTACTGGGACTACAACAATGTCCTCCTAAGCAGTATCCATCTGTAGTTTACAGATGAAGAAGAAAAATATTATATCTAAGAGAGAGATTTCTCACAAATGTGGTGGTTATTATCATATCATTTCTAAGCATATCTATTCCCTTGGTGATTTTTTGTGATCATAAGTTATTTCATATGAAGGCACCTCTGATAATAATATGTGGGGGGGGGGGGGGGGGGCCTTTGATTACTGCTTTACTTGCTTCTAAATTGAAACGGAGGCATCTAAGAATCAACACTGATGTCAAAATTTTTACAGAGACATAAAGGAATAATGCTGCAGCATAAAACACATAATCATAATTAACATGCATTATTCAAAACACATCCGTTAATGACAAAATAACCAAATAAAACAAACTGCAATTCTGAACAAAGAAAGAAATAAAGCCTTTGCATGTCATTCTTTACATATTACTCGATATCCTTGGATAAAATTGGAGATGAGGTTTATTAAATTGAACCAATAAATTTGAAACAGCTGCAGATTACACATCATAAAATGAAAGAATCTGGAAAAAATGCAAAAACGGAAACAAATATACCGCGAGATTAAGAGTTTAGGAGGGATGTTGACGGAGGTAAGAGAAGATTGAGCACCAAATGCAAAAATGCAGAGCCACAAACCAATTGCTCGCCCTTGAAACAGCTCAGAAACTTGAAATCCCCTCAATTTAATAATTGGGGTGGCTTGCATTTCCACATATGACCCTCTTTCTTTGAACAAAAACTCTCTCTCAACTTGCTTCTCCTTCCCATCATTCAATCCATAGACATGCAAGCTTCTCACCAACTCTGCCAAATCACATGCAACCAAAACATGTACACAAAAAATCATAACTTTTAACACATGATAAAAATCTTTAAAACAACTTTTTTTACTACAATATCTCATTTGGATTCAAGGATATCAGGTACCTCTATTCATGGTGTTTTCAAAGACAAAGAGAGCTTTAATGAAATGTTGCTGCTGAGTTGGATCCATAAGGAAGACGAGAGAACATTATGATTTTAAAACAATAACAAGAGAAATGAAGAACATTGGGCTCAAAGAGATGAAAGAACAAGTTTGCATGATTTTCATCAACCTCGCTTCACTCTCCCAGCACCAGTGACACAGCCCAGCGTGTGTTTTTTTGGAATTTTCCTTTTCTTCTTTGTATTTTACCATTTTTGTATTCTGATCTGTCCTGTGTTTAGTTTATCACCAAGTCTTCTTGTAGTGTAGGGAAATTACAAACAAAGGCTTGGTTTTTGTAATAAAATCTATAGGTATTAATTGTATTAACATTTATTCTTCTCCAATCATAAATTTTAAACAACCAAATTATTATTATTTATACACCTTTGTTTAAATAGAATTTCAACATTATAATGAAATCAAATGCTGAAACCCACAAACTTAACATCAAAATCAAATAATCCCTTAACAATAACAAGAATTTTAGAAAGCAATTACAGTATATTTATTAACTAATGATCCTTGGAACCAAGTTAGAAAGAATCCGAGGTTATGTTGCCATTTAGCATCCAAATACGTACACGTACATTTGCAAATTTGGACTCTTTTTCAGGCGTTTTTTTCGAATTCCAATGGACGCCATCAAAACTCAATTAAATTAGCCACGGAAATATCCACTTACAAAATGACCCCTAATTAGTTGACTAAATACTTTAAAAAATAAGCCGTCATTGACTTCGTTCAGTGGGGTGTTTTATGTCAACATATATAACAGCCTTTTCCCGAAAGCCGTCCCATGGGCGCATGTTTGAGATGTGGCAACTGCAAGGCGGCAAAGTTGATTTTGAAGTGATCTTTAATTGACCTTCGCAGCGACAAGAGCTAACAAAAATGCTATTGAGGCAGCTTTTTGACCGCTAATGACGTCGTACACTGACTGTAGAGTGAGAATTTTTTATTTTTAACAAGTTTGCACAAGACTTTGTCCGCATTTCGTGAGTTGTGAACGTGATCAAACGAAAAAATGCTTTCTGTTCATGTGATATCAAAGATTTGGTTTATGAAACCAACCCCCACACGTACAAATACGTATTTCTATCAAAATAAAAATTAAAAAAAAAAAAAAACCAGATTTACTGTATCACAACCACCACAGTATTTCTCCAACTTCTGCGCCAGATCACTGATAGACAGATAAATTGAAATTGATTCAATATTCCTGGTAATGATAAAGAAACCAATATGATCCAGCAAAACACCTTCAGGACTCTAGAGTAAGGCCAGCATCATCCTCGGAATTCTCAGGGGAAGTGGTCTCTGGAAATAATTCTTCATTGGGATACAACTTCCCATATAGCTGTTGATTGCCATAACCAAATTTTCATCAGCATCTCAAAATGACGACAAACGCTTAGTCCAAATAAATGAACACCACAAAACTGCAGTATAATAAAACAAAACTTCAAACGTTATGACAATCTGAAGATGATGTACCTTTTCAGTTGCGTCTAAAAGATCATTGTAGTTCAGATTTCCATCTGGTGTGGGAGTGGAGCTAATAGATCCAAACTGACCCTAAAGTAAACATATGACTCTATCAAACTGGCATTACAAGTCAAAAATAATGAGAACATTAATGCTCTTGGCGAATTACATCCCCAGAAACACTGCAGCTCTGTAACCATAATACAATATCCCTTTACAAAATAATGGGGAAAAAGAAGGGCAAGAAAAAAAAAACATAAAAATAAGTGCACGCCCACAATAAAGGTACATTTTAAGACTATGAAAGAAAACTTTTGGCAAGGAAAAGACAGATGCAAAACATACCATTCTTAGACCATGAATATACAATGCGCTCCAAAGTAAAGTGGGCTCTGCTTCTTCCATATCCTCACTTTGAGCTGTAGAGCTATTTCCAGCGGTTCCAGTAACAAGAAGTTTCTGAAGAGCACTTAAGGCTGCATGTAGTAACTTTTTCCCTTGATTGACTTCATCACACAAAGCTGAAAAATACAACACAAACCTGAGCAACCAAAAAGAAAAGCTAAGTGAACTCGAGTATCACAAAATTTCATTTAAAAAGTAGGGGGCAGTTAAATTTTTGTATCAGACATGACTAATTTGAAAATGAGCATAGAACCGAAAACATGGAACTCATATACAGTGGGTTTCACTTACTTTTTCTCAAACTCATATCTATTAGCACAGAAAGATAATATAAGGGTGAAGATAGTTTTAGCCACATAAATTTATCATGATATTAAAACTAGCCATTACATATTTGAGAGTTAAAGGGATAATTTTTGTTTTGCCCTAAGCACACAGGGTCTAATGGGAAGCACAGTTTCCAACATTTGATCATATAAAACGGTAAAAAGAAAAACACTAGTCAGCTTCAAAACAAAAACAAAAATCTTACATTCCTAGAGGACACACTGCTAAATTGCCACCAAGCTGGAGAACTCGGATTGATGTAACCTGCTCGGGAAACAAGGCTGGAGGGGTAACAAAAAGAAGAAAAAGTTAGCAAATAGCTTTTCTATTTCACTTCAAATCTTCAGCATAGCAAGAGTAAAAATACTAAGAGTCAATCTTACATCTGGGAGGAAATATCACCATTAAATTTGATAGATCTGATTTCAAGGAACTCCTTGTAATGCATATCCCCCTAGCCACCTTGCCTTTATTATCATTGAGACTGAAAGCTTGAAAACTTTCTTGCAGTTGCTGATGAGATGAGACTAATGACCCCGGAACAGTAAAAGATGGATCTAGGACCAACTTGTGGCTATATATATCCTGACCTGAAGCCAATCTAACACCTTTATAGGACCCACTATTCTGCATTCAAATAAAACCATATAATTTATTCCTTCGACACAAGTAGCCTATTGAGTTTAATAAAAGAAAATTCCCTGTTATAACCAAATTCATAAGCAAACTTCGAACCTGGTCCGTAAGCAGAGAAATCACTGGCATCCGCAGAACCTAACCATAAGAGTTTCAAATGAAGATAAGCAAATTAACTCAGCAGAGGTACAACAGATTAATTCCACTTCAACTCATATTTATTAGCCCATTCACCGACCAAAATTTCGACATTTTCCTAAGATGGTATTAAATATCAAGCAATTTTTCAAAAAGAGCAGACCCATTCCGTTAACTCAAGTGGAATCAGAATAGAACCACTAATGCGAAAAAAAATCAGATGTCTGAAAAAAAAATTACTGCACTTTCAACACAAGCAGCTTAAAGTGCTATTACAGACTGTAGCTTTGGGTTTCTAGACACCCTTAAAACTTGATAGAATCATACTGGCAGAAGGAAAGGGTGCAGTAAACACACAAAGACAGCAATCAGTTACTTCAAGTTCCAAACTTTTCTCCCAAGTTTGTCTCATATACTTCTCCCATTCCCACCACTTCAAATAACAAACAACTAATGTTTATCATGTTGTTCATTACTACATGGATGATATCTGACGGCAAAGAAACAATCGGATAATGGTGAAGTTCTAATTCAAATACAACAAAATTTTTCATGGAAGATAAAGCAGAAGGCATCCTTTTAACCTTACATAAAGACAGCCTTTGACGGCAGCACGACGGCAAAAGGCTTGTGGTAGTTCCCCTTGCCCATAAATGGGATATATCAAAGCCCCAAGTGCATTTTGAAACCTGAACAAAACAACACGAGTCATCAGATGAGTTGTACAGTGCTAACACTTTCAGTAATACCAAAAGGAAAAAGGAAAAAGGCAAAACACTAACACTAACCTGCCAACGGATGAGTTGTAGAGAGCTAATCGATTGATCCCATCTTTTGTCTTAAGCACATATTCACTGACTTCTTGATCATAATCTGCCATCGCTATTGCATATAGAACAATACTACAAAACCAAAAGAATGCATAAGCAATCAACAACAGAAAGAATAAAGCAAATCTTTTGATTCAACCGGCAAGGCATCTCCAACCGGAAGAATAACCAGGCAATTAAGTGCCATAAATAGATAAGGGAGAAAAAGGTCACGGGCAGGAAAGGACTGTACGATTTAATCTTGTGAGGCAACTTCATTTTAGTCAAAAACTCAGCAAAAGGACTGTCCAAATCTTCCTGAGAGATTCTCACATTATTTTCTTCACTTTCATCTAGACTCAAGTGTCCCTGTACGAGCTTAAAGAATCTCATCAACTGATTCTTCTCCATCAAACCCAAACTCTTATCCTTAAAAATCGCAGCACGTGAATCCGGCACACTACACAGCTTGGCATCAGCATCCAGCATAAAAGTTGCATCAATACTTTTGAATTCAAGATAGTGACTCGCCCCAGACTTTAACATCAAGTCTACGGAATGATCAGCACAAAATAAAACCCTAGGTCCAGATACATCTAAATTAAAGTTTCTAGGGTGTTGGTTGAGAAGTCGAGGAGCATAATTGGATATCTCAACATCAGAGTAAAGAGGATCGTGGCAGACAGATGAAGGTGTCGAATGGGAGTTAAGGAAGTGAGTCAGGTCAGCAACGGAGAGAGATGAGAAGTGGGACCCATAAAATGGGTTCGGGTCGAGGTGGAGGACCGATTTGCCAGAGGCTGATGCTGCAGCCGAAATCACAGATTCTGGCAGGCCAGTTCCAATGACAATGAGGTCGAATGCGGTTGGCTCAATTGGAGGGTATGGTGGCACTGGGAGCTCACTCTCACTCTCACTCCCATTCATGATGGAACGCCAATTGACAGTCAATAAATACTACTATGATTGTTGATGAGAGAGAGAGTGATTCAATACGATACTGAGTAGAATACAACCAGCTTCAGCTTCAGCTTCAAATGATGAGACAACTGATGATCTGAAACTGATGAGACAACTTCGTCAAATGATAAAACCTACAGCCACAGAAATCAAAAATAAAATAGAAAACATATTATTATTGTTCAAAATAAGCATGATTAAAGCCCATAGGATTTAATTCTGGATTATATGAATGAATGAACACGCTAGAAAATTTGCACTTCAATTTTTGAATTATCATCTAACAGAAAGAGTTGATTAGATCAAAGAATAACAAATTGATACTATGCGCTATCCATTTTGATAGTAATTTGCTTTAGTTTAGTTTAATCCAAGTAGTAATTATTTGAAGTTCCAAAAAAAAAAATTAAAAATAAAAACCTTAAAAAAAAAAAGGGGGGGGAGCTACAGCCAGCAAAATTCCTCTGTGGATTTCAATCAAAAGTAGTAAAATTGTCGACGGTGCTTTCGGTTTCTCTTTCTCTTCGGAAGGAAAAGGAATTGTTTTCTGCAGACATCAAAATTAGGCCGTCATACCAAGGGATCCGATGAAAGGAAATTTATATAACTAGCCCAAGAATTTTTAGATTTTTCGAAACTGGCCCTCCAGCTTTTTTCTAACAATTTTCAGTTGAAAATATTCTCGCCGCTCTCGACAAATTATCATCAAATCAATAATGAATAAATGTACTTATGCGGAAGATAGAATCATCATTTACCCAAAAAAAAATCATTAAGTAATAAAAATTAAAAATAAAAAATAAAAACGTCACGCCAAAAACAGTTGCGATGGACGGACTTTGCCATGGACAGCCTATAGCAACCAAAATTTAGCAAGATCCACAAAGCCATGGCTCGTTAAAAATTTGCACATTCTCTCTCAAGTCTCAAGCACCAATACCATCGCCTACGGGTGGGCCGGTTTAGGCCCAAACCCAAACGAACCAAATTTCTTGGGTTTAGCATTTTCCAACCTATGGAGCGATCCAAAGAAGCATAGAACTGAGCCGAATCTGAATTTTCGGCTTTGGTCGATTTGGGCTGCACTAAAACACAAGTGAGAATTGTGCTTTTGTCAGTTTGTGCAGTTGGATGACAAATGCAACTCGGTGCCAATGATGTAACCGAAGATGCTGAGACTCTACGAACAACGGGGTTTTTAATTAAATATATCCTAAAAATAGGGTATTTGTGTAGATATATCATATAGTTTAAAATTATATAGATATGTCATTTTAGTTCCTTAGAATTAAAATATATAAAGCCACACTAAAAATCACTCTCCAACAGCCACCTATTTCTCACTATTGACTAAAGCCAATTTCCCCCAACAAAACAACACTCTACACTCTCAAAATCAGTTATCAGCCAATGTATTCAGATTTGGGCTAGCAATAGATGCATTATTCATCTAATGAGCAAAGTATTTTAAACTTTTTATTTTTTGTGTTATTTATGCATTTTGTTGATATTATATTGGTTTTAGGGTTATATTTGACTTGCGATAAACAACAAAACAACTCACATTTTCATTAGATCTGCATCATATGACTGCTATATGATGGATTTTCTAACTTCATTAGTTGATATCTAATTTTATGTTGAAGATTTTTGTTTTGCACCCGTCGTACACAACTGCAGTCGTATATCCTTGAATTTACACGACTACAGTCGTGTATTTCAATAAGTTACACTACTTATATCGTGTATGCATAAACTTACACGACTATAGTCGTATATGTATGAATTTTACACTACTGCAATTGTGTAAGTGTGAAAAATATTGCAGTTATTATGACACCCTAGCTTTGTCAATGTGCCAAAAATTTTTTTTGACTAAACATGTCCCTTAACTGTTTGTTAGATTATAGTTGTATATTTTAGCAAGTTCCACAACTGTTGTCATGTAAATGGGCAGGCGGTTCCAACGCTTTTATATGCCTCGTTTGATTTTATTTTTTATTTATTGTATAATTGTGTGTTGTATTATTACAGGAAATGACTTTAGTACGTGTGCCCATTATGTTTTGTGGTAAATGGATTGAGCAAAATTAGGATAGCTGAAAAAGGGTCATAAAAAATTAAGATAGCGTCGCAAGGCAAAGAGAAGTTACGTCGTAAGTGTGGTAAGTGCGGTTCTAGAGGACATAATTGACTAAATTACAGTGCATCAATTCCACTGTCTGACAATGAGCCTATAGTTGGACTGAATAAAACATAAGCAAGCATGGATAATGTACTAAAACTTACATACTTGTCCCTTTCATTGTCTTTATTTCTTTAATATTTGTAATTGTTAGTTGACCAATTTAATGATTGTTTTTTTTTTATCCAATTGTTTAAGTAGGTTTCTGTCAATAGCGTGTAACTTTTCAAAAGGAGCCGAGCATGGGTTTATAAAAGCTGGGCCAATTTACTGGAGCAAATTAGCTATGATGATTGAGTAGCAACTTTTGTTAACTTAAGACTTATTTATGATTCTGACATGTATTAGGGTTATATTGTTTCATGCAAAAAAGCTTTTGATATTTGATGTATTGAAATTGTAAATGTTAAAGATTATGTTAACAATGTGTTATAATTCTGTTGAGTGATTTATGTAGTTTTAGTTCTCTGTCCATGTACTCAACTACAGTCGTGTATTTATGAATTTACCAGACTGTTGTCGTATTTCTATAAAATATTATAATCGTATATATGAAGATACTCAACAGTAGTCGTGTATCTATGGTTATTTGAGTTTCTAACCATATCTGTGAAGAACTGAACTATGTAATAGATGATAAAATTACTAGAAGTTAAGGAACAAATAAGATGATAAAATGACTAGTGGTGAAACAATACCAGACGGTATCTACAAAAATACCTGAAGCTAGTCGTGTATTTATAAAAATACCCAACGGTAGTCGTGTATCTATAAAAATACCCAACAGTAGTCGTATATCTATGAAAATACCTGACTGTAGTCGTGTATTTGGGCTGAGCATTTCTTAAATATATATGACCATCTTGTTATCACATATACTGTACAAAACTAATAAAATTCTCTTTCAATAATACATTTGACCAAAAATAAAACATATATATAATGTAAACTCATCTTTAGTCATATCAAACGTCAATTACATCCCAATTGCTAAGATTGTGTTTCAAACGCTGTACAAAACTATTACATACCATGATAATTAATCCAAAAAATGGTAAAATCACAACAATAAAGTCCTTAAGGTTGTGTTTTAGTAATTAGTTTCTACAACCTATGTCCAAATAATTTGACAGCCAATGCTTTGCGAAATTGAGAACCGGATATTTTTCTGTCCAATCTTAAACCACATCGCTTTCTCGTCTGATTTCACTTCCCTTAATAATATGCTGTGGAGTAACTGGGCAGAAAACTTTAACTCTTACACATCCAAAAAATGACCGAAATAAGAACGCCTGAAAATTCTTGTCTACTCCTCAAAGAGTTTTCTTTTGATGTCCTCAATTGCATTTAGTGAGGATCGGCTAGAAATCTTCGCTCTGAAATAATCTAATTCCTTGATTTTCGGTTCCATCTGCGTAAACACAAAAATATTTGAATTATGATATAATAATATATTCCAAACCAATCAGAAAAATTATACGACATACTAGTCTAGTACAATTTTCTTGTACAAATATAGTCAAGTAAATTATTCAGTACACGACTACAGTCGAGTAAAGTTTGGATATACTCGACTGTAGTCGAGTACAGTTATCATTGCACGACTGTAATATAGTACAATATTATTACACGACTGCAGTCGAGTATATCTAAAGTAGACAATTCTTTGACTCGGAAGAAAATGCAGTAAATCAAACATCATCAATTTCAGCTTTTAAACATTAATCTAAGAATAAGAAACAAAGAAACAAGTGCAGACAAAAACTAAAGAAAGAAACATATAACAATGAGATCACATGCACATGGCCATCAATTCAAACAAACTAGATAAGCAAGAGAAACTATATAATAAATTTTCAAAATGTATTGATGTTCTTTTAGAATGTTGGTGCTTGTCTTGTATTTATTTTGTATCAAAAGCACAAATTTGATAAATGCCTAACCATAAAATTTTATATCAAAAGTCAATGATCTTATATGTAACATCCAGATTGTTTTTTTTTCTATTTTATATCAAAAGTCAATCATGTCCATTCACGTACAAGGAAAAATTTAACTAATGGACTTGAAATGTGGATCCAAAAACCGGCCTAACTTGCTCATAGGAAAGAACCGAAAAATTGTATTTAGAAATTTTATTACATGTTGCTATTCTCATTGTATATATTAGCATCACTAATTTAATCAGTTTAAACAACAATAGTTTTAGCAACAACTGAGTTTTGCATCAGAATCACAACTTATAAGGAAATATATTATTTCTTAAGGAGAAAAAGATTTTCAATTGTTTAAAGCACCATGTGTGCATCAAGGCCAAGCAGCACATTTAAGATGAAAAACAAAGACATTTTTGTTTTAGAAAAAAGCTAAGTAGATTTTATTGAGATTCATGAAAGTTTAACGCCATTGGGTACCTGTGACAGTACTATCAAAATGCAGATGACCAATATACATCGGTAAGGTTTCTTGCAACCCCGTTACAATCAATCCTAGCGTTGTTATCTGAAACATGCAGTGCATGAAACATTAGCCTGAACCTTCCCAGATGCTTAGTTAAGGTACCCAAGTAATGCTATAAAAGATGACGAAAACAATAAGAAGTGTTCTTACTAATGCAGGAAATTATGATTTCTAAACAATATTTGGAATGATGACCAAGTTCCAGATGTATATTAGACTTACCCAATGTTATTCTCAATGGAGAGGGACAACAATTGACCACTTACAGAGAGTGGACATTGAAAATTCTACTGCAGGAAAGAGTTAACAAAGGGTTTAGTTCATACTACTGAATGGTTAAAAAAAGGATTTCACACTACCAAACAAAAGTAGTTGGCATTAAGGATGTGTTTGATTGAAATTTTAGGATTAACACAACAACAAACACAAGCATCAGAGTAATAGTGGTAGAAAAAGGAATTTTTTTTTTAACCAAAAACTCAGACATCCAAAAGCCAAAGCAAAGTGTACAGGCAAAATATTAAAAACCAGGAGAAAAGAAATTCTTAAGAAAGCATAAAAAGAGAAGAAGAATATTGAATTACCTTGCACTGATGATGGCTTGCAATGGTAAATCTGCAAGAGCAGAGGATCTAGTAAAACTTCATCAACTATAAAGTAAACGAAAGGGAAGAAACAACACTATGCTACAAACACAAAAATTAGCAGCTTAGATTAAAAGTAGAAAGAAATTGGAGCTTGTAGTTGGGTGTTGTGTATGTTGGTAGTGAATGAAGAATTTTGACGCTATGTACGCGACCCGATCGTGAATGATTTAAGGAATTACGTTTTCATTTAGAGTATTTCGGTAATTGCAGATTCAAAAAGGCATATACGAGGAATTTTGAACTATGAGGGTGCTTTTAGATAAATATTGTATTTTTAGGGTATTTCAGGAGTAAATTCCTGACGAACAACATAAATGGCTTTTTACAGCGTTATGAATTTCTTCACATGCGAATCTAATTTGGGTAAAATGAAAATAGTATTGTTGTTTTCAAAGCATTGAACCAAAAGGGAACTAGTCTAAACCCGTTGGCAGAAGAACGGGCAGGATGTGGTGGCTGTATTGAAGGTTGACGGCAGAGGAGCAGCGGCGATGGCAGATGAGCAGGAGCAGTGAAGGCAGGTAGAGGAGCAACAACGATGGCTGCAGTTGATAGCAGTAAGTGTTCTTCCTTCTTGGGGCCAGTTTGGTAATGTTGTATGTTTTAAAATAATTGATGTTAGTTATACTGTAAAAATAATTAGCTGTGAAGAGAATCAATTAAAAGTTTGGTAAATTTTATTTTAAAAAGTACTGTGAGTTTTAAAAGCCGTATGTGTTTGATAAATTTTATTTTTTATTTTGTTAGTTCAATATAATTGGTTATAATAATAATAATAATCTCTTTAAAACTAATGATTTTGTTTCCAAATTAAAAAGGATAATTTATGATGTTTATAATATATATATTAGGATATATGTGGAATTGTATTAAGAATAAAAGTGATTCTCAAAATTAAATTTTGAAAAGCTACTCCTTTCCTACTTTTCAAAATTTGCTGTAAGTTTGGATGATTTTGTCAAAAGTGATTTCTAAAAAAAATTACCAAACACTAAAATTAATTTTTAACTTTTCAAAATCACTTTTGAGCATCTAAAAGCAATTCAAACGAGCCCTTAGTCAATATCTCTGTTTTTCATTTTTAGGACTTATATTTTATTTGATTTTGTTTTTCGAAAATTGAATAGGTTAGAATCATATAGATTTTATATTATAATTAACTATATTTAAATTATCCTTCTTATTTTTTAAAACTTCATATTATTTTTATTTTTTAAAAGATAAGGAAAAAATGGGGTAGGTTGATGAGTTTTTTTTTAAATTTTTTTTAACAAAATTAAGGAATTTAGAGACCATAGGCTGAACTGAATGTTGCAAAAAATCATCTAAATCGGTCCAGAATGCTCAAGTCATATAGGATCATTGCCCACATTCTTAAATATCCATTCAAGCAAAATGATAGCAAAAATAAGTGCAAACAACAAAATATATTCTTTAGGTGTTTCAACAAACATTTGTAGTGCCATATGTAACTAGCAACAATTTCATGAATTTCATTAAACCCATTGAAAAAAAAATTAAACGAACTTAGACCTAAACTCACCTAATTAAATCAAAATTAAAACGCATCGCTATTGGCTAACTTACCAAAAGTAGTAGTCGCTGTGTCCATTTGTCATTGCCGTTGCCGTTAATTTACATAATTTATTAGAAATTGTTAGTTTCTATGGTTTCTGTGACAATGTTGAATGAGACTGGTAAGGATAAATGAATCCAAAAACCTTATATTTAACTGATTATAATAGAAGGATTTTTATTTTGAGTTAATCGTTAGTCTTGTCTCTATGGCAAGTGGTGTCTGTCTTGTCTCTATGACAAGTTAGTTGTTTTATTTGCTCATTTTTTCTCTACTCGTTGGTCTTAAGTTTGTTAATGTTATGGCCAATAACAATGGTAATCATAATTTTAATGTGAACAATGCTTATACTGGTTTGTCCATTGAAGAGGAGGATAAAGGTGGCTGATTATTACTGGTGATGATGTTGACGATGGTGGAGCACTGAAAGGTGATTTTTGGTATTGCCTGGTGGGGAGATTTCTCACTGATAAGGTTATTAATTTTTCGGCTATAAGGAACACAATGGCAGCTCTTTGGCGACTAGGGAAAGGGGTGTGCATCAAAGATTTGTCCCCTACGCTTTTCCTTTTTCCAGTTCTTTCACGAGATTGATGTCACAAGGGTGATGCAATTGGAACCTTGGACATTTGATCAACATATTTTGATAGTCATGAGATTGGGGG
The DNA here is from genome assembly GCA_030449835.1 of Clausena lansium. Classification (NCBI taxonomy): domain Eukaryota; kingdom Viridiplantae; phylum Streptophyta; class Magnoliopsida; order Sapindales; family Rutaceae; genus Clausena; species Clausena lansium. Next base: position 396,914 of record JASUUF010000224.1, on the reverse strand, counting down.
AGAATGAACAACCGCAGAATGTGCCATTATTTCACACTTCATTTTGGATTCAAATCTATAATCTTCCTGTCAGATTTTTGCCAGAAAGGATTCTACAAAACATGAAAACTATATTGGAACTTTTCAAGAATCGGATGAGCATAATCTTTTGGGAGTTTGGTGAAATTATATGCGGATTAAGGTCTTTGTTGATGTTCAGAAACCACTCAAATGACAAATGCGCCTTAAGAAAACAAGAGGGGAATGGCTCTGGATTGATTTCAAATATAAATGGTTAAATGTTTTATGTTTCATCTTTGGCCTTCTTGGCCACACGGAGAGGCACTGCTCGAAGTTATATGATTGTCTTATTGATACTATTGTTAAGCCTTACGGGCAGTGGATGAAGGCGCCGAATAGAAGAACTTCGATGAACTCCGGTGAGTGCTTGTTACGTTCAACACCGCCGAACTTGGTTGACGCTCATTTTAGGAGTTAAAACTATTCTGCAATTGCTATGGCGGTTGATTTGGTGTCTACCGTAAAATCTAGGGCCAATTTGAATCAAAGTAGTGATGAGGTAGTGATTGATAGGATTATAGGTACCAACAAGAAAGTTACAGATATATTGCTAACTCATAGTCAACCACGTCTCAATAGAAAGAAAGTGGTGGGTCCAACTATTGATTCGGGTAAGGCAATAGATACTGAGGAGGATTTGGATAAGGATATTATAGTTGTTAATGTTAAGAGACAGAGATATCAAGTTGGGCCATAAGAGACTATGGGCCATGATAGAGGTATGATTTCTCAAATGATGGACATTGTGGCGGACTCAAAAAATGGATCAGCGGTGGGACCTGTGACCTAGGCCTACTGAGAGCAATGAGTATATTAAGTTAAAACTGTCGTGGGCTGAGCCAACTACGGATAGTTCAGGTTTTGGTGGATTTGGTCAAAAGTAAAAAACCTTGTTTTTATTTTTCTGATGGAAACATTATGCTGTAGAAATTAGCTAGAATGACTCGAAAGTAAACTGGGGTTTGATGGTTTATTTGTGGTAGATAGAGTGGACCGTAATAGTGGGCTTGCGTTGTAATAAAGTAAAGCTTCTGAAATACATTAGGAATTTCATCAATGTTGAGATTGAAGTTACAGATATGGGGAAGTGGAGAGTAATGGGATTTTACGGCTACCCTTAATCTATAAGGAGGCATGAGTCTTGGAATTTGTTTTGGACTCTTGCAATTTCTTCCTTAGCTCTGTATTGGCGACTTCAATGATTTGCTGGCAGTTAAGTAAAAAAAGAGCAATCATACTTATTTAAATTAGAAACTTTAAGGGTTCAGAGATGATGTTTCCGATTTTGGTTTAATTGATTTGGGTGTGGAAGGGTATCCTTTTACATGGGAGCAGTCTAGGGGTTCTGTCGATTGGGTTAAAGAGCGGCTAGATAGAGTGCTAGCCTCCTCTGCTTGGTGTCGTGATTTTTCTTAGGTTAAGTTTTGGAGTCTGGAATCCTCTTGTTCTGATCATTTCCCTATCTTCATGGACCAGATTCCTCAAATTCTTATGACTCGGTCTAAATACTTTCGCTTTGAAAACCTGTGGCTACGTGAAGTTGACTGTTTGGAGGTTGTTTACAATAGTTGAGATTCCTTTACTGGCAGCTTTATTCAAAGTAAGATTTCTGTTTATAGTGCTGATTTGCTTAAATGGAGTGGTCATTTAGCTCTGGATTTTCATAATAAAATCTCCAAGTGTAAGTAGTGTATGAAATAGCTGAGAGGTCGTTGTGATCAAGAAGGTAGTGATGAATTCATTGCAGTTAAGAACAATTACAATGAGTTGCGTAATAGCCACGAGGTATTCTAGAAGTAGAGGTCTAAATCTTTTTGGGCTTAAGGATCGGGATTCGAATTCTCGCTATTTTCATGCCACGACATCAGCGAGAAACAAAATAATGCTCTTATGAAGCTTTGAAATAACCAAGGACAGTGGTGTTCTAACCCAGATATTATTGATGGTTTAATTGTGGATTATTTCATGAGTTTATTTACCACTCATGGGTGTGTTGGTGAGGTTGCTTTTCATTATGTCGAAAAGAGAATTACTTGTGAGCAAAATTTGATGTTGTTGGAACCTTTCTCTATAACTGAAGTTAAGGAGGCTTAGTTTAGTATGCATCCTAATAAGTCTCCGGGTCCAGATGGTATGAATACTGCTTTTTACTAGAAGTTTTGGCATGTGGTTGGCAAAGATGTAACTAATGCTTGCTTAAATTTCATCTCCAACTGTACTTTTCCTGAAAGTTTAAATGAAACTTTGATTGTATTGATCTCTAAAAAGTTGTACCCTGAGCATTTATTAGATATGAGACCTATCGCTTTATGTAATGTTTGATACAAGATTGTGGCGAAAATGCTAGTAAACTAAATGAAGGTGGTATTGGATATTGTTATTTCGGAGGCTCAAAGAGCGTTTTTTCCTGGCCATACAATTACAGACAATATTCTTATTTTGGCTGAGATTATGCATTTTTTACAAAAGAAGCGACAAGGTAAACAAGGGGTGGCTATGCTCAAGATCGACATATCTAAAGTTATGATCGTATAGAATGAGACTTTCTTAAATTCATGATGTTGCAAATGGGGATTGATGATAATTAGGTTAATCTGATTATGCTCTATGTTTCCACTGTGAGTTACAAAGTGAGTCAGGATGGCAAATAAGTGGGTCTGATTATTTCTAACCGAGGCCTTCGTCAAGGGGATCTATTATCGTCGTATCTATTTATTTTTTGTGCGGAAGGGTTGAGTTCTTTGACTAAAAAGAATGAGGGGGCTAGTTTAATTCATGGTGTTCGTGTTGCTAGGGGTACCCCTATTATTACTCATCTTTTCTTCGCAGATGATTGTTATTTATTTTTCAAAGCTAATCAACAGAAGGCTTGTATAGTGAAAGATACGTTGGCTATTTATGAAGCTGCGTCTGGGCAGATGGTAAATTTTAATAAGTCTTCAATTTCTTTTAGCAGTAATGTGAGTGAATGTAAAGTTGGGCAGATTTGTGAAGTTCTTGGTGTTAATGCGACCACTAATCACGGTGCATATCTTGGCTTACCTTCCTATATTGGTAGAAAGAAGAGTAAAGTTTTCAGTTATATTAAAGATAAAGTGTGGAAGAGGCTTCAAGGTTGGACACAGAGAATGCTCTCTCATGCGGGGAAGGAAATCTTATTAAAAACGGTAGCTCAAGCAATGCTCAATTATGTTATAAATGTGTGTCTTCTCCCTCTAGATCTCTGTAAAGATTTGGAAAGAATGATGAACTCTTTCTGGTAGGGTATAGGCATAATGGAGGTGGTGGTATAAATTAGATGCATTGGGACAATTTGTGCAAGTCGAAATCTTGTGGGGGTGTTGGCTTCAAATTGCTTCATACTTTTAACGTTGCAATGTTGGGTAAGCAAGGTTGGCGTTTATTAACTAAGTTGAGCTCTCTTGTTGCAAAAGTCCTTAAGGCGCATTATTTTCCAAATTCTTCTTTTACTGAGGCGTCTTTGGGTTATAACCCAAGCAATGCTTGGCGCTCTATTATGGCAGTAAAGAATGTAATTGTGCAAGGTAGCTGTGTTCAGATTGGTAGTGGGCAAAGCACCATTATTGGTAAGGATCCCTGGATTCTTAATTTGGAGAGTGGCTTTACAATAATGGAATTGAATATTCACATCACTTCAGCGCTGGTGAGTAGCCTTATGGTCCATTCTCAGTGTAGATGGGATTATGGTTTAGTGGCTGACATTTTTAATGCAAGGGATAGAGATTTAATCTTACAAATTCCTCTTAGTGACAGTAGAGACAATGATGAGTGGTACTAGCTGGCTGATCCGCGTGGAATCTGTTCTATGCGAAGCTATTATAAATTACTGGTTGATATACCTGTAAATTCAAGCAGTGGTGTTTGGCGCAAGTTGTGGCAATTAGAGGTGCTGGGTAAAGTCAAGAATTTTCTTTGGCGGGCTATAGTAAATGTGTTGCCTACAACAGACAATCTCTTTTGAAAGCATGTTGATGCTCAGCCTGTGTGTTCTGTTTGCTCTGCTTCCAATGAGTCTGTGCTTCACATCCTAGTGGACTGTAGCTTTACAAAATATTACTAGGTGCTGTCATCTATTGGTTATGTTGAGGGCTGTACTTTTTTATGCATTGGATAGAGAATGTCTTCTCTTGTTGTAGCAAAGAGGAATGTAACCTAGCTGTAATTATCTGTTGGAGGCTTTGGATTAATAAGAATGACAGGATTTGGAATAGCAAGAATGGTCATGTGAGGAGTGTCCTCAACTCAACTGGGCAGAATTTGTTTCAGTGGCAAAAACAAGGAAGCAAAGTTTCTTCATTCATGATCCCAGTAGTACTGTTCAGGGGCCTGTTTGTTGGGAGAGGCCGCTTGCTGGCTGGTTGAAATGTAATGTTGACGCAACTACTTTTGTCTTAAGGTGTAAAGTGAGTTTTAAGAGAGTGCTTCGTTGTTATGAGGGTAACATTTTAGCAGCAAAGTGTGCTTGTCTTCTAGGAAGATTTGGTGCTCGTGATGCCGAGGCTTTGGGGATTCGTAAAATTCTTCACGGGATCAAGGATTTGCAGGTTTCCCGTGTTGTGCTAGAGACGGATTGCTTGCAAGTCTTTAATGCCTTAGTTGATAATTTCTCTAGTCCTAATGGCTTTGGCTTTGGCTCATTCTGTAGGTGAATTGTATTTCTCGTTTGTTAGAAGATCTGCGAACATCGCCGCCTATACAGTAGCTAGGGTGGGAGTTTTTATGCTAGGTTTTGGAGAGTGGAGGTTTATTCCACTTCCTTGGTTGATGTCTATTTTGTTCAATTCTTCTGTTTAATGAAATCTAGTTTTCTTCCAAAAAAAATTGATTATAATGGAAAAAAATTAGAAGAGTTAATTTCAAAAAACCTAAAAATGTTTGGATTAATTATGTAAACTTTCCAATGAATGATCAAACAAACGAAATTGTTTACACCCTTCTTATTACATCTTGACATCTTTCGTTGTCAATACTCAAATTGTTCAATCCAAGGTTGAATAAACTTCATTTTACCCTTATTTAGAATAATAATATTTAATTTACTTCAAAAAATGTGAAAATATTAATTTACCTCTATTTACTATTAAGAAGATTAAAAAATTCATCAATGCGCCATCATTTATCATCATATTCTAAACGAAGAGTGCATTTGGTATCGTATTTTACTGAGTATTTTTTGTTTTACAAAAATAATGATATAGAAAATGCGCTTGGCGGGACGTTTTGTAGCTGTAATGGGAAATTATGGAGAATGAGATATTTCCTTTCTTTAGCTTTTTTTTAACAAATGTAGAAAACATAATATTTGCGTTTTCTGAATTTTGTTTTCCAACCTGCATACGCATACATTAAATGCATAGGAACCACACTTTGTGACTTTTGTGACTTTTGTACATTAAAAATGTATGGGCTTTTAAAAGACATTAAATACAAATACGAAACTTATATGATAAATACACAATGAAATTTGTTATGTTTATGCAATAATTTTAATATAAAAATGTTTTAAAAAATAATAATTTTTTTGAAATAATTATGATATCTATAAATTATTATATGGTATTTTATTTAATAAAACTTTGTGAATATATAAAAAAAATACTACTTATAATTTTATATTAATATTTATTATTACTTTATTTTACTTGTTCATTCAATTTTTGTAAAAATATCTAAAATAACAAAAAGATAAATGTTAATAGGTGTAATGTAACTATTTCAAAATAATTTTCATAAAAATTATGTTAAACACATTTTCACTATTTATATTTTTTAGATAAACTACCAAATATAATTTACCCTTTTCTATTTTTAGTTATTAATTTGAAGATAAATTATTAAACGTGTTTTTATTTTTACAAAAATTTGATTTTTCTTATTTTCTAAATGAAATTCGAAAACACCTTTTTTTTTTTACTTTTGAGGAATAATAAATTAATGTTCGTGAAATTGATCTAAGGTGAATTGAAGTTTATCCTCCAAAATATCCAAAACTAAGCTGTATATTTACACATTAGCCCTCTTGGCAACAGCTCCAATAGCGCGCCGTCAACATCACGGAGCTTTCTACTTTTGCGTATTGATAAGATTCAACTCCCCATCCGAAATGACACATAGTACAGGGCTGTTTCCGTCATTTACCCTAAGACTGCACGTGTAATCCAAATATAAAACACTAACAAATAACGCCCACGTGTCACGATCTTCCGCAAGTTATGAAGGTCGAAGAGACCAGGATAGTACACGTGAGTCTTTGGAGAAACACAAGACACTGACAAGACCTCAAATCGCCCAATAGCATCACATCACTCGGACTGGTGACTTGGCAAAAGATTTTCGAAATCCCGCCTAAACCAGGACTTCAATTTATTTCGTAATTTTAATTTACAATTTTTTTTTATTTCCTCAAAAATTAACCTTTCGTTATTTCGCTCCGCCTCATAAATCCAAAAGCAAAGGTCCACACACACGCACGAACAAAGCATATCCTTTTGTCTTCCAGAAACCCTAACCTCACCAGGTAACTCGCTGAGTCTCTCCGGCGCGGACTCAGTCCGAGTCTCTCCGATTCTCACTGATTCTTACCGGTTTACGTCATTTTTAGTGCAGGATTCATCATGAAAGGAGGCAGATCGAAAGCTGACGCGCTAGGAACTGATAGCAAGTGAGTTTTCGTAGTTTTGATAATATCGTATCTGTAGATCTATTCTTTTTTGTTGTTTTACCGTCGCTTGTATATTATTTATTTTATTCAAGCTTGTTTGTAAATCTTTTTTATTTTTTTTTCTGGTGTTTAAAGGCTGAAGAGTAAAGGGGCGAGAGCCGGCAAGCGAACGGCGAAGCCTAAGGCTGCGAAAGATCCAAACAAGCCGAAGAGGCCTCCTAGTGCTTTCTTCGTTTTCATGTATGAGTTTCTATTTTCTTTTCCTTTTTTTCAAAAAAAAAATTACAAACAAAAATCATCTTTATGCTTTCCGTGCTGATTAGAGAGTTTTAAATCTCAATTTATTTTTGACGAAATTAAGGGAGGAGTTCAGGAAGCAGTTCAAAGAAGCTCATCCTAACAACAAATCTGTTGCTGCTGTAAGTGATTACATAGTTTTAATGTTAAGTGATTACATAGTTTTAATGTTAAGTGATTACATAGTTTTAATGTGAATTTTAAGTGATATATATATTTATATTACTTCTCTCCTAACCAATTTTTAATGTAAGCTTTCTTATGAATCAGGTTGGCAAAGCTGCTGGAGAAAAATGGAAGTCAATGTCAGATGATGTGAGTATTATATTTAATATATTCATCTTTTTTTTTCGTAATTAAAAAAATTATACATAAAATATATGTATTGACTTGTTTGTTCATATTACTTTGGATATACGATTTTAGGAGAAAGCTCCATTCGTAGCAAAGGCTGAGAAAAGAAAGTCTGATTACAACAAGAACATGCAGGATTACAACAAGCAGTTGGTAATATTTTTAGGAATTATTGTTGTTTATAATGATAATTCTGATGACAGAATGATTGGATGATGATCTGTTTTACAATAGGCTGATGGAGTCAATGCTGCTGAGGAAAATGAATCTGACAAGTCCAAGTCTGAAGTGAATGATGAGGATGATGAAGAAGGCAGTGGAGAGGTTTCCTTCGACTACTAACCTATTGACTTTCGTGTAATTATAAAAATGTTATCCTTTGTTAATCTGATTCTGAGTGAGTTTTCTGTTTGTTTTACAGGAGGAAGATGATGACTAGAGAACGGCGGTGAAGGATTCAAAAAGTTGTTTTTAGCAATCCAGTAGAATTGCTTATAACATGATAACCCGTAGCCTTTTAGATTAGATTAGGAAAGAAATCAAGTGTTGTTCAGGATTTATTGGAGCACCATATGGATGGATATGTACTTAAATGTTCTCTTTTAAGTCTTTAATCATCTAGTTTCAGCTTTTATATATATTATTTGTTTGTCTATCTTGCTGCTTTCTTCAGTTATTTTTCATGTTGGTGCGCATTGGCCAGTGCTTGTTGGTTGCTTTTGGATGTCAATTGTGATTATCAAAGGCAGGCAGTTGCCTACTGAATATTTGAGATTTTGATTTACTGAATATTTGAGATTTGGATCTATCTGTTGGTTTGTTTTCTGGTATTTGATTAGTCTAGCTTTTTGGCCTTTTTCCATGAGAAGATTTTGTGGTGTGGCAGTATGGGTTGGTGGATGGAAATGGAATTTTGTTTGATACAAAATACAAAATTTTGTACTATTATTAGTTTTGCAATTTATTTTAGGCTTTGCAGTGGATCTGGAATTTGCTGTTCATTAATTTGTTTTTGTCTTTTAAGCAGTTTCCTATATTCTTGGAAATGTTTCAAATTCCTTTTCATGTTACTTTTTTTTTATCTTTTGGTCTTGAAAATTGGTATGTTAATGTTGCTTTGAATAAATGTGTAGCATGAATTAACAGTTGATTCCGTAAGAAAAGATAGGTAACTGTTGCCTCAGGAAGATATTCTTGCCTTTGTGTGATGGAAAAGGCTGCTGTGCTTGTTTATGGCTTATTTATATTTTGTGAGTATGTGAGGTTTGGGCAAAGTCTATTGAGTTTGGGAATGTGATTGAAATCAAATGGAATTTGATTGATTGGTACATCTTTATCTATGAATCAATTTGACTTGAGAGGTTTTATTGTTTTTAATATGTAGTGTTTGGACTAAATTAGTGTTAATTGATAAAAAAAAAGGTCATGTTTAAGTTATCTTATGTATGCTTTAATATTATATTATTAAAGTGATAAATAGGGAAAAATAAGTTATTATTATGATTATATAGTTATTAAAGTGTGCTTTAAGTTAGAGTAACTCAACATAGCTAGAGCCAAAAGGAAAACCTTCTGATTCTGACTTGAAACTTCAAAGAAAATGATAATGGAATTTTTGGTGGAAGCCATGTTGTGGGTGACAGAGGACAGGCCCGTATAACGGCAGGGAGACCGGAGTCTTTGGGAGGCATCTTTGGGGTCAGAAATGTTTTGGCGTGGGGTGTATGATTTTGTTTTTTGTTTTTGATTGTGAATTCCATCCAAACTCCACTTAAACGTTTGCTCTTCTTCATCCAAAATCAAGATGCCATTAATCTCCTTCGAAGTTGATGGAACTGTCTGTGACTAGAGTAGAAAGAAGGAAAGAGTTGAGCTTGAACAGAACTGAACTGAACTCGATACTGATTATGATATTTCTTTTTTCTTTTTTTTATTGTGAAAAGGATTATGATATTTCTTAATAAAGCCAGTTTGAGATTGGGGACTCTCTAAAATCCCTCAAATTGATTATTTGATTAGACATCTAAGTTCAACGAGTTGAAGAAGTTCGTGTTCGTGTCGTCTGATTGTGAAGGGTAGCTTGTTTAAATTTGCGAAAGCAACTTAAACTGGGAATGAAAATATCAAGTCCAATTTGTAGATAGAATCACAGAATTGCAAGTAAAAGAAAATTGGTGGTTAATTTTACAAACTTACCAAGTGCAAGCAGGCTGTGTTTGTTTTTAAATAAGATGACAAATCATAATTTCAACAGTAAAATTAATTAGAGTGAAGTGACGACTCTGGAGTTATTATTATGTTTGTCGTATAATAAATAAATAATATTATAATATATGTGTATTTAATTTAAAGAATTAATAAATAATTAATTATTATATAAAATTTAATTCATATATTATATATGCGTTAATTAATTATACTATTTTTTATGTACGGTAGAATTTACGGTGGAGTGGAGATTACTGTAGATTTATTATTATTATTATTATTATTATAACATAACATAGATATATTTTGAACTTTTGCTAATAATATTCGGCTCAGATAACCCGCCCCGGTAGACACGTGTGTATGTGCTTAAAGAACAAACTTAGAAGTGCCCTTGGGTGTAACAGTAAGCAGGAAACAGGCAAGAGGAAGAAAATGGCGGCAGGAGCCGGAAAGTGCTTCCTGGTTACAGGTCCTCCGGTAAGTGAAGTATGCCCATTGTCTCATCGATTGGTTTCCTTCCTTTGAACCGCAAATTGCGATTTATGAATATATTTATTACTTTTTTTTTTACTGGGTTTTCATCTGTTAAAATTAAAACTATACATGCAGGGAGTGGGCAAAACAACTCTAATAATGAGAGTGTTGGAAAGCCTCAAGGTATCAAATCCCAGTCTAAAGGTTCAGGGTTTTTACACTGGTAAGTCGTAAGTTAAGTGATCCTAATTAGCTTCTTCTCTTACTCTTCTTCCTCTTTCTTCCACAATTTTACTTGTGTTCCTGTCGTCTGCAAATAATTTTTTTTGTTAAAATTTTTGATTATTTGATCAATAATTAATTAATTAATAGGAGAGATTAGACAAGGTGGCCAAAGGGTTGGATTCGAAGTGGTCACTTTTGATGATCGTAGAGCCCCTCTTGCCTCCATCAATGCTTCAAGGTGAAATTTATTTTATATTATTTTATTATATGATCTTTTAGTTGCTGAATTTGATTGTCAAATGCATTATGTTTTTTGTTTACGTGTAGGTTGTTTGTAGCAATTTGTTCTCTTTAACTTTTTCGAATTAAGACTTTATTCTGCAAATTCTTCATCTTGTGCTTTTTTATTTATTAGATTTTTCATCTCCAGCTAAAGAATGTATTGCCGGTTTTTCAATGGCAGCCCGGAATCTTATAGATGGCCAACTGTAGGGAGATATAAAGTAGATGTAGCATCATTCGAGGCAATGGCATTGCCTGAGTTGCAGGTTGCTCTTTTCTTTTTTCACTTAGATGTATAATCAATTATCTATATATATACATATATTTGAGGTCTTTTATATTGAAATATATAATGTGAGAAGAGAAACAAAGGGATTCGATCGAGCACGCAATCTCTAAAATCCCTAAAATCTCTAAAATCAGTTACATCTGACCAAGGTCTAAACTCTAAAGGCATTCCCTTTTGTCAGGTCAGAGCAGATACTGATCTCTTCATTATCGACGAGGTTGGTAAAATGGAGTTGTTTAGTTCATCTTTCTTCCCTGCTGTGCTTAGAATTCTGGAATCAAATATACCAGTTTTGGCTTCCATCCCCATTCCAAAATCTGGCCGAGATATCCCTGCAGGTACATTTGTCTAACACAAACATATTTGTTTATAGAAACTTGCCTTTGAAATTCCATGAGCCTTTTGGTTCTAACAGTGCCTGTCTAAATAGAGAACCAAAAATCTTAACGAGGTGTAAACCATTATTTTGAAAGAAGTAAAGAAAATGTTTGTTGAAACTGTTTTTAAGTGACGTTGCATTGCTGTTGAGAGCTTGGAAAGGATAGTTAATTAGAATTCTTGAGGCAGTAAATTGGGTAGGATTCACTGATTTTTTTTTTTTTATGGTTATAACCTTTAACATCGATTTCCCTTTGTTATTTTGTAGACTATTATATGTCATTTGAGTTTCTTTAACCTTTACAGTTGCAAGGTTGAGAAATCATCCAGGGGCGACCATTTTTACGTTGAACCCAAGTAATCGGGATTCTCTTAAAGACAATATCTATTACCAGCTGATAGATGCAGTATCCAAGCATTAGATATTGCAGCTTATCTGACTTGTATGTTTCCCAAAAATCTCCTCAGCCTGAGAGGTAGAGAAAATTTGCTTGCTTTTGCTGCAAGTTCTGAAGTGCAGTACTACTTGGCGTGTTAATCCATACCATCAAAATGCATTTTGTTCTTGAACACCTCTCATGACATATTTGGTTGTTTTGAATTGTGAGCTTATATTTATAGCATGAAACTTACCATGCTTGATTATGCTTCATAGAAAATAAATTATTTCATGATTATTGGAAATAAGGAGAAAAATACTCTTCCATCAACAAAATATTCCATTTTACAGAACAAAGTCCGGTTAAGAAAAACAAAAAGGCACCCCAATACACAACTGCCCAAAATCAATGGGATGACGCTGTAGCCTTGCAGCAATCTTTGGACGTAAAATATGGAAATGATTATATTTATACAGCAAAATAATTGAAAGAAAATAAAAAGAATAAAGGATGACAACTATTTTTCAGTCTCAATGATAGAATTTACAAGCTTTGTTTATCATGTTCTGCAATTCTCAGAACCTCTTTTGCCATAGATGAGAATGATCTAGCTCTGTCTTGCATTTCTGTAGTTTTCAAGTTGATTCCCTGCCAATTAAAGCAAAAAAATTGTGAAGAAGTGGCATTCTAATTCTTTGTTAACCGACCGACAACATGATAACGATCTGGAAATTATAGGGAGGGGATTGGCTAATGGAATTGATAACAAAGGCAATAATTTCAGACAATACCTGCAACTTTTTCGAATTCTCATGCAGCTTGCTTTCAGCCATTTTAGCAGCGCTTGGTTCCTACATTCACATCAGAGACAAACAAAAAAAAAAATGGCTATTCATGAATAACTTATTAGTTGAGTACATTAGTCATACTTTGTGTATCAGCAAATGTTTATGCAATGAATGTGTCTACTTACACCGGAATGTGAAAACCCATATTTTTTCTTTATTTGATCAACTGCTCCGGTCTTTTCATCTTGTTGCTCTTCTTTCATGTTATTTTTCTCATTCCTCCCCTTCATCTGTTTCAATTTACCTGAAAATGAAATGTTTTCAGTTTAGTCAGTCAGCAGCAAGTCCTAAAACATTGAAACGCATAGACAAATGCTTATTTCTTCTTCATTAGTTCATCATCTTGTACTTACCCTTAAAAGCCTGAAGCTTGCTGGACAACATGTGCTTATTCATGGCTGCCAACATACTCTGTTCTTTGGGTTTTTCTCTAATACCATCAATGTCGATATAATCTTCGCAGATGATAGAAAAAGATAATCATTTGTTATCTTCACAATTATTAATAATAAATTTTTCCGCCAGCTGAATTGAAACACGAGATGTGCGTAATTTACCTATGTTTAACAAATCCTCATCTTCTTCCAAATCCAGATTTACTGTATTCTCAGAATCACATTGAAAGTTAGCAGTCGAAAATATTGTTGCAAGTTCTTCAATAATTTCTCTAGTTTCTTCTCTTTCAGCCCCGGGGACTAGCTTTGTTTTGTTTCCTTTAAGAACAGAGCCGAATATTCCCTATCGCAAACAAATGAAATTTCTAAAATCATGAGTTCCACAACTAACAATTTCTGTACTACCATAAACATACCTTTTTCTTCTCCGTTTGGACAATGGATGCAGAGACAAGCCCTTCTTGTAAGAGTGTCGGATCATAACTGTAAACTTGGCTGGCAGAGTCCAAAAACCTAGAAAGAAACACAAAAGTGTTTGATAATCAATAGACAGAAAATGTTTCATCTTAATATGGAGAGTAATTAGTACTTGCAATGTCGCATACATACCTAAAGAAATCCCTTTGGTGTAATGCTGAGATAAAAAAAACTTCTTGATTACCATTCACCTGTTAAGAGGATATAAAACAGCTATTGAGATGAAAACTATGTCCTTTTAAAAAAACACATCTGAACAAGTAGAATGACGAGATTCTACCAAGATAAGTTCTCCGTCCCACGAAGAACACATCAAAGTGTCGGATAATGAATTCGGTTTAGGTGTCAAATATATGAAACCTCTAATTGAAGTTTCCTTTAATAAGGATAACTCTGGCAAGCACCTACATTTGACGAACAGATGGTAATGCTACAGCAGCTAGATCATAATTAATGCTACGGTTGTGGCTTTATTGATGGAAATTGAAATCAAAGACAAAGGCACAAAGCACACCACCTTATCTCAAATTTTCCACTAGTGAACAGGAGCATTAGGCCCACATTAGAGCCACTATAGAACGTTGATGCCCAGCAACAAGATGAGGAATGAAACTTCTTCTTGTAGAGCACCTTCTTAACTCCCTAGGACAAAAGAAAATGAAAGAGAAGGATGGCTATTGACTAAGGTTTTTCTGGATAAAAAAAAATGAGTTTGGCAAATAATTATTGCATTACCTGAACAGCGTGTGATAAGGAATATACATATGCTGCTTTCTCGGAACATAGCAGTACAAACCACTGCTTTGGCATGGCATTTTCTGCAGGACTCCCCTTGCTCATACCTGCAACATTTGATAGATTTGCTTCTATAGCTAATGCATCCTGCCCATCTGTAGTACTCAAATCCAATCAAAAAGTTGATTGCTTCAGACAGTTTTCAATGTTGTTACTGTCAAGATAATATCCTAAAATGAAGAGAATAGTGCCTACCCAGGATCTGCATGAAAAGAGCTCGGGAGGGTTTCTTTGGGTGAACCGAGTTAGTACTCAGCATGTTTCCATTATCACTATCAAGAGCCAAAACTGATGAATCCTTAGTTGCGACAACCAACAATTTCTTCTCAAAACCCTGCAAACTGCAGGTTTCAAATTGAAGAGATACGATACCAGAAGAAATGTCACTGGCAATATGTTTTTGATACAGCACAGTAGGACCTTCTGTATCAAGCAAATAAACCTGAAAGGAATATCAAAGTACAAATATACTAGTTATAACTAGATATAAATATTTATCCTTCACAGGAAGTAGATTTTATGATAAAATTATCTAGAATGAGCCCATGTCGGGTGACTTCATTTTGATATCCTGAAAATAACTACCAAAACACAGTGACTGTAATCAGGCAAGAATATGACAAAGGAACGAAAAGAAAGGAAAAAGAGAATTTACATATCCTTGGTCAGATCCAACTGCAAGGTGCTGTGAATTATGGTTCATGTTTAAAGAAATTATAGAACCATTAACCTTCATAACTTTAACACTTTGGATGATGTGGCTATTTCCTTTCTTACTACCTGTCAAAAGAATACAGCACCAAACAATAGTGTGAACATATTATTATTTGAGATTCCCCAGTCCCTATGGTAGTAAAAACCACAGACAGGCAATCACAGAATTCACATATGAATAAGTAACCTTAAGATCATAAACAAGGTTAGCATGGACTGCAACATGTACTATGGAGTAATATATCGGCACTGGAACTTCTTTTTTAACTGTTAACTTTTAAGAAGACAAAGGCTTGATGAAAGAAAAATTTCTTACTAAAATTTAGCTGTAGGAACTTTTTCTTCCATCTTTAGACTTACAATCATTAAGGATCTCAAGTGTTCTTTTAAGTAAAGAAGAGGGGTACTGTTGAGGTCTTTCCATCTAATTACTGGTTTAGTATTTTTCTCAAGAATTTTTCCTTCCCGCAAGGTCACCACAAATGAAATCTATCCGTACAGTTTCAGAGCATGATTTCATATTTAAAGATTTAGTGCCAGATTATGGGGACAGATTACTAGAGTTTGAAACTAAAATCGATAATGTGTTTGCTACCTGTAAAAGACAAGAAACTGTTTTCAGTGGCATGCGGCTCATATTTCAATTTGAAGATGCGAACCTGCAGATATATATTTAAAAAAAAATAGGAACAAAATCATTATATGGATATTCAAACATTGAATAAAATGATCTGATTGCACCATATCATCAACGAGTTTACTTCACCATTCCACCCTGATCTCCAGAAACAAGAACACGAAAGTTGCCATCATAATACAAAGCTGTCAGTGGTATACCACTCAAAGAGAAATCTTTTTCACTCTGCATCAAGACACCACTGGAATAAGCAAGACAAAGTATAATATCCAGCTAGTTTTCAAGTAGTCTAGGAAATTGAATCAATGGTTGCCTGGAAACTGAGACACTCCAGCATCAAAAGCATATTAGATTAATTTGGAAAAAAAAAAGGTGAAGGAATTTGAATAATAATCTTTAGACTACAGAGAAACTAAAGTTGGACCATGATACGACTAAAAGAAATTAGCATTTAAAGAGTACTTCTTCCGCATTTCAACAATATACTCCAGTAAACATAAATCGGAAAAGACCATACAAAAAATTACCTGTTGCTTCAATGATAGAATTAGGAGAAAAAGTGGGCATGACACATCCCAAAAGTTTATGGCTCCATCGCTGTGTCCAGTTATAAACAAGTTTTTAACCTTTGAATGTGACTGAGAGCCATCTTTCGGCTTTGTCTCAAAAGCAAGAAGAGATGGAACACTTTTTGCCAGCAAAGAATAGTCCTACGTGATGAGAGAAATCAATGGCAACCGTTTCTTAATGAAAGTCTGTCATTGTAAAATATTACATGCTCTGCAATAAAGCTGTACACAGTGTTATACCTCATCAGCTGAACTTAAAATAAATGTGTTGCCTGTGATGAATTTCACAGCTGTGATGCTTGAATCCAGAAATGGCATCTTCATCGTGACTTCCTTTGGGGCTGATGGTGGAGACCTAGATTGGTACTGTAGAAGATACCTTTCAATCTGACAATCATCAAAGGCATAAAAATGTCCCGACTTTCCAAGCAAAAGGAAAGAATCTTGTTTTGGTTTGTTTGGGTCACTGGAGCTTGAAATAATCTCCATGTCTATACAAGGTTCAGATAAAGGCAGGGCCAACTTTGTTGTGCGAGATTCAATATGCTCATTCAATAAGACTATCTGTTCCATCAAAATATCTTCAGTAAATTTCTCAGATTGGGATCACAATCTGAAGAACTGCATACTTATTGAGAAATTCAAATTTCAATGCTTCATTGTTGAAAGATAGGAGTCTCTTATCTTTCCTACTAGGGAAAACAATAAGCTTAAGGAAAATTCTTCCTGAACAAAGTTAAGCAGAAAGTTGGAACAAGAAAGTTTCCCAAGAAGGTCATTAATCAACAAGTTGTTGAGCATTGGGTCTCAGAAGAGCAGAAACATACTTGGGGCAAGGGCAATTTGTAAAGCATAGATAATGATAATACCTGCAACAAATTCGTAGAAACAAAGTCAGAGGCACCCATGATATATAGTCGACTTGCCTTCCCATCGGCACACACCCATTTCAATGATGATATAGGAATTTTGTCCAACTTATATCCAAGATTGAGTTTACAAATGGGAGTACTTTGAGTGCCACACTCTTCAGTCTTTAGATCTGGGGTAGAAGGAACACCCCAGATGAAAATCTCCCCATTGCTGTACCCAACGGCAACTTTACTTCCAACCGGGCATGCCCAACATGCAGAAGTCACATGCTTTGTTTCATGGTAAACTGATTGCAGCACATTTCCACCCGTTTTAAAAATGGATTTGCTTTCTTTAATGTCCCAAACTGAAATAAGGCCATCTCTAAATATTATAAGAATTCTGCAATTACAAAATGGCACATGAGGGTGAGCAAGAGTTGTTGGCGATTAGCCAACCTAGTTAAATTAATTACTCAGTGCCTACAGAGTATAAAATCTATTGCCTCTCTTCTATGATTCAAAACCCTGAGAAAGTAACTTAAAGCAGAAAAACACGGACTGAGACCACTACCTCTTACTTTCAGCTGTTGGTTGAGGCAGTATATTTATCACGGCAGGATCGCCAGAAACTTCATTCCCTGAGTGAGATGATCAAGCAGCTTGAGTGGTTAAATGCTTAATCATCATCAATGTACATAGGAATGTACATTGAAAAAGATTGTACAGCAAAGAGCAGAAGAAAATGTTGGCCTGAAATGTATCTCACCATGGGATGCTGAGAGAGGTATAATGTACTTCATTTTTACTATCTGACTTGATTCTTGATCTAGCTTCAAAACTGAAATGTTACCAGCAGTCTCTCCAAGAAACCTGCCAGTACAGTACAGATATTACACCAATTAAGTTCAACAAACAAGAAGCAGTGCATGCACATTTTCTGTTTTTGCCTCTTCTGAAGTAAAGATAAACTTACATGTAGCTACTGTGTTGCATGATGGCGAAGGAGGTAATTTCTTCTTTACAAACATGAATGTGAGACAAAAGCTTCCTGTCTATATCCCAAACCTAAAGTTTTCAAAAATATTTTTGGAAAATCAATGGCCATAACGCTTGCATGCCTTTTGATCAAACTTACAATTAAATTTGGACACATATATACGGTAAAGAATCAACAAACTACTATATAACTTGCCTCAATGAGGTTTGTGGAAGTTACATTCAGCAGAATGCCTTGGTTCTCAAGGAACTGCGGATAAAAATTAAAAATCACCAAGCAGTGTTAATTCATTAATCAAATCTAACATAATCTGATTGAAATCAAAGACAATTGAGAAAAGGAACCTGTAGAAACTTGCTTGATACTGCTTCATTGGATTGAAGCAAAGCTTGAGTGTTATGTCTTCCATATAGCTTAATTCTGCCATCCCTGAGGAAAAAGAAGAAAACAAAGAAAGAGTGAATTTAAACAAGTCTTCATCTTCTAGCGGCTCATTGCAATTCAATTACATTGCAGTGATTAAAGAAACATACTTGGTAGCAGTTGCAAGAATTTTTTGTAAAGGATCATAAGCAAACTTGTTGCATCCTGAAGGGAATCCATAATGGAATACCAATCGGGGATCGACATCACTTGACTTCAAACCATCCGAACTTCCTCCAGGCTGCAAAATGAGCAGTGAAAGAAAGTTCAAAGAGCCATATATATATATATATTTGGTGGGATTCATAAGCCTTACATCAATTAATTACTGCCAATGTGGAAGAATCATTTTCATGATAATTGATAATTTGACATATAACAAACGTACCGCTGGGCGCTCACTAGCATTTATGAGTATTGGGCTTCGGTAGTCGGCCCATGAATCAAAGACCCCATACCCATATCTGCTTTTTACGTGGACAGATTTTAGACGACCACTGGGGTCCGCTCCCATTGCATGCAATTTACTTTGCTTTGCATTAAATAAATAAATAATATTACCACCGACCATCACCGGCCACCGTTATTTTTTCTCTTTGAACCAAATATCAAAAGATCAGGATAATTTCGGACCCGAAATATGCGTAAAAGCAGACATAGTTAATTAATTAATAAATCAAGATGGTTCAACAACCAATTTCCAATTGCATTAGCTGCTTGCTAAATCACCTTTTATGATGGTTAAAAATAGTTTTGAGTCATATGATCACTCTTAAATTTTTTTTTTTAATTTCTTTATTTAAAAAAAAAAAAAAAAACTGAAGCACCGAAATCTCAGATTCGGAAAGTAAATAAATATGTATATAGGAGAGTATGGGGTGAGTTTATCATTTCTAATTAATCACCATCCAAATTTTATACAATTAAACTTCATGGTCGATTAATTAGGACCATTCTATTTATCAATTAATTAATTTTAAGCGAACAATATCAATCCGTTATTCTTCCTGGAAGTAGGGCGGATTACCAAATAACATAGAATCTTCAACTGCAAATAAAGAAACAAGTGCCTTCTACTTCTATAAGCAAATCAATCACAGATTTGAATTGAATTAAATTACTTACTATAACCATTTTCATCCTTTGATTTACAGTTACAGAGCATCACTAGATTTAGATATAGAATGTTGTTAATTACTGCAGTATTGTCATCACAAAAGCGAAAAATATTCTTCTTGCAAATCCCATCATCATTTAGACTAATTAAAATAATTCATTAAAAAAAGAAAAAAAAAAAACCCAGTCGAACAGAGCAGAGCCAAGGCAAAGGGCTTCTTCTTTTCTCGTAATTAAACAATAATAAATTAATAATACGCAAATCTTGAGATATAATATGAATGAAAAAGAAGGCTGATATCGAAGATAAACAGATCATCATCAAATGTTAATTAAAAAGAACCCAAATTCCAAAGTAAAGATAAAGATGATCAGTTACTACTTGCCTTCTTCATAGAAGAAGCCTTCTCTACCAGCTTTTTCACGAACATTTTTGCGACAAAATCTCCAGGAAATTAAATAAAATCAGTTGTCACTTCAACTGAAGATTCGAAACGGCAGTTTCAGAATTTTTCAGAGAGTTCTGTTCTGAGTCAGCAAAAGACAAGACTCTTCTTGCTTTGTAAAAACCGACGACAAATATGACTATTTTTTATTTTTTTTAAGTGACTGGAATTGAAAAACGACGGTTTAGTACCTAAGAATAAGAGCATCTCTGTCACAGCACAGCACAGACAAATTAAGTGGGTTTTTCTCCCTTTTATAGATAAAAAAAATTAAAATTAAAATAATTACAATGAATGGTCCCTAGTTTCTAGCCATAATCACAAGTAAAGATATAGTCTGCAATATTTTTCATAGGGATCCGCCCTATTTCCATATTTTCCATATTTTGTATGTTCAATTTGTATCACATGCGATAGAAGGTCAACACTTACTCTATTAATATTGGCAGCCCCAACTCTTATGACTCGTAATAATAATTAGTGGGATTAAGATAAATTTTAATTTTGAGTATTAGTAGACCAAGAAATTATATTTTGATTAACTCATTTACTTAGCTTAATTAACATATTGTAGTGAAATTTGACTGCAAGAATGAGGAATCCTTAATCCTGTATATATATATACACACACAAGGATCCGGATAAATTTCAACTTATCGTTTGTGATTTTTTTTTTTATAGAAAAAAAAAGAAAGAAAATTGAGGATCCAGATGTTATTATCCCCACCAGGCAACAACAAAGCTTTGTAACACGTGGAAGTTGGTTAGGTGGTCCAAATTTTATTGAGAAAGAAATAGTTTCCTCAATCTGACTACTTTACGATATCATATCAGAGACAAAAGTCATGAAAGTGACCCACACTAGGACAAGTTAGACAATGACACGTGGGTCTTACATGGGTCCGATATTATTTGGTGGACCGAAAGCAGATAAAGATAAAACACTTGCCGATTGCAGACTGCTGCCTTTCATTTTTCGTTAAATTTACTCTCTCCCTCTTTTCCTTTTTCCTTTTCTCCATTTATTGCAAATAAATTTACCTATTTGCTTTTTTTTTTTTTTTTGGGTAATTTATTTATTTTTCTCTCATTTTGCATATTAAATATTTTATCTAATTTTAATAAAATAAATGACAAGTTAAAAATTTTTTTAAAAAAAATTACACACTAATGCATTGTATTGTATTAAAATATATGTTTTTATTTATCTTTTTACTTCAATACAATTAAGAAAATTTAGAATTATTGCTCATGTTATACCTACCAGCTAGTATATCAATAGTATCATTTTTTCAAGAGATTCTTTTCAAATTTCTTTTCGTTTTTTTGGTTGTGTTGCTCACTGTAGATTATTTCTTCATAACCATACAATTAAAATTATAATATATTTTTTATTATTTATTACTTTACGTGTATGGTTTTGATTCGTGTTCTACCTTAGAGTTGTATAACCCTTAAAAAAATATATAAACTCACAAATGTAATTTTACAATAAAAAAATCTCTTACTTTAATAAATTTACAGGCAAGTAAAAGAGTAAGAAAACATAAAGTTCAATAATATATTCTTTTATTTTTAACTTATCTCTTCCTTTAACAAAATAAAGAAGTTTCTTATTATAAAATTACTCAAACTCACATGTACATTTTATTTATTTGAAGTCAATGTGGTTGGAGTTCTGGGTTGAAGCATTTATGAGTTTTGGGTCTGGTGTTAAATGGGCTTGGAACTTTTTTTTGCAGCCCAACTTTTAAATTTGATTGGAGTTTGAGTTGAAAATTGGTATTTAAGGCCTTTTTTTTCCCCGAATTTTGGTTAAACAACAACTCAATTCCCTCTTTCTCATGTGAGTGGACTTTGAAGTTCAAATATTTTATTTTTAATACGGAGAATTTTATCAACTCAAGTAATTAACATTTAAAAATATATTAATTTTACTTATTTTTTGTGTGTAAGGGCATTAAATATAAAGATCTTTACTATTTATAAAATCACCATTCAAAAAATAAGTACTACATGTAATTTGAACAAAAATTAAGATCCAAATATTGAGATTTTTAACATATTGAAAACGCCATTATAGCAGTATTGTGAAGCAGCAATACAATATCAGTGCCGTGATGAGGGATTCTGATTACACGACACTGCTGTCTCTACTCTCAAATATTTAATCTTGTCTACTCTCTTTTATTTAATCTTGTCCACAATTAACTCACAGCAAAAAGGGTGAAAAAAGGAAAAGTTACCTTTTCGTTTTTATAATTCTGATAACTATATTTCCTATCTCATGACACTGACAGACCAATTTACATGTTATACGTATCAGTATGAAAAGTATGAAAAACAAGCATTTGAGGAATTCAGAAAATTAATCAAAGAATACACAAAACACAAAAAGTTAGCATTTTTTTCAATCATTGACCATAACAACAGCAAAAATCTCCTCACGCTTGGGCTATTCCTCGGCAGCGGACTCAACAACCACGGTAGTGAGTTCGGCTTCGAGAGGATCTTCGGGTTATGCTTGTAGATCTAAAATGGGCAGCGCTTCCGTTTGGGAGAATTTGTGTGTGAATGAAAATGCGGGCCTTGTGTAGAGTTTTGGTGAACTTGGATTTCGATGGGGATTACGTTTGGTGACAGAGGAGAGCATGTGCTGCTTTTTGGATTTGATTTGATTTGAATTTATTTTATTTTTTAGTTGTTAAAAAAAACGAAGAAAAAGAGAGAAGCAATTTCCCTCAGTTTTATCGACCCTTAATTAGCAAAAATAATTGATTGTATTTGTGGAGTGGAGACAGACAGGGTGGTCCATGAAATTGATACGGAAGCTCCCAAACAGCAAAGAAGCCCCCCAAAATAACTAAAAAGAAACTCGTCCATTTTTCATTATGCCACGTTAATTTGTTGTTTAAATTAAAGTTGGGTACTAGTAGTCCTAGTGTGCTTAAAATTTTGCCATAATCATGGAGTCACACACACTTACTCTGTCACCCATTCATCTCATTCACTCATTATGATAAGAGAGAGCATCACTCATTATAATATATATATATATATTCTCTTCTGCTATTCATCATGTCATACTCATCTTATCGATCATTAATACTAATGGGCAATGGCCGAGGGGATTTGAACTTTGAAGCACATGGGGGGGAAAGCGGTCTCAAGTCATTGATCATTGTATTATGCATTGAAGAATTAGAAGATGAGGAGCTGAAACCTGCTTTGTGCTTTATTATGCATGCATGCTTTACAACTAAAATATATAAGACCCACCACCAACATCAACACCATCATCTTCATGAGTTGTTGTATTTTCTGCTTTTTTTTTTTTTATTGGGAACAGACAGCAGTTTTTACTCTCTAAAGTCTAAACATTCCATTCCACAATGAAAAGTAGGATATATATAGCATTTAAACAAACTGTGCTCACATCACATGTTTATTTGTTTAATAAAGAAGGGCTCTCAATAAAAATTAGATCATGTCATACGTTATATGCCATTTCTTATGTGTTGAAACCAAACAATTAGTCATTGTTAATGCTTATTTGATGGTTGACAAAATTACTCACACAACTAATATCAGAATTTTAAAATGGTAAATTATTTATAAATGAGCGGATTCCATAGCATTTGAGTAATTGAATTATATATTTTTTTTGATAAATTACACAAAGCAAAGAACGAGATGATGAGAGAAAATAAAATAAAAAAGAAAAGAAAAGATGCACATTCTGGTATTATAAAAATATTTTAATCATGTATTCTTAATCATATTAAAATCAGGAACAAGTTAAAATATAAAAAATCATAGACTTCAATGAATGAAGTCATTCTCCAGTAAAGAGTAAGGTATAAAAAATCACAATTTTTAAGACATTAAATACTATATATATATATTTTTATATTTTACTGACATGATCCTCACTTTTGTAATTACCACAAAATGAATATGACTTGTTAACTTACAACCACTACAACAAAAATTATGTAAGACTCACCATTTGTTATTATTTTTTACATAATTTTTGTGTTAGATTATAAGTTGCCTAAAATATAGCTTAGTAATTGTCATATAATATATATATATATATATGTTTTCTTCTCTTGGACTTGGTTCCGTGTTACATGGCGCCAAATGGAGGGTGTCGTGCGCATAATCAATCAATCATCCGGCCAGTCCAACTCAACTGTCGGGTCGCATGAGCTGTTCGTTGCGTGCTACAACACACTTTAGAATTAGAGATTTATTTTATTTTTCACTTTCCTATCCTATCAATTATTATCATCTCAAGTCTCAACTCAACTCGTTTCATCAAAATCGAATTATTCACCGAAAAAACAAATGTTAAAAGAATTCCCTTTGAAGTGACATTGTTTTCCTGATTAGTTTCTTCTCTCTCTCTCTCTCTCTTTTTTAAACTTATATTCTTTAACTGTTCTTTTCCTTTTCCATTCAGGGTTTAAAATTATAAATTTAAAAAAAAACTGATCGCTTTCGCCTTTCTGAGACCACACATTACCTAATTATATGTTTATTTCACTTAGATGAAGATGATGGTGGGAAAAAAAAAAAAAAAAGTCTACACAAAATAAAATTAAGAAAAAAAGAGACCCAGAGAGAGAGAGAGCGAAGAAATTACAACTGAATAAAGTAAGAGTAATAAAGAATTTCAAAATGAAAGGACATGGAACCTTTTTCGCTGGTGTGGTGGCTTTATTATTATTATTATTATTATTCTTCTTCTTCTTTTGCAGCCATGGACTCTCACTTCCCTGCCCCTACACGGCTGCAACTACAAAAGGCGAACTTTTCTTCAACACATCAAGTATATTATATTATTATTATGACATGATATTGATTTCGAAAGCTCCTCGCATCATTATCGTACAAATTGTCACTTTGAATTTCGATTTTTATTCGAGCAAGATCCTCAGTTTTTTCAACTGACCCTTCTTCATTCATTGTGATCTTTGGTGCGTTTTGAGTCCTAAGATTAAGAAGCAGCATTTTGACTTCTGTTCAAGTTCAACGACGGTATGTTCAATTTTTGATTTCAGAATCACACTCTTTTGGTTGCTGATGAGACTCCTAAAAACTTTTTTTTTTTTTTACTTTGATTTGTGTTTCCAAGTTCTGACAACAGACCGAAAAGAATTTTGCATTTTTGTTGCTCTATGTTTTGGTCTGCGCGCAACTGCAATATTTTTAAGTTGTCCAGATTCGAATTTGGTTTTGGTGATCTAATCCAAATTCTTTTTCTGGGCAAATTTTTATTTTAGTTTTTAACTAACTAAAAGAGTTTAGATCGGTTTATTATTGTTATATTTTAATTTTAGCTGTAATTCTCTTGCTTGCTCATGAACTGGAGAACTACTACTATATATGATTTGGCGCCTTCGGTGCACATTCATTACAGCTTTATTCCATTACGACTGTCGGCAACTTCATTTATTTATTTAAACTACACAAAAAGGTTATATTACTATATGGCAAATGAAAGCTTTATATTTTTCTGATTTGAGATTTTACATAATTGACTTGGCAGTGCCTCTAGTAAAGTATTAACCCTTAATTCTAAACAACTTAATTATTTTGTACTTTTAGTAATCATGAGGATGGAACGTAGTAATCAATAATTGAGTACTTGTTGTATTAACAGAAATTAGATGCATTCAATTTTGTCCTTCGATGATGTGGGGTTAATTTGATTCTTCACAGAGGCCGTGACTGGTATTGGGTAAAAGAATTAAGTTACTCCGGGTTTATGGGGTAGATGTGGAGGCAGTAACCAAGGATTGAGAGCTTTTAGGTAGACTTTCCTGGCTGCATGGGAGGCTTATTGCACCTTTTTGACTTCAACCAGAGCAGTATGGCCAGGAAAATTCATACACATAAGAAAAATGTTGATGGTATGTATTATTTTTTTTATAATGCTCTTCTATTCATTGTCAAGAGTGCCTTATTTCTTTCCCTTTTTTCTAAAGAATGACTTGGTAGAGGGTCCTCAAAGACTTTTGTTTCCGATGAGTAGTGCTCTAAAGTTGATTGAATATTTCCATTCTGAGATGCAATGAAGCAGCCTCTTGATTGCAAGGAATTTATGATGATCTATCCCAACAGTTACGACTTTTAAGGAGAAACTTCCAAGTCAGGGATTTAAAGTTATTTTAGGATTTTTTTAGCTCATTTTATTAACAATGGTAGTATTCAGTTTTTTCTCAATCTTTTTTGCAAATTTCCTGGTATGGAAGAGTAATTTGTTGATTCAACTGCTGTGCAGGCCTGGAAGCTCCTCGAAATAGCTTGGAATTGCAAGTAGAAACTTCTAAGAGCTATAGTGTTCTGGGAGATGTGCCGGTAATTTTTCAATCGCGTTCTCATTTTGTTGAAATGTGATTCTTGTCTGTGTCTGTGTGGCTTTTGTGTAATGCATAACATGGTGGTTGAGATTAGACTGTCAGCTGAAAAGGACTATTTTATTGGACTTCAAGATGTTTAGGAATGGTTCCTCTTGATTATCCAGGGCAAAACTATGTTTTGGTTTTTGACTTTTACAGTGGATTTGAGAAGCTTTTACTTTAATTCAATTCTTCATTTGACGTAGAATATTTTATCATCTTTTGGAAGGTCGTGCCCCTCTTGTGCATGAAAGAATGACATAGGACCTGCCTTGCCTTAAAGACTCACACATTTATGTTATCTTTCCATTTTCCAGTTGCATAACTCAAATTTTCATAGTCTTGATCAGAATAGTTGTTTTACCTTCATTTTTGCATTTCGCTTTCTCTTTCAAATTTGAGTCAGATTTAGTTCTATGAGTAAGTTAACAGTTCCAATATAATCTAGTGATGTGATTCTTGTAAAATTTCTAACAATCTCTCTCTCCACTTACAAATTAATATTTGCTTTTTTCCATGAATTCAGTATTCTTACATACTGGAAGAAGATTGGCCTGAAAATAACTCTTATCCTACTGAGGTTCCAATGAAGAAGTTGATTAATGAGGAAATATCGAAACAATCCAATACCAGACAAAATGCACCTAGCATTGTGGCTAGACTGATGGGGATGGACGTGTTACCACTCGAAGCAAAATCTGTAGTTCATCCAATTGAAAAAAAGAATGATCACTTGGGAATTAAGTCTTTGAAAAAGCAAAGGAATGGAAGGAGCTCAGTTGCTCATGTCCCTTCTAACCCGGCTTCTTCCAGTCAGATACAGATTGACTCATTTTACCCTTGCAGAGACAGAGAAGCTGATGGATGGAGAAGTCACCAGGATTTTGAAAAGCCAAGGCCCAGAGAACATCCTCAAGAAGAGGAACTACAAAAGTTCAAGAAAGAGTTTGAGGCATGGCAGGCAGCCAGGTTTAGGGAATGTTCAAAGATAGCTGAACTTGAGCGCATTCCTATGCAGAAGCTTGCCCAAGAGAACCTCAACAAGGAAAAAATGGCAATTTATGCAAGTTCTCGGATGACCAGAAGAGAGAAGCCTGGGGAACCTAAAAGTTTAGCATCCAAGTCAACATCTTATGAAAGAGGAGGTTTACAACACCACAGACATAAATC
The DNA here is from genome assembly GCA_030449835.1 of Clausena lansium. Classification (NCBI taxonomy): domain Eukaryota; kingdom Viridiplantae; phylum Streptophyta; class Magnoliopsida; order Sapindales; family Rutaceae; genus Clausena; species Clausena lansium. Next base: position 369,434 of record JASUUF010000224.1, on the reverse strand, counting down.
GGAACTATTCCCAACTGGTCAAAAGGAATTCCTTCCTCTGAGAAGCAGAAGCAAAAGTATAGACTTTGAGCCAACCTCCATGATGAATTATGATGAGAAATGGGACAGTGCTCCCACCAGGATAGTGATCTTGAAGCCCGGTCCTGATAGGATGCATGACCACGAAGGCTGCTGGGCTAGTGCTTTGGACACTTTAGAGGGGAGAGGTAGTATAGAAGATTTTCTTGAAGAAGTGAAGGAACGACTGAAATGTGAACTTCAAGGTAAAACTCTTAAAAAGGGTTCAGTTGCCCGAGGAAGTGGAATTGAAACCCCTTTCAGTGAAAAACCATCAGATCCAAAACAAATTGCTAGGCACATAGCAAAGCATATCAGAGAGAGTGTTTGTAGTAGGGACCTTGGAGCGAATCTAGTTCGATCAGAATCAATGGGATCATATAGAAGTGAAATTCAGGTCAATGATCCAGGCTCCCCAGAGTTCATCAAGAGGGATACCAGGAGATTCCTGTCAGAGAGATTAAGGAATGTTCTTAAGAGAGAATTACATGCAGACAGTCCCGTAGTTGTCAGTGGCAGATCAAAATCTTCTGTGCTAGATAAGGAAAGAATCAGATTAAAGCAATTGGGAGGCACATCATTGGCTGGAAATGAGTGGAATCACTGGGAAATTGAGAAAGATGAACAAGAAATGCAAACCAGATCTTTCAGGCATGGAGATGACAATGGAGTTTTCAATAGAGAGTTGTCTCCGAGGAATCTCATTAGGTCTTTGTCAGCCCCTGTATCGGGAACATCATTCGGTCAGCTTCTTCTAGAGGACCGTCATATTTTAACTGGTGCTCAGATCAGGAGGAAACATGAAGCCATTGACAATTTTTCAGTGAATGTCAGAAGAAGGAAGAAAGAAAGGTTTAATTTCAGAGAAAAAGTCTCCAATTTTCGATACAGTTTTATTCTTAGGCGAAGGCTATTTGGCAAGAAGATTCAGTCAATGATAGAATCTCATGGGGCTGAATATGATCATGGTAAAGATATCATGAGTGGACCAACAGTAATTATGAACTTAGGCGAAAGACATGTAAGAGAAACTTTTTTGTTTATTTTTGTACTATGGAATCAAATGTCCATCTCTGGTTGCTCCAAATTAACTTGTCCTCTCATGTGGTCTTAGGAGAACTCCACTGAAGTGCCACCTAGCCCTGCATCTGTGTGCAGTACCCCTCGAGATGATTTTTGGAGGAAAACGGATTGTCTCAGCCCAATATCAACACCTGATGTAACTTTGGGAGAAGACGATGCTGTACCTCAGGTTTTCAGAGACATCAGCTCTAATCTGAATGGTATGGAAACTATTCTTTCTAGAGCTTTTATGCATATTACGTCATTATGAGAGTTTTGTTACTGCAAATGCAGTGCGTGTATGAATTTAGTGAGGTTGTTTATTGAATGGCTAATTATCTTAGGCACCAAATATGAACTGAAACTGCACTACTGCTCAATACAAAGGCATGCTGATTTGTGAAACTCATTTTTCTTGTTTTGTAATTTGTTGATTATACAGAGCTGCGGAGGCAACTGAATGAACTTGATAACATGCCAGGGGACATGTCAGTTGAAGAGGATGCTACTGAATTGGAATTACTTGATTTAGAGGATCAAGCAGAAGCTTACGTACAAGACCTACTTGTTGCTTCTGGTTTTTATGATGGCTCATCTGATAAATCTTTATCTAGGTGGGACCCGCTTGCAAAGCCTATCAGCAGCGGCATCTTTGAAAAGGTGGAAGAATCTTACAGAAAAGTGGCCGAAGAGAATGACAATACGATAAAGGATCACATTGAGAAGAAGGCAGAGCGCAGAATTTTACTTGATTTGTTGAATGAAGCACTTTCGACATTATTAGGACCACCTGTGACCATGTCTAGCTTCAGGAGGAAGATTATTAATTCTTCCATGTTGCCACCTCCACGTGGAAGAAAATTATTGAATTCAGCATGGGAAATTATTAGCGTATATTTATACCCTCCAGCCGACAGATCTTACCACGCTCTTGATAGCATGGTGGCACAGGATTTGGGATCCGCTCCTTGGTCTGGCTTGACGGAAGAAGAGATTAATTCTTTGGGAAGGGAAGTGGAGTGTCTCATCATCGGGGAATTGATTGAGGAAATTCTGAAGGATATGCAATTGTAATGGTTCCGTTTATCGACATTTTGACATTATAAGAAGTGATGATTTTCAATTTGTGGTCAGTAGCCAAGTGCGAAATCAAGACAGCTAAGAAAGGATGGCTAGTTCATCGAGGCTGGGTATGTGCATGATTACTTACACGGTTAAGAGTTAAACTACATATCTTAAATATTTTCATAGCAGGAATGAGTCGTTGATACAGGAGGCTGCATGTGCATGTATGTATATACTTTGTTCTTCGATGGTGTTTGTAGAATAGGATTGAATAGTTAATTGTCGAGGCTATATGAATGTATTGTGTGTAATGCAAGAGTAAAATTATATGGCTACTTTCTGGATGGGTCTCATCCAGTCTGATGTTTGAACGTTCAAGATGATAGTAAATACAACTACGGGGAGAAGCTTTGCTTATATCTCAGCAAATTGATATTGCCTTGTTCAGTGGCGTTCCTCTTATTATATTCTGTGTTGCAGCATCACCGAGATGCTGCTGCTAATTGCTGAATCACAAGTTGGTTGGTGTTTGTTACTAAAGACATGTGAACCTCGTATCGCATTAATTATTAACACGTTAACTATAATAATGTCCATATAATAATATATTGATATGACAAATAACATAATTCTTGTTAACGTGTCTCAACAAAGAACATAATTGGAATGCTTGGCACAACAACACTACTGGACTGTTGAAATCAGACAAGTGACAGCAACACGAATGACCTATATAGTGCTTATTGAGTATTATTGTTCAATGCATCTTATTTTAAACAAATCTACAATTAAATATGTAATATGGTAATCCTTAATTTAATTTTAATTAATAATATAATCATTATAATTAGTTTTTGTCAAGGATAAGCTATCATAACTCATTTTATTCGTCAAAAAACTGAAATTCAAAACTTTATATGAAAGGTAAAGGCCCACAATGCAATTAATTACCTATCATAATAATAAATAGTAAATAGTGTAAATGGACTGGGGCGACCGGGGTGCTTTGCATTTTTCAATCTTTGAACTGTAGTTGTAGATTTGTAATGATCCGCTTGTTTGGTTACACCAAATCGTTCTTATGATGCATTAAGAATCCAAGAAAACGAAAGATCTCAAAAGAATTTAATAATCATAAATTGGGTTGGATCAATCAATCAATCAATCAAATTTTAAATCCACAAAAGATTGAAATAAGAGTGCTGTGGATGTTAAAAGATTTTAAAAAATAAAAATAGTGCATTCAATTTTATATTTTTTCTTATCTTTTTATTCGTATTTTGACGTTCACACCTGAGCCTAGATATAGCTGCGACATAAATTCTAGACTTTCTCAGGCCCAGCTTAATTTGCGCGCGTTGTGTACAGCCAACATCCAGACCACATTCACATACCAAAACTAAACTACATTGTATTATATTATATTATATTGCTCCATTGTTCTACTTGCAGTCTTGTACAACCTCATTCATTTTAATTCTCTCCAACCAAGCTTAAGAAAAATTTTTCTGAGAGGACCCCTCAGTCATGAGATTTGGATCCCACGGTAAAATTTAAATTCTAAAATCAGTTAAATGTCTATAATACCCTTTTTGTTATAGAAAGAAATTTTTTTATAAATTTTCTAAACTCATTAACTCTCAATTTTAAAAACTCTAACTCGTCATGTATTACATGATAATATTTTGTACTGCACTATAATGTCGTGTATTGTACGAAAGTGTCCTATATTACGCTACACTATAATGTAAATATGTGTATTTTAATTTTTTTTAATGTAATCAAGAGTCTGATATAAATAAAAATTAGTAAAGAAGTTAAAACTCATAATCAAAGTAAAATGAGATCCTTGACTTCATAATAAAACCAAAGCTTAACGTATTCCCATGAACAAAATTCGGAGCAAACAATAATTAGTAATACATGCATGCACTTTGAATTTTGTCGATCGATTATGCTCATGCATGTCGTTCAAAGTGTAAGGCAGGTACAGTAATATAGCATTAATGTTTCGTCAATCGATCTAAAGCATTATTGATGATGAAAATGATTCGTTCTTTGCATTGACTGGCGAAAATGAATCTGGTTTCAGACTCAACTTTTGACCATGCGTTTTCGGTGCACATGCAATCCCCAATTTACACTAATTTTTCCAAAAGAAAAGAAAAGAAAATTGAACAAACATACGTATGAACCTTGTTAAAAATCCCAAATTGGTTTTGTCAAATCAAATCAAAGGATAGAGATATAAGGTCAAATTAAGACAAATAATACAAATTCATCATGTCAAGCATGCATGCACTGACCAATTACAATTAACATCTATCACATTCACATGGTATCGATAATCAACAATCACATGCTTGCATGGATGGAAATTAGGATAAGATCACGTTCAATTCAAGTAATAAAAGAAAATACATTGTTTCTATTTTAATTTGTTCTTGAAAATTGATTTTTTTTTTTTTTTTGTTGTCTTTTTCTCATGTTAGTTATTAAATTAATTAATTCAATTGTCAGTGTGGGACTGGGAGAATTAGGTATCGACCTAATTGGGATCCAGTAAATGAAGGACAGGTGGCTTGTTTGGATCGAAGTTGTATGGTATTCATTCCATGACGTGGGAAAAAGTGTTTCTGACAACCTTAAAATTGCAGAGGCGGCACGGTTCTGTATAACAGAAAGCCACAGGCCCCTAGCCCTAGGGCCTTGGCCTCCTTTTTACCTTCTGCCCGTTACCCGTTACCCGTCACCCGTCACCCGTTACTGTTAGGGAGGGAATGTTTGGGATTATATTGTCAGAAGCACTTCTTACCGCCGAACTGCTTGATTAGCTGATCACGTAAGTTGAAATCGCCCGCAACACTATTTCCCACCAAAATCTATATCATTTTCTTTTTTCTTAATTTTATTTAGTTGGTGTTGCTTTAAGAAAAATTTCGTTACTTCCAAGTAATTGATTAATTTCGTTCGTTTTGAAGGTTGAGTTCTTATTATTTGATATCATAGTTGATTCACATACAAAATACAACAATGTTGCATAATTTGGTGGAACTGGAATATAAAAAAGTATCATTACTCTAAAAATTAAAAAATTAAAATAATATTTGACAGTATTGTAATTCATCTTTCATCTTGAAATTAAGATGAATCACACAGAGACACACAAATTGATAAAATTAATTTTAAATATTATATTAAAAGAAAAAAAAAAAAGAGGAAGTAAAAGATTTCAAGCTAACGGCTATTTTTTTTTTTTTTCTTTTTTGGGGGTGGGTGGGTGGGTTGGTAACTTGGTGTGGTTTGGTTTTCTGTATAAAAAAATTGAAACGAAACAATTGTTAAAATTAAATTAAATATGGTAATTAAGGGAAAAAAAAGAATTAAAATAGTATTGATTATTTCCAAAAAGGGTTAATGGTTTCAAATTTCACCGTTTATGACCGTTAAGTGAAACGAGACGATTTATTATATTTTAATTGGAAAATGAAGAGAAATGAGAGGGCGGTCCCAGCCCCAACCACAAGTTCACAACACAAGGTCGAAAGAAAGAAAAAGTGAAGAAGAAGAAGAAGAAGAAGAAGAAGAAGAAGGAGAAGACAAAAACAGAGGAGGATTTAATGCTAAAATACGCAGGAGGGGACACACAATTCCACAGCCCCGGCCCATGATAATCGATCGATCAGCTTTCTCACACGCCAACTACTACTCTCATTTTATTTATTTATTTATTTATTGTCATTGTCTTCTTTGTCATCTCTCTCTTTTTTCTTTGCTTTTCTTTCTTGTCATCTAATTTCCACTCAATTCACTTGACTTTACATTTCTCTCTCTCTCTTTTTTTTCTTTTTTCTTTTTTCTTTTTCTGATGAATAATAATAAATAATAATAATAAAGTGCGTGGACGTTGGCAGATCGATCAGGATTCAGGCAGCGAAGAGAGACATATTATTATTTAGAGGAAGTGTGAAAGAAAGATTAGATGGAGTGGGATAATATTAGAGAAGCGCAGAAGGAGAACCAGAGTGGAGGAGAGAATGATAATAATAATAATAATAACGTTGTAAATGGAGTAATGTATGTGAAAGTGATGACTGATGAGCAACTTGAGACTTTGAGGAAGCAGATTGCTGTTTATGCTTCTATTTGTGAGCAACTTGTTGAGATGCATAAATCACTCTCTGCCCACCAAGATCTTGCAGCAGCAGGTCATCTCTCTCTCTCTCTCCTTTTCTTGGTTCTGTTTCTTGATTCCCTCCAATTTATTATATTTTATTCAGTGCGAATTGCCCATGGAAACTTGCCAATTCACTCTTTCGTTCTTTCTAATTTGGCGGATTAATGAATGCTACTGCATTCACTTTTTCATTTCAATTCCGGTATTTGGGAAGTTCAGTTCAACTCTGGTTCAAATTAAAGAAATTAATCAATGCATCTAGATTTTGTGTCTTTTAGCAATTCTCTTAAACATGTCATCTACAAGAGAAGGAGGAGGAGTCTATTAATCAATTACTTCATGTATGACGATGAACATGATGATGATGATGATTTAGGAATTCATATGTGTAATTATTAATTTATTTTACAAATTAATAAAAGGGTATATTAATTATCATTATTATTATTATTTATTATATATATAGAGTAGTGGTCTTGTTAATTTGTTATTAATTAATTGCGCGCCGCGCACGCAGGAGGGCGGTTGGGGAATATATACTGTGACCCATTAATGACGCCTGGTGGTGGGCACAAGATCAGTGCTAGACAGAGGTGGACTCCAACTCCAGTGCAGCTTCAAATTCTGGAGAGCATTTTTGATCAGGGGAATGGAACTCCAAGCAAGCAAAAGATCAAAGAGATTACAGTTGAACTCAGTCAGCATGGCCAAATCTCTGAAACTAATGTCTACAATTGGTTCCAAAATAGGCGTGCTCGATCCAAAAGGAAGCAGTTAGTTTCTTCTTCCGCCAATACTCTTCATAATGCTGCTGCTGATTCAGAAGTAGAGACTGAGGTCGATTCTTTGCTGCTGCATGATGAGCACAAGACAACTAAACCAGAGAATGTCTCTTCTCTTCATTCCAGCTCTCAACCTCAACACTTACGCAACCTCCCTCCAACTCCAAGGCCCCGTGATGATGATGATCATATGTGCTTTCACACCCCTACTGACATTTCTTCCTCTCAATTGCATTTCTTGGGTGTGTTTTCTAATAATCCAAGTAAGCAGAAGAAGCTCCTTTTATTTTCTATTATAAGTAGCTTATTTTCTACATTTAACACATATATTTATATTCTATCACTTCATTTTTAAATTTACATGCATACATACAGTCACAGTCATTGTTTGTAAACAATAAATAAGAAATACGCTAGTTAATTATAAGTCACTCACTTTGATGAAACAAATTAATTAATTACTAGTTGCGCAATTAATTCTATTAATTTTCTTCTAACAATGGCCATTTTCCTCTCTTTAGCTAGGCCAAATTTATTTCCCTATACGTGCATTCACATCTGCAACAAGTGGATTTCTTAGTTTCTACTGAACAATTAATTATATCAAGTGAATTCATATGCATGCTTTTTGAGTGGCCAGGTAGGTTCTGAATGTGATCTTCCTTCTTTAGCTCATTATATATATAGGTATGTTTGGAAGTTCTTGTAGATTGGAATTAATGTCTGGCTGTCAAATAATGGGTGAGGTTGAGGGAGGGTGAGAGGTTGCTGGTAAGTACATGTCCAGCGAGAAAGTAAAGCAATTAAATTTAATTGGATATCACACTTTAGCTGTTGGTTGTTGCACTTTCAAAATCAAGCACAAGCACTATATAGAGTTACAAACATACCTTTGCTGTTGCTTACTGTCTTGTTAATGATGCAACTCTAAATTCTAAATGACAGTCTAGTTCATATTTATACCCAAAATTACTTGATGCAGGAGATGATCATTTAACAGGAAAGATGGGTGGAGTGCCAGGGAGCTATAATCTTTATGATCATGCAGAAGATTACAACATGGCTGGTTGACACTCTTTCTGTTTCATTAATCTCTCAGACAAAGGCTTGTCTATCCAACTACCAAACCGTGATCTTGAGCTTCATCTTCTTGTTTGATTATACCAAAACCTAATGGGCTGGTTGGTTTCTAAGCTAAAGAATGGACCCTTTTCCAGTATGGCTTGGCTTGATCATTCTGAATTGGCTTTTGTGTTTAATATAATTCATTAGAGTGAATTTCCAGATTTGCCTCACCCATTTGGACTTTTACCAGGGAAATGAAAATATTTTATATTTTTATGTCCACGTGTTGAAACTTGAAACCATTTGCTATTTAGCTGAGCTGTGAGATTCAATTACCTTTCGCTTGTGGGTACATAACATAATGCACAGTGTTACTGATTGTTTGTTAACGATGTTCGGGCCATTTTTCGATTTTCACTTCGAATTATTGTAAATTAATAATTAAATGAAATTTTTAAATTTTTTTTATTAAAAAGAAAACTTATTGGAACTATAAAAATTAGAGTAATGCTGTATATTTCAACATTTGAGTCATAATTAATGTGATATTTATCTATTAAATAATAGAGTAATAATTTTATAGTTCAATATATGAGTACACATGTCAATTTATATTCAAATATTAGAATTTCATTTTAGAAAATAAAAACAGTCAAAAAGTTTTGCTAAATTTTTCTTTTAAAGACAATTAGGCATTTTAATATTTAAATTTTAATCTAAATGTAATATTAAATTAATTTTTCATATTTAACATGATGTTGAAGTAGTTATTAATATTTAATATGATACAACAATGATAGATAAATTAAGTGATGAAGCCGCAATGCTGTCACACGTTAGTTTGGATTTGAATTAAGAGTTAACTATTGGGACATTAATTCATTGGACAGTATAATAATAATTTTACGGATTATGTGATTCATAATCACCTCGGGATACGTACAAATAGAATCCATATCACTACTGTAAATAAAATATCATCAATCCGAAACGACGTCGCTCGGTTGGGCGAGCTAAAACTCCAATCCCACAAAGCGTCCTCGTTTGTTTTCTCCAAATCCAAGTGGATGCTCTGCAAATATAACACCAAGCAGGGGAATGTTGAATTATCAAAATGGTGGGTGAAAATCGCATTGAAAATAGAAAATTCACGTACATACGTGAACTTAAATGGCCTGTTGAAGCGATTGACACGCACCATGTAGTTGTAAGAAGAAGCAGAGCAAATCGTTTCTTTATCTATCTCTGTCTTATGATTGGCCTTTCAAATCCTGTGATTCTTGTCCTATCAAAGGTACCAAATTTACGATTTTTTTAAATACCCGTTTGGTTTAATGCTGCAAATTTAATTGCTGGTTTAATGCTGCAAATTTAATTGCTTGATCAACATTCATGTGAATATGAGCTTCTGTATGTGTTGCCCTGTATTAAAGTTCGTAATTTTTTGTTTTCTAAGTTGATTGGAAAATTATCATACTACTTAATTTCTTAGAAATTACTGAATTAAAGTAGTACCCAGAAATTTTAACTACTTGTAAATTGGTTTTTTGGGATCATATTGTTAGCTTTAAAATCAAGACTTGAAAAGACATGTGGGTTTTTTTAAAATTTTGTGTTGCACATTGAATGAGTAAGCAAATCCATGACACTAGACAGTTGATTGTGTTGATATCTGATAGAGTGACTCTATAAATGACAGTGAATTATTTTTCTACTTACTTTCACAGGAAGTGGGCAAGTACCCAGAAATTTTAACCTATGTTGGGTTTTGGCATTACGATGTTATTTCTTAATTTCAAGGCCTGAAAATGCATGTGGGTTTTTGTACGGTAGTGCTCAACATTGAATGAATGTGTTAATATGTAATTATAATAGGGTTGTTGGTGTTGATATCTGATGTAATGACTGCATAAATGACAGCACGAATCAGTTACTATTCTTTTCTGGAGCTTTATTTTGAGTGCATCCCTTGTTAAGATACTTCTTTGGAAGCCTGTTAAGCAAGGTGAGAACTGGATATACTGGTCTTGTCAGTGCTTTTAAGCATCACTTCTATTTCACTTAGTATGAAAGATCATTTAGATTTAGAAAAATAACATTTTTTTTTAAAGTTTGGTCGGGGATGAGAAATCTCATCGGCTAAACTCCAACCCTTGCCTCCTATTGTTATTTGAACTTAGGTGACGGCAAATGTGATCAGCTAAACTATGCCCATGGTGCGATTTGGAAAAATTTGTCATCTTCTAACTTTGTTAAATGTTTGAGTGATTTCAGAATCTGTTATTATTATGCCAGCTTTGGGAGTACAACTTGAGACTCACTTTTTGAGGTAATATTTTTCTTTTTATAATTCATTAAATGAGGCTTCAATTATCTACTTTGCAGCGTATTACTGGTACAAATTAATTTCTGAGGGTTTAGAATCATTTCCCTTTTTCAGAATGTTATCTTGTATAGCATGGTTACTAAAGATCTTTGGATGCATAAAACTAATCTCACCCTAGGTTCCTTTTTAATGGGATAAAGGATCATTTTGGAAGAGGGTATTGTCTGAGTTGCTAAATGTTGCAGTTGGGTGCCAGTTGGCTTTTGGTCGAGTGGTGGTTCAAGTCGTTGTGGACTCAACCTCCCTCAATTGAGCATGATTGAGTGGAGTTAATTTGTAGTCTTTCTCCCTTACGAAAAGCAAGTGAAGCGGACATCCCTTAAATATTTATAAGGGCTATTTGTCTGGGCAAGTACTTAATAGAATTTAATGTAATGTAATATTGTAGTCCCTGTTATCCATCTGATTGTAAATATCAGTGTAATTGTCTGTTAAAATAGCAGTTGCAAATATCTGAGGTAATTCAGTATTTCTGATATGTAATCAGTATTAAAAAAAAAAAATGTTGCAGTTGAGTTCAAATATGTTCTTAGCTTAAGCCTTAGTCTGATGCATTTTGATTTTCTTTGATCGAGCTTCTACTCTATACTATTCTCCCTTAGACCTGACAATAATTCTGAATTGTTTCCTTTTTTTTTTTTTCTCTTGAGAATAATTCTGAAATGTTTCTACTTCACCTAAGTGCCTAGGCATTTTAAGAGAATGAAAAATGGCTACTTTGATTTCATTTCCTTTGTTAATCAGCTCTTTGCACTGTCCATTTTTCTACTGCTAGCAAGAGGACATCTTAATAACTGCAATCATTTTTCTTTTGTTTATTTATTTGCAGTGGAAGAACCATTCGACGATTTTTTCCGATTGGCAAAATTTTGAGACCTGTATTGCTTGAATTTGTTACTCCATTGACTTGCTATTGGAGCCTTTCATTAGTTGTGCATGATGAAGGAGAACTGATGCTTGTGTTCAAGGTAAAGTCATCTTTGTTTTAAATTCTTGTTATTCTGCAAATTAGGATGATATGGAAATGAAATGTAGATTTCATTTATATTTGTAGTTCTTCAACGTGTAAAACAGGATATATGTTGAAAAGAAGTTAATAATTAGCAGATTATTGACTAGCTTTAAGTGCTATTCTATATTTTACCTATTGGCTTTTGATTGGTTTTGACCCTCAGGAATTACGTCCACCAGTGAAGATGTTGGTTCCAATCTGGAAGGCTTTGTGTGCCACCATTGATTGTAAAGAAAGTCCAGATGCAGATGATGGTTAATGGTTTTAAAGTTTAAACAATTATGTATCAATAGATTTGATGTAGCAGAGAACCATTTGATGGAAAATATATATAGTGGGAGAAGTGCAGGTGCATGCTCGTCAAGTTCAACCGACCTCTGCTCTCATTTCAACTGTTCCACTTGTGTAAAATATCACAACCTCCAGCTTTTTAGATTGTTGGAGCAGTTCTGTTAGATTGAATCTGTCATCTGCAACATAAATGGAACTCCTCAAAGTCAAAGAAGATAAACTTTTAAGCTTTAGTGCCGACCAAGTTGAAATCATCTCCACACTTTACAGGCCTCGATGAGTGATAAAACCACAAACGAACCACTTGTATATTCTGTTTTATAATCGGACTGCAACCCATAATGGATGGGGCAGCACCACATTTACTTGGACTCTCTTTTCCCCATTCTGGTCTCTTCTCCACTGATTAGTTTCTTCTAGTTTGTTGAATACTTGGGAAAAAATTGAAAAAAAAAAAAACAAAGGAACTAGTGATGACATGGTATTCTTTCTGTCCGTCTTGGGTTTCCTTCAAATGAATAGCAGTGAATTTCCCTTGATTTTGCGTTGGTGGATTTTTGTCTTTTAAGAGGGTGAGTAAATTAACATTTAGTTCCCAAAGGGCTTGTAACCTATTAGTATAACCTATGCACTCAATTGAGTCCCAGCAATAACTGGGACTCAACTTTCCTCCCAATAAATTTAGTAAGAGTAGAATTATCTTTCTGTAATTTAATTTAAGATATAATATATATCTCTTCGGCATTATGTAAAAGTAAAAATTCAAATTCTGTCATAGTAGAACGGAAAGTTCTAATAGATTTTTAATTGTAAATATCAGTAGAGTTATAATTATAATACATCAGTGTATCAAAATATTAATATTTAATTAACGAAATTGCAATATTCTGCTGTCATCGCACATATAAAACCATACCAAAGGAGAAACTTCTAACACAAATTTCAGAGGTTAATCAAGTCCATTAGTTTATGCATTGATTGGCCTCAATCTGACGACAGTAATTACAACACTCGTTGATTACAAAGTCCACGCTGTATGCCGTACTGTTTTGGAATATCAAGGAACCAAACCACGCAAAATCTGATACACTTCAATCCTGAGAGAGAGAAAAGGTAAAGAGTAGAGATTGTGCTTCATTGTATACAAATCTTTAATTACAGCACCCATCCATCTGCTGAATATACTTGTGTAGAACAATGCCACTGACAGTCAGCATACCTCAGTATAAAAAGTGAGCAATACACTAGACACAATGACTTTACATAAGGAATGAATACCTCTATTACACATATAGCTTGAGAAAGAATGTGTCGATTATACAGGTAAAGAGCTGCCAAATAGTTAGTTATGTGAACACTATCCTCTAGCCACAGTTAATAAACGCTGGCTTGCACGTTCGAGACTTATTTCTCTACGACGTAAGCCACGCCACAACTCACTTGAATTGTTAAGCTGAGCTATCTGTTTATGTAATGCCTCCAAGTTGACAAGTGGTACCGTTGTTGGTCGTCCGTGAGCGCACTATCATTCAAAAGCCTCTCTCTGTTAAACGCACACTAACTTTAGTCACTTTCATGAAAATTGCCAAAAAAATTTAACTTACTTGGAAACACAGAGAGGTCTGCTTCAGCTCTTCAACAATAAGGGAACATTCTGAAGGCAGCAAAGAATCTCCAAACATAATTGCTCCTTAACAATCAAAAGATTATCAGTAACAAAGAACAAAGAAAAGGGCATTAGAAGAACAAATTCTTTGCACGCAAAAGTTATTCCCGCAACTTGTAGAGAGAAGGGGGGGGGGGGGGGGGAGAGGAACCAAAAAGAAGGTTAAAAGAAAGAAAAGGTTGCATGGTTGGAAGATTGAATTTGGAAAAAATTGTAGTTCACATGTGCCTGTCAAAGCATTAGTTCACAGGAGTAACACCAGGCCATAAGAAAGCATTTTGATTTTTTTAAAAAAAAAATTGAACATCAACAAGGTAAATATGTCCTACGTTGAACATAAAATTTTCACCCACAAGATTAAGCTTTAGTTACATTTTTAATCATGCCGCATGACTGGCATCTTTCAAACAAGATAAAGCATGTATACCTCTGCAGGCTTTAGAATTAAGGACTCGAAGAACAGAAGGAGGGGTTGTTGATGATCCATCTGTATCAGCAAGCTAGGAATGGGATACAAAATACAGAAAGAAAGACATTAAATGAAAAAGAAAGAATAACAAGAATGAAAAGAGAAATGGTTCAAATAGGAGAAAAAGTTCAAAAATTACCTGCTGAAGAAATTCTAACAGGTCTGCATCAGATAAATTGACACCTACAATGCAGGGTACCTGCATGCCATTTACATAAAATGATCATATCAGATATAGATGAACACACCACAGACAGCCTGCTCCGCAGCAGATAATAAATTTCTCCCAAACAACCTTTTGGCCAATAACTCACTAAGAAAATGACAGTGCTTTACCGCAAGAAGTGTGACAACAGTTGTCTTCCGCTGAAGAAGATTCAAATTCCTGCAAAAGTGGGTAAACGTTAATAAAAAGCTATCACTAAAATTAACTGATGAATTATATGAAGGAATGAATGTAAAAAAGACTACTACTCAGAATCCTGCTTAGTGGCCATTAGGTTAACAATTGCATGTTGGAAATCTTCTAACAACCATTTAACAATTGCATGTTGGAAATCTTCTAACAACCATCACATATCTAAGTTCACCTCAGATCAAAATGATGATCTGAGTTTAGTTTATTCAGTTGTCTGGTCTCTAGCCAGCAATAATTGCAAGCTCCTTCATGTAGTATTCTGTACGAATGAAAGCAGTTTTAGAAAGAGAGAGAAATTACTTGTTGAAGGATCTTGAGCCCTGAGTGTGAATATTGCAGATCCAACCCCAATCTTTTATCTGTTCGGCAAAATTTTGCAGTAATTGATACCCAATCTCTGGAAGGACCTGTTGTTATATATCAAACTTAGGGATCACTGAAAATATACAAACAACAATTTCAGGCCTAACCCCAAACAGCATCAAAACGAAAGAAAACTTACAAGCTCTTGTTCAGCATCCAAGTAGGTTACTGACTTCCCTTCTCCAGATAACACCTAAGTATTCAACTGGTATTATGAGTTGCAATAAATACATCATTTTTAAGATTTAAATTGCAGAATAATTCTCACCTTATGACGAAGTTCTTCCAGTCGAATCCTTTCATCTGCAGCATGCTGTATTTTAAAAGCCATTGTCAAAGATATCCATGCATGTGTTAAAAAGTGTAAAATAGTTCTCCGGTCTGGGCTTCTGCACTATGAACAATATTCTATGCCAGCATAGAAAAATGTTCATGGTGCAAATCAGCAATTTATAAGTAATGGACCCACAAAGGTGACCCACTAAATAGCATAAGACAAAAATTTTATTTGTGCTGAGGTTTGTGTACAAGTATCTCTAAATAAAAGTAACAATTACTTTCAATAACTCTTTCAAAGTCTCTGTTTTCATTGAACAAGACATAACATACCAGACACTGTTATCAAAGATTAGATCTCCCCCTGCTCCCTTGGGGCGAATTTTATGGTTTCCAGAAATAGGCAAATAACAGATCGTGTTCATGGAAGTTTTATTGTCACAACATATATGATGTTTAAGTGTGTTTACTGTGATAATGGAAAAGCAGAAATTCCATGCTAGGACAAAACAAATGAAAAATAGAAGAGACATATTGGATGAACCTGATCAATTACTGCAAGTGTTCCACCAGCCACTACCGGGATGAATTTCTTATCCACCTGTTGGAGAACTTTGGCATCTTCAAGGCAACTTTTATTGATAGATTCAGGAATAAAAAATTCTCCGGTAAGATGTAGGAGTCCCGAAGAGATGTCGAGTATATTATCTTGATTGTGAATATCACTGGATATGTTGTTATTCTGAAAAATAAACATTAAAATCATTGACTCTAGAGAATCTATAATGATGAAAGATTTATCTGCACTTACAGAAAACAATAAAATAAAAAATTTAAAATACACTCAACTGTAGTCTGTGGACAACCATTCCGCCATTTGGTCCCTGAAATAATAAAAGTACCTTCAGCCTGAGCTGCAAGGTGAGCATGTGGACAAGGGGATGACTTAAAATTTTCAACTTTATGAGTCTCCTCCAAGTCCAAAATGGTATTTGACTCGTTCTTGAAATCCAATCTGCAATCAAGCCACAGTTAGGAGGCAAAAGGTAACATTTTTCAACTCCGAAAGAGCTTATTTTGGGGACATAAAATAGTGTTATCTGGGGCCATACCTGAAATCCTTCTCAGAACTTGGCTTAACATTTATATTACAGACACCAGCAGATTGTTGGAGATGCTTAAATACACCAGCCTCTGCAAAAATTACAGACATTATATAGGCGGGCGTTTTGAGTACCTAGTCTCAAAAGGACAAATACATCCCATGACCACCACCTGGAGAATTTTCAGCACAATGCAAGGTATGAGCATTCGGTTTTCCAGCTTCCACTGAACAATTAAAGGAGATATACCTCCTCTTATGTCTGTGAAACGGTGGAGCCGAATGGCTTCTTCTTGACCTTTCTTTTTGAATAGGATTTGATTCACAGTTATGATTCCTAAATTTATACATTTGGGTTTCAGGATTATCATATCCTTGACTGCTCGAGACAGAGCATAACCAGTCTGCCTTATCAAATGGCACATCAGAATGGTATTTGCAGAGGTCTTCGCTGGAATTATCACAATACTCAAAAGGCAATCCACCACTTGCTGTGGTGCACTTTTCTTGGTTGGATCTCCTCAATTTACTGTCATAATCAAATTTGTAATTCTCTTCAGTACCTGCTAATTGCCCATAACTAGTTCCTTCACCCAATATGGAGTTTCCTTCAAGTGCATTGTTATAGGTAAAATGTCCATCATCCCAAGAAGCACCTTGAGGAAAGGGATCTGAGATTTTAGAGCACCATACAGAATTCAAGGCCTTATAATCTGAGACAGAGATCCCCACTGGTTCGATAGAATCAGATAAGAAGTTAGTTTCTTTTGTAAAAGGCTCTGCATAAGATGGGAATAAATTTAGAGAAGCTCTTGACATAAGATCAAAACCAGTTGTTACGTCCCTTGCTGTCATGAGCCTGGGGAGGTGCTGAGAGCATGATGCCTCATCCTGCCATGGAGTCCTTGAAAATGAATCAAAACTCTGGTTATTAAAATCAACTTCTAGGATATCAATCCTTTTATCATAACAAACCCGCTTCCGTTTGTACTTGAAGCAATCAGTCAATAATTCACATCTTTCCTCACTGCCAGAAAACAGAGCCCCACCAAATGGCGGGCTTCCTTGTGAAATGCAGCTTTGACAAAGAGGCTTTTTGATGCCCTTGCTAACCTCTAATTCATTGCTAAATTCATCCTTATCTAAAGGTGATGCACCACCCGACGGTCCATTGCTCACACCCGGTTCAACTTGAAGGTACTCATTCCCCGGTTGTGAATTCAAAAGGTCACCCTCCACTGGAATGCTGGATCTTCCATCAGCCAAAAAGCTATTCTCCAAGAAATAACTTCCTTTTAATGAAAATCTGTTATCAGCTGTCCATGCATGGAGGTTAATCTTCCGGGGTACTGGGGATAAGCATTCGGCAAACGAACCATCCAACAATATCGATGAGTATTTTGGCTGAGAAACAAGTTCCATCTCAGAACTTTCCTCTCCAAGTTCTGCAGTATGTTTCTGAAACTCTCCAAATGTGATTCTTTCACATTCCTCATGAAACAAATGATCACCCTCTTTGGAAAGATTCTCCAAAGGGGAAGAGTAAAGGTGAGGAGAAGACTGATGATATTGGAACCTGCTACTTTCTATTGTCCAAGCATGGCGGTCGATCTTCCGGGGCACTATGGGTAAGCAGTCAGCAAATGAACCATCCGACAATCCAAAAGAATATTTTGGCTGAGAAACATACTCCATTTCAGTATTTTCCTCTTGAAGCTCTGCAGAATCTTTCTGAACCTCACCAAATGTGATTCTTTCACATTCCTTGCAAAACAAATGATCTCCCTCTTTTGTAAGATTCTCCAAAGAGGGAGAGAAAAGGTGACGAGAAGACTGATGATCTTGGAACCAGCTACTCTCTATTGTCCACACTCGGTGGTCAATCTTCTGGGGCACTGTGGGTAAGCATTCAGCAAACGAACCATCCAACAACCTGGAAGAGTATTTTGGCTGAGAAACAAATTCCATCTCAGTATTTTCTTCTTCAAGTTCTACAGGATCTTTCTGAAACCCTTGAAATGTGATTCTTTCACATTCCTCATGAAACATATGATCACCCTCTTTGGTAAGATTCTCCAAAGGGGAAGAGAGAGGGCGAGTAGAAGACTGGTGACTTTGGAACCTGCTACTTTCTAATGGCAATTCAGCATCCTCTAACATATCCACATCAAAAGAATCTAGCCCCAAAAAAAAAATTCATGTTTCAGCACAGAGAAATAAAAACAAAGTTATTCTGGAGAAATCAATGGAAAAATTAACTAATGAAAATGTTATTCTGATAGAATCCACAAAATATGATATCCCATTAAATGAAATAATTCTAATATAAATGGGATGAACAATTTGACACAGATAGATTTTTGACATACAAAAGTATGAAAGGTACCTCCAGCAGATATGATGTTGTTATGTTTCTTCCACATTTCATCTTTTCCAAATTTATTGGTTACGCAACTCATGGATTCTCCTGGAAATTTTAGTCATTAACAATCAATTCTTAACCCATTATATGAATGCAACAAGCATAGCACGCAGTTTTCGTGAGAGTGAGCGTACCATGTGCTATATTTTTCATCCAGGCAGAACATATAGCCCGCTCAATAAAGGCAAGTACAGGTTCCCAGTCCTGGAACAAAAGGGAACAGAAAAAGAGCTCAATAGCTAAAAAACAATTTTTAAACCACTTGAGGATGTTAATACATATACAAAATTAGGTCAAAATTCCTGATCAGACATGAAATTCATTACCTTGAATACAACATGTGTCTTTAATGGTTCAAAGGTCAAATCATAGAGAGAATGTGGGCAACGTAAATTCAACAGGTAAGCTGGACATGCTTGAGACTTACTTCTCTTTCCTTTTAGGAATCCATTATTGGCCTTCCATGAATCCAAACAATCAAAACTAGCAGCCAAATGATTCAACAACTTGTGGATGGGCCCTTTGCATACATACCGTGAGTTAATATCTGACATTATGAAGGTTCACCAAAAAAAGTGATATGCTAATTCCTAGGGTTGGGCAAAAAAACCGAACCAAACCGAATTGTTAAAAAATTAATAAAAACCCATTGGTTCATATAAAAGAATTGAGAATCGAAAAAACCACAAGATACAAAGGAATTAACTGAAAAAAGGGGAAAAATCGAACCGAACAATTGGTTCAGTTCGGTTTATATGTAGAGCAAAAACAAGTCGGTTCAGTTCGATTCAGAACAAAACCAAACCGACACGTGCCCATCCCTACTAATTCCTCTTATGCCCCAAACTTAAATGAAACCAAAAAACTGTAAAACAGAGGGATAAACGCAGGCACGGATACAAACATATTGGAAGGCCTGCAAAAAGGAAATTATTCTATTATGAAAAAGAGGAATAACATAAAAAAGAAATGATGAATAATACAGGTTTTCAGTTATAAATCAACTTTACCTTAACGGAAATACTATCATAAGGACTGGATACGTAGCCAGAAATTTTTAATGCACCATCATTAGCATCCACTTCATGAAGAAAGCTGAAATCCTCAATCCCAAAGCTACTTGTCAATAGTGCCAAAGGAGAAGATAAAGAACATGTGCAAAGAAGCTCATCCTCACTGACGAAAAAGAACGAATAACCTCAATAAAAAAACATAAAAACAATCAAGCACTATATCACATTAGCGGCAGGGGAAAACCTTTCCATGTCAACAAATTTGAAGGAAACCTTTGGGTGCACAAGGGCAATTCGGAGTACACATTTTTTAACTGAGTGCAAGACCTTCTCGGAGCTTCCAAAGAGATAATGCAAATCACAAGCACAACATATAAGTGTAAACCATTGGAAGCAGGATTAAGAACGGAAAGAACTAAAGAATACCTGGATTGCATATATTTCCTTCGAACTGGTTGGTTGTAAAATAAGTCGCGAGAAACAACTGAAAGGAGCCAAGCCATTAGAAGTTTATTAGAACAAGAAATAACCTGACTACGATTAGCAAAAAATCCAAAGAGGGCAACTGGTCCAAACACGCTAACAGTATCAGAAGGCAACAGATTTTCACCTGTGGTACCTACATCTTTCCTTTCATCATCAATTCCAAGATACAAACACTTGGATCCCTGAAAAGAATGTTAAAAAACTTAACTTGCATAAGTAGCTGCAAAAATACATATTTCGCCAAAAGTATATTCAATCATCCATACCTTCATGACCTTGCGATATCCATTTGGCCTCCCATAGGCTTTAGTTATAATTTCCAACAGCGAGACATCAGATATAGAAGCCAATGCTTCTCCCCGAAATCCAAAGGTCCCAGTGCCAGTGGCATCATCCATATCAGCCAAATGGTGTAGCTTTGACGTTGCTGCTAGCACATAATAAATACACTCAAATACCATCACTTAACCATAAATAAGCATCAACTAATAAAAACCTAAAAAATAAATAAATAAATAAACAATAATTTAGCTACCATATCTTTCTCCCAATAACACCAACCCATCTCTAGAAATGCCAGATCCTGAAATCACGTGAATTGGAATCAAATCAAGACGGAAACAAAGACCACCTATGCGCATTTTACTCTTTGAACTAAAAAAGAATAACAACAGAACATTACAGAACTACTCACCATCATCCACTACTTTCACATAACAATTGCAAACACCAACATAAACAAATACCTGAAACAACAAAGAATCAGCAAAAACCTTGCTTCAAAACACAATACTTGCTTCAAATACAAGTCACATTCACAAACCCACAAGTAATTCAGATATTGGTATAATGTCAACGGCTTGAATGTATTACCTTTGTTGCCCCAGCATCAACACTGTTAAAAACGAGCTCCTCAACAACCCTTGTTAAGTCAAACAAGACAATCCCAGAACGCACCGTATTGCGAACTGCATCTGGCAATCGGTTGATGGTCCCCATTACAGATAAAGTTCCAGTCTTTTTTCGCGGGCACGGATAAAGCTTCGATCTTTCGTCTTGTTTGTCGTTTTTTTTTCCTTCTTTTGTATGTTTTCAAAAATGAGGAGGGCTAGAAATAAAAAGGCAGTTTATTTATCTATATATGAAAGCGAGAGATGCTAACTTGCGCCGTGTGTGAAATGTGTTGACTTCAACTGACGGGAAATGAAATCACACGTGCGGTTGGGTGGTTAGTTGTCTTGTTCCATCGGACAACACGTCATCTCTAACATCAACACGTAAGATGATGTGTTGATTGGTATTTATTTATTAATTAATTTTTCTACATATTTAAGGTTTGACTGCCGTAATTTTATTTGTTGAATAGCATAGGTTAAGTCACCGGCGGGTAATTATCCTATCCCAAATGAGTGTGCTGACCTGCAAAGTTACTGAAATGCCCTCCTCTCCTTGAGTTATCAACATGCCTTTTTAACATGTAGTACTTATAGCACAAAACATTTCATCAATTAAAATTTAAAAGGAGAGTTAAATGATCTCTAAAATCTTATTTCTAAAACCTTAAACTACTCTCTTTGTCAGATGCTTTTCATTTTGAACTTTCTAAGTAGTAGCAATTAATGTAAGGAATCAATTGATTAAAATTTTTTTAATGAGTCTTAAGTAATGCGATCATTTTTCAATTTGAAGTTGAAAGTAAATTTTAATTTGAGAAGAGTTTAATCTGTAATATTCAATATATATTTAAAAATTATTTTAATCAATTATTTAATATTAACACAGGCGAATCCACGGTGGCAATAAGGTAATTGAGACAAAAAAGGGGAAAGGTAAGAACTAAGAAGGGAAAATGGGTAAAAATATGGTGGTACAATTTGTGGTTTCTAAATGGGATTTGCGTCTTGGGTTTCTAGAATCAGAACCAATCAAAATTCTTTCTGACATTTAAATTATATATATACACACACATGCGATCATCCCTTTAAGACTTTCGATTTCATCCTCTCTCTGTGAGCCGAAAACAAAAACAAGGATTAAAAAAAAAAAAAAAAAAAACCCTAATTTTCAACTTGCCTTTCCTCTGTTTTTATCACAGAAACACAACACGCAGACGTTAAACATATGATCAAGTTTTGAGGTATATTAGAATTCAGCTATTAGCTCTGTTTCATTATCATGTTTTAAATCAAACGTCAAAAAGAATTAGAAAATTAAGCTGATTCATATAATTCTCTTAAATCAAGCTTGTTTTTTTATAAAGATTGTTGTTTGCGTTGGTGTAATTTAGTTTTCTGGATTGGAATTGAGGTGGGAATGTGGGAATTCTGTCGGTTACATGAGTTTTTTTTTTCAGTGTTTGATTGTGTTGCATGGCGTGTGCTTGTTTGAATTCTGTTTTTGTTTTGTTCTTCTGTTGCTGTGTTTCGTGAGTTTGATTTAATGGTGCTGATATGGGGATGAAAGAAAATTGAGGTTTTGCATTGTGGCGTGTGTTATTTTTGTTTTATATATAGAGAGAGAGAAAGAGAAGAAGAAGATGATCATCAAATCTGTGAACAGGGTTGTTAAAGTTGGTACCTTTTCGTTTTATCGCAAGTTGAAAGGATGGAGAATTTAGGGTTTCAGATTGTGTTCGTTTTTGTTTGCTTGTTTGCTATGGATTCTCATTGTGGATAAGAAGTATGGCTGAAATCTGATTCAGTTGCAAGCAGAGGATAAATCTATGTTGGTTTTGAATAATTTCAACGTTGTTTTCTGTTTAGGTTTTTAAGTGAATTCGGATTTTATTTCGGGTTTGGCTATGCATTCAATTATGACTAAGTGATTGTTGTTGTTGCGTTAGTATTGATTGTAGCTGGGCCGATCACATCCTCTATTCATTTCTGTATCTAGGGTTTGATTGCCAAAGAATAATGGAGGCTAACATTTGTGACATCAATCACTTGGATGGTGATGTCCTTTTGCCTCCTCGTAAGCGTCTTCTTGCTGGATTCAAGAAACAGAGTTCTGATGGCAACGGTAATGGCAATGACAATGATAATGGTGCTGTGCATCAGCTAGATGTTCCTTCTTCTAGTGAATATTCAAGTGAATTTAATGCCCGTCTTAACAATTTATTGAAATCTACTACGAGTAGTTCAAATCTTTCACCTGATGAGATTGCAGAGTTGGCAGAATCCGCAGCTATTGCTGCAGTTAAGGCTGCGGAGGATGCCAGAACTGCAGCTGAGGAGAAAGCTGCTACTGCAACTAGAGCGATTACGGCAGCTAAAAATGCTTTAGACTTGGTTGCTTCATTTAATGAAGAGGGAGCTTCCAAGGATAGACACTTGAAAAAGAATAAGATGAAGAAGCATGTTCCTGTTCAGCTTTTGTACAAAAAGAACCAATCAAAGGAGGATAGTAAGACCGACGAAGAACTAGCTCGAAGATTACATCGAGTCATGAACAGCTCCCCCAGGATCTCAAAGAACCTTACGAGCTCTGACTTGAAGGGTCATAAACATAAGAAGCTTAAAATCTCACCCACTTCTGAAAAAATTAGGGTTTCCTATGGGGGTATAGTCTTGGGAGGAAACACAGTATGTACATCCAGTAGACATGCTGCAGTAGGCGAGGTGGACTTTGAAAGTGAGGGCATCTTCAGGGAGGTATACACAGTTAATGAAAATGAAAAAGTGGACCAAATGCAGATGGGCAGTGGGGAAGCTGGAGCAAGTCACTCGAAAGAAAAGGCTTTGGAAGAAATGAGTTCCCCTGGCAGAAAGAGGGGAAGGCTGAAGTTAAAAAAGCTTCCCTTAAGCTATTGCACCTCAAGGGATAGAGAGAATACCAAGGAGGGGATGATTACTAGAACCTCTCCGTTAAGTGATAAGAATATTGGCAATCCTCCTGGTGGTAATACCGTGCCCTTGTTTTCTATGGAGCCTTCTTCAGATGGTGTGATGCCAATTGAAGCTACACCATGGAAATGCCAGGATTTCAAGGCACCTGAATGTATCAAACAAAATAAAGTCGTGCAGTCATAGTGTTCAAGTCTTATTGTGGCGACTGGTGGCTACCATGATAGAAGTTGATAGGTGAGGCAGGATTTGAAATGCTCTTTTTATAGGAACGGCTTGATTTGATTTATCTTTTTGTTTTTCTTTTGCTTTGTAAGGAAGTTAAATTAATGTTTATATATATAAATTTTCTTTAAAAAAAAAAAAAGGAAAGAAATTAAATGTTAAAATGTTTGCATCTAGCCTTCACATATCAAATTTTGCCCAGTCTTGCTGCTTTAATGTCCTAGTGACAGATGTACCAAAAGTCATTTTTATTTCTTGGTTTTGTAAATTTAGCAAGTCATATCATCTGTTTGCTTGCTTGGGAATTCATGCAGTATTGAGACTTACTATGTTAACATATAAATAATGGTCCTTTTCTGTTATCGTAAATACAGAAGAAATGCTTTTGATGAGGAAATGAATGTACTACTACAACTACCCTGTATATATGCAAATGCAATAAATGGGCCTTTGCAGCTCATGGGAATGGGATGAGAATTTGAAGATTAGCAACATCATTATCAGCGTTGTGATTGTGAATGGCTTTCTGTAAACTTGTTTAGAGGCAAGGACTAGATTCATGGGTGTTGCTTATGTTACGCTGCAAGACCATAAAGTGACGTCTGCAATGCTTCTTCTTGCATTTGTCTCGAGAATGCTTGATCCATGTGGTTGGGTTCCATTTTCCATTATGAAGGAGAAACGGTTTGCCTTTCTAAAACCTATGGAATGAAACTACTACTTATTACTTCTTAGAGAAACACCTTTAAACATCGAGTAAAGTATTTGTCGAGAACAAAAATTGGCAAAATGTTTATGTAGCATGTAATTAATGAATGAATGAGTGAAGGAATTCTTTGACATGAGGTGCCACATGATATTCTTCAATATTATTATAACAAGTATTCGGTGGTGGATGCTGTAATATCACCTAAACAAATTGGGTGCAATGATTCTCGGCTGGTTGTGCTTGTCTTCTTCTAAGATCTTGACTCAGGATTCAAATCTATTCTTTTAATAAGTGTTCAAATCCTAACACAAATCATGCCAAAAGTTGAATTCACTTGCCTAACATAATTGCCATTTTTTATTTATTTATTTATTTTTATTTTTGGGATCACTGAGACCAGTTAGATCTCTTCTTATAGACATGTATGATGTACATAAATTAAAAGGTTAAAAAAAAAAAGGTAATTAAAAGGTGGGAGTCATTTAAGTTAAGGCGATGAAGCATCAGAATATAATATTAAATAGCATTCTCCAATTATTGTTATTGTCTATTTGGATTTTTGATGATTAAAGGGTTGGGAAGGGGGACCAGCCCCCAGTTGTGACTTGACCAAATCATATGCGTTAAGTAAGATTATCATTTATCAACCTGCCTTATCACAAAATCAAAGAAGGAAAATATTGCTAAAAACGGGAAAAGAATCCATATCAACCAGAGAAAGTGCAAGCTACCCTCTCAACATTGTTGTAAATTTTGCATGCCCTTTTTATCATGACTAAATTAAGGGGGCCAGGACTCGGTGGATAGAATTTTGCGCTAATTTTTGTTGTAGTAACTGCATTTTAACCATTTGAAGAAAATAAGGGCATCTAAATCTTAACTGGAAAAACCCATCAAAGTAAAGAGCTTATAGCTGAAGCTGAGTAGTTAGTTCAAACTTGAAGGAACCATCCATACTCGTTGAAAAGTGAGTGTAGCATGAAAGTAGAGAGTGAGGCCACCAACTTCAAGCAACTTGAATTCCTTAAATGAATTCCATAGAAGATATAGAGAGAGAGAGAATAAAGAGTTGTTGCATCACACTTTGCAGGCTGACGCCGGCCCCACCATTTAGACTTACTTATTCGACAATACTCTCACGCGTGCATGAACATGTTTGCATTGTTAAATATTAAATAGTAAATAGTAAGAGGGCACAGATAAGAAATTACCAATCAACAACAGATAGTTGCATTGCCATACGCTTATTAAAAATTTCATATGCTTGCAGCAGCAGCGTCCTCTCCTCAATCGACCTCGTCCATGCACACTCCACAAGTTCGTTTATTATATAACCATCCATATACAAGAACAAGATAACAGCCTCCGCAGTCACAGATGGGTTATTATTTGATAGTCAATACACCAATAAACTCTTCCTATTGACAGCTCATTCATCTATCTATCTATCTATCTATTTATCTGCCTAGAATTAGAATATGATTCCTTCAGCATTTCACTTGTTCGGTGCAAGTTGCAACTGCCAATCCCAAAATCAATAATAAACAAAATGATGAACGATCGTTTATTCCATGCACAAGCACAAACAACAGCTAATGTTCATCATTGCAGTTAAATTTATCTCTTTCGTGTCATTTCCTCCCAATGATCGTTACTATTTTACATTTTAGTTAGATCGTAAACCAAAAAATAAAAATCTTTATTATTAACGTAACAAACCAAAAAATAACAATCACAATCAACACTCATACAAGTGCAAGGTGGGACCTGAATGTGGTGACGTGTGCCAGCCAGCACCTGTGATCCCCCACCCTCACTTTCCCACCTTGATCTCAAGTTTACGCATTCCAACCTCCACCTTTTCCACATTAGATTTATTTTTTATTTCATCTTGTGTAGAATTCCTGAGACTAACCCATGGGTGTTGCAGACACTGCTGAGCAGTTGGACGCTTCTCTGGAGTAAAATCGAGAAGGGGAACAAGAAACTCTGCAAACTCATGAGCATCAGTCTCAGAGAACCTGTACTTGTCGACAAGCAATCGATCAAGTGACCAGAACTTCAGTCTCCGTATCCTCTTGAGATCGCCATGCCTATCAAAATAATCTTTTGATCGTGCTCCCCCAATAGCAATCTGCTTATACAAACATTACATATACTGGGCTACCAATGTAATTAGAATGGTAATGGCAGGCATAACGGGAATAGTGTGCTTACCTTTCTAGGCATCTTTCCTAGGAGTTCCATCATGAGAGCAAGGTGATCCTGAAATCAATCCAATGAACAGTTCATTAGCGTCACCCTTGATCTCGAATAAAAACAGTTTCTCTTTTTCTATTCCTCATTCTTGGCTGGAACAATGTAAAACAGGAGGTTAACAGGTACAATATTTGCAAATTTACGAGGCTAATGTAGAAAAGATTGGTACACTAATAACTGGTGATATCTTTACCATTTAATTTGAAGCAACCAATGTTGATTATCGTTAATGTAAGTCCACACTAATTCCCTATGTTCCCTACTGTTTCCCTTTTTCCACTATCATCTGAGACAAATCATGAAAAAATGGGATTGCAACTTAAGGAAGTCAGGACAGCACACAAGTGCATTTCCATTTTCTTATTACGTGCAACTATTAATGACATTACCGATACCATACTGCAGTGTATCAACAAAAGAGCAGATAAATATGCAAAACCATCCTACCTCATCTTCGGAAAAGCCTTGTCCACTCTTAGGGGCAAACAACATGTCACCAGTAGCAAGCTCAAAAGCTGTGCAAGCAAATGACCACATATCTACAGAGAAGGAATATCCGGCCCTGAGTACGACTTCAGGAGCTCTATACTGCCTTGTTTGAATTTCTTCTGCAAACTGCTTACTGGCCCAACATGCATTTCCAAAGTCTACAACCTTACACCTCATGTCAATCCCATCCAGACATCTTTCAGGCTTTGGAAGTTCTATCCCTCCCATTGAAGCTCTCCTTATAGAAATATTGGCAACTGCTCTCTTTGCCCTCCTTTTCAACTTCTTCTCCACAATAGTCATGGTAGATGTAGATCCACCATTGATGCTCCCCTCAGGCCTTTCCAGAATCGGAGTTAGCCCAGACCTAATGGGGTCCTTGGAAGGATCAATGGTAGAAACAAGAAGAATGTTTTCAGGTTTTAGGTCCGTGTGTATAATACCAAGTTCTCTGTGTAAGTAATCCAGACCTGTCAAAATGTATTTGCAGATTTCCCTAACTTTAATCAAGTCAAGTCCTTTGTAGCGACTATATTTGATCAGCCGGAGTAAGCTATCGCCAAGAAATTCAAGGACCATGCAAAGATGCTGCCCATTTGGACCTGCATGCTTAAAGTGGTCAACCAGTCTTACAACACACTTCTCATTTGAGGGGTCACCATCAGCAATAGCTGAAAGGACTTCAATCTCATGGAGAGCAGCTTGAGCAAACTGTGCTGCACTTTTCTGAATCTTAAGAGCAACATAACTCTGGACAGGCAAACAGAGAAACAAAATAAGGATACAAGAAAAATCTCTAAAAACTTTTACTCCACTTTAGGATAAATGAAGAGGAATGCATACATACGTGATATATTTAATAGGAGGCTTCTTTTGGCAATCACAGGGAACAAATCCTATTATCACAAGATGTATACATGCAATGCGCAGGAAACCAATTTTGAAACTTGATACAGACTCTCATCTTACATGTTTTTTCTCTGACATCAGTTGAACATAACAATGATTTCCATGCCCAATGTCTCATAATGTGAACACATGATAACAAAAATAAGTGAAACACATTCGCAGCTAATTCAAATAATCTCACCATATTTCATCAGTGATAAACTTGTAACTAGCAATATAAAGAAGAAGAGAAAACAGTCAGAAAAACATTTCATATTTATAATCCACACTCCAGCGTGTGTCAAGATTGGGAACAGCTACATGGTTAATCCCAATTTTTAGAAAACACCACTTAGATCAATGGTGAATCATTTCCATCAACCGCTGCAACATCTTTCGGAAGCTGTGGACCAAGGTTGATGCAAATGTGTTGCTTATTATGGTTGTTCTATTACTATATACGAACTGTTGCTTCACATTCAGTTAAATAGAGTAGAGACAGTAAGCTCATGGTAAATAAAAGAATTGGGATCAATTCTTATCAAAACAGGTGAATAAAAATAGACACAGAAACCGACAAAACACTAGGCAAGGAAAGGGCCAAGATGATCATTTGTCCCTATTCATATCTGTAAAAATTTCATTAAACATAGCAATCTCGCGTTGATCCCATCGTCCACCAAAAGAAGAAAGGGAAAATGTCTCAGTCAAATATAGGAACAAGAACAAGAAACTTCGTTTGAAAAACAAAGAAAATATGATTTAATAAATAAATAATAAAGTTATCTTTTTTTTTTTTTGATAAGAATAATAAAGTTATCTAAAACTACGTACGAAAATAATTTTATTTTTAAAAATAAATAACGAAATATGATCTTTGCTTTGGCATGTAAGCATACAAAAGCTGAACAAAACTAAATTAGGAATACCCAGTTCATGAAATGGATCAAAATCGATGAAAATCAAAATTTGACACAATCTCGAATGACCACCAAGCTAGTTGACAATAAAGCAAAGTTGAATCCAAGTGAATGAATAAAAAAAAAAAGAGAGAAAGAAATGCTTACAGAAGTTCGAGTGTCGTAAGCGAGCCAGACGGTCGAAAACTGGCCCCACCCAAGCTTCCTCTGAGCTATGTACCGGCCACCGTTAAACAGATCGCCGATTCTAACGGCATGATAACCGCCTTTACGGTAGGAGTCGATTCCCTCATCGTCATCCTCAGAGCCCGACGACGACGAACACGACATCGTATAGCCACCGCCTGATTTGATTGATAGAGCGTAACTGGAAACGTTTGGTTTCTAAAATGTTATTCTCTTCTCTTCTCCGATAATTTGATAGTTTTGATTTTCCTGCCTTTTTGCGAGTTCTGTGGGTTGAATTAAATTCAATACCAACACAAGAGAGAGACTCTCTCCGCCTTTTTCCTATTTTAACTTTGCTTGCTCTTTTTAAGCTTTTTCTTTCTCCCGTCTCTCCTTGTTGTGCGTTTATATTTATTATTGTTTTTTTGCCTCCTGATTATTATTAGCATTAGGTGCAGTGTTGTGATCGAATTCTCCTTGTATTGCTTTGTACGATGCGTGTAAGCCAACTGCTTCTGCTTTTGTGTATTTATTTTTCATTTGATCGCTGTTGCCTTAGAGGGTATTTTTGGCATTATGTCATAGATTATTTTTCATTTTTTTTTTCAAATGGTGTAAAAATTAATAATTTTGAATTTTCGTTATAACAATACACATAATTCTTCTTTATTAAGATGATCATTTGATTTCAAACCATTCTCTCTTAAGACGTGATTCTAAAGAGATAATGTTCTTATTACTTGAGTTAATCTTGCGATGATAAAATTAGTCTAATAGATTTTTAATAGATTATTGACAGTAACTATCAATATATTTGTAGTAAAATAAAGAAGAAATATGTTTGAGATATTGTTAAGCCAAAAATAACCATCGAAACCGTTCGCTTTGGGGTACATAGTCGATTAATGTCGTTGGATTGTTGATTTACAGTGCAACATCATGTGTTAACGCTGCCGATCAAAACATAATCAATGTCTCTCTAGTATTATTAACTGTGTTTTTCTAATTTTAAAATATATGTTTAAATTATACCTCTTTTTATAATAGAAAAATGATTCATTGGGCAAGTTTGATAATCTCCTGTGACATTGTTTTAAATTTTATGATTTTACAACATTATAGGCAAATTCGACGTCGATAAAGTAAGAAAGAAATGTAAGGTTTATAAGGGGTCATTCACACCTTAATTGGCAAGACGTGTTTTGATATGTATGGATGCCTTACAAATAAAATTGTGAGGGCCTTAACAAGCCAACAATATTTTACTAAGTCTGGGTTGGGTCGTAATAGATGGTATCAGAGCGACTCTGTGTGTCCTCTTGAATGATGGTGGGGCAGACCTCATTGAGGGCGCCAAGTCTCTAATTTGGAGGGGGGGAACAACACCGTGTGAGCCTTATTAAGGCCTAAAACGGTCTGGGTTGGGTCATGATAAATGGTATCAAAGCGGGACAAAGTAATTAAGGCCAAAGCGGTAGGTTGGGTCAGTGATGGTATCGAGGCGGAATGAGAAATTTATAGTGATCTTTGAATTTATAAAAAATAATCCACAACTTAATTGGTAAGACGCATTTTAGGATTTATGGGTGCTCTTTAAATAAAATTGTGCAGGTCTTATCAAAGCTAAAGCGGGCAATATATTATCAGGTATAAATTGAGTCATAACATACGTCTAACTTTTTTTTATTTTTTCACAAATTTTAAAAAATGATAACAATAAAACGAAATTGTATCAATACCATTTTACTGTATCAAAAAAGAAAGAGATGTTCAATATAAGAAATGAATGGGTGAAAAAAGTGATGGGATTTGTTATCCTGAAAGGAGATGAAAATGATTCGAAACTCTAAATGACATGATAATCGTGACTGGATTAGACACTGGCGTCTATTACTCGCTTATTTTTCATAATATCATTTTTAATTTTTATACCACTATTTGGACATTTGTTGATTTTAGATTTTGATGCTACAATTGGAACGAATTCTACGTACAAAATTGGATAGCCAGTCCATTTTCATCATTATTTAACAACAAGGAAATTTTATCTTATTTTACCTTTATTTTTTCGAGTCTATCAACCTCCAACTCCTTTAGTCCTTTATCATTTCAATAGATAGTTTAGGTCTTTCAATTGACTTTGAGATTTTATTTAGTTACTTTTGTTTGTGTTGGAGTTTTAATTATGGACTTCTACATTAAACTTTGATTGTAAATTTCGATTGGGATTATACATAATTTTTCTTTTCTTTTTTTTTTTTTAAAAAAAACCCATCATTTTTCTTCTTCTTCTACAAATACACAATTGATTTTAAAAATTTCGCAAATTGAAAATTCACTTCATTCAATAAACTATATTTAATTTTTAATCATTTAATTATATATAATATTGTTACATGGTACACATAAAATTATAATTACACATTTATTTTTGATGGGGTGAATTACGTTTTTATACTTGCATTGAAATTAAAAAAAATTATTTTATGGATTTTTTATGCGATTGGCTTCCAAATAACATGCCATAAAAAAAATAATCAACCATATTAAGTAAAAAATAACAGATTAAATAAATTATAGATAAAATAGTCATCCAAAAATTATATCTCAAATTTCATCATAACTAATATTATTAATTTTAATTTACTTAATCTTATCATTTAAAATAGTATTTTGTGATAATTTTTTAAATGTCTTATTATATTATATTAAAAATCTAGAGGTCCTCTAGAAATAGTTTGAATGACTATTTCATCTATATTTTATTTTATTTATTATAAACTATTTTATAAATGCCACGTCACATATCATATTATTTAAATTTAAATATAATATTACATTAAAAATCTCTAGAAATAGTTCACGTGTAAAAAAAGAACGGTCAAAAGCATCTTAGAATTGACGGCGCGTTCGTAAAACGATGCGTCTCGTCGCTGAAATCAAACGGTGTCGTTTCGGATAGACAACACCATACTTTTCTTGAAGTACTCGTTTGATCCACTTAGCTAATGAGATCCAGCCCACTCTTTTTATCGACGGGACATTTTCGGGCTGCCGTTCATTCATTTTTATTATTTTATTTTTTTAGTTTTTTTATTTTTATTTTTGGAACACACTGTCAAATATTGATTTGTTTAGTTATCTAATCGCGATCCGGCGAGATATTCTTCTCGCGATCGATTGAAAATGGCGGGCCAAACTGCGACCAATAGTGATCTATTCGAAGCGTATTTTAGAAGAGCCGATTTGGACGGCGACGGTCAGATCAGTGGAGCTGAAGCCGTCGCCTTTTTTCAAGGCTCCAATTTGCCCAAACAAGTTCTCGCTCAGGTATTCGTTATCCATACACCAATCCAATCCGGCACCGATTTTGAATTTGAATCATTTTGTATTCCCTGAGCTATCTATTCGCTAAGCTTGTTACGGATTATAAGTCAGATTCAGTTTTTGGCATAATTAGGGCTCGCGCTGGATCATAAATTTGTTATCAACATTTTAAGTTAAATTTAGGTTGGCATAATAATAAGGATGTTGAACTTGATATAAAGATTCTTTGGTGAATTTTGAATTTGATGTAAAGAATGAGGATAAAGGATTTTAACTTGATAAAAAATTTGGCGTGTGATGATTTTAAAGATATTAATAGTTGTAGTAGCTTTTATCAGTCGGAAGAGTTTATTTGTGGGTTAAGATAATGGTCCATAAGTATTTTAAAGAAGTGTGCAGGAATTTGTTGTTAGTAGTTTGTCAGTGTATTGAATCAAGTGGAAAGCTATGATGTTTCTGCTGTAGCAATTGCCGCAGCAACTTTATGTCGATGCATAATCCTTTGTAGTTAAGCTGATTGGGGTTGACAATCTGCATGTAAATGTTTGGTGGCTAACGTTTATCTTTCAGTGCATTGATTCTGTCACACTGTAACAGAATAGGAAGCACTTGCATAAGATAAAAATTGCATGTGTATTTGTGCATAGGGATTTGGTGACTTACTTGGAGTTTCTTCAAACTTTGGGGCTGTACTTAGTTTTTGGCTTTTGTAAGGTGCTTTATCTTGGCAACTTAATCTTTTGTCACTCAGTTGGTGGTCTAGATGCGGCTTTTGTTGTATGCAGGTATGGTCACATGCTGATCAGAGAAAAGCCGGGTTTCTTAATCGAGATGAGTTTTTTAATGCTCTTAAACTTGTTACTGTGGCACAAAGTAAGCGAGAATTGACCCCTGATATAGTGAAGGCTGCATTATATGGTCCTGCTTCGGCCAGAATTCCAGCACCCCAAATAAACCTTGCAGCTATGC
This sequence comes from Clausena lansium, assembly GCA_030449835.1. Classification (NCBI taxonomy): domain Eukaryota; kingdom Viridiplantae; phylum Streptophyta; class Magnoliopsida; order Sapindales; family Rutaceae; genus Clausena; species Clausena lansium. The sequence continues at coordinate 335,526 of JASUUF010000224.1, read as the reverse complement.
CAAGTCCTCATTCCAGGGTGGGAGCACCTGCTTCACAGGTGAGCGGTGCTCCATCACCTCAAATTGTTGGCGTCAGGGGACCACAAGGCCTTGGGAATGCGAGTACAAACCAACAGACTCCCCCATCTCAGTCAAATCAGTTTGTCAGGACACCCCAGGCTATGCCGCCTGGTACTGCACTGCATCCCCGACAAGTTCTTTCAGGTCAAAGTATGCCTATTGGAGGTACCATGGCAGCTCCTCGTCCTCCAACTTCAAACGTGTCAACTGATTGGCTTGGAGGAAGTACAGTTGGTCCTTTAGCGGGCGGCACCACACAAGTATTTAACAGAGGGAGTAGTCCTTCTTCACCTCAGGATGGATTTCGTCTGCCAGCTTCAAGTTTGGCTCCTTCTGTTCACCCTAGACCACCAGTAACCTCTGGTGGAAGTACAGGTAGTCCTTTAGCAGGAACCACTTCACAAGTTTCTAACAGAGGGATCAGTGCTTCCTCAACTCTGAATGGATTTGGCCTGCCAGCTTCAAGTTTGGCCCCCTCTGTTCAACCTAGACCACCAGGAACCTCTGCACAGACACTAGCCACTGCTCCAAAGCCCCTAGCTCCAGATTCCAAACCATTGGTGATTTCAGGAAATGGGTTTCCCTCTGACTCACTTTTTGGAGATGTGTTTTCTGCATCTCCAGTTCAACCAAAGCAAGATGTAGCTTCATCGGGTAGTGTACCTATCTCAACAGCGAGTGTTCCAGCATCTCCTGCGCCCAAACCTTCACCGAAGGGTAGACCAGTTGAACCAGTACAGCATGCATTTTCTCAGCCGTCTGTAGGTGGTCAGTATCAGCAAGGTCAATCAGCAGGGAAACAGAATCACCAATTTGCAGTTAAAAGTACCCCTGCTCCTGCTTCAACTGGGTTTCCTATTGGACCTCTTAATTCAACTTCCTCTCAGTCCCATATTCCATGGCCAAAGATGACTCATTCTGAAGTGCAGAAGTATACTAAAGTTTTTGTGCAAGTAGACGTAGATAGAGACGGAAAAATCACTGGTGAACAAGCTTACAACCTGTTCTTGAGTTGGAGGCTCCCACGAGGTAGTCCATGAAATTCTCTTACTTTTCCCCCCTTACTAGTTTAAATCTGTTGGATCAACATGAGCTCATTTATTGTCAAACTTATAGATGCATTAATAGTTAGCTAATTTTGGCTGTGTTCCTATATTGTGATTGTAATGATAAGATTTGGAGAGAGATTCTTTTAGGCCATTTTGCAAAGCTGTGTTAAATGGGCTTATAACGTAAGAAAAGGCCCAATAAATTCCATCATACATTTGGTGAAAAAGTGGGTCGCTTGAGCAAATTGAACTTCAATATTTGTGCCTTTAGATGGTTGTATCTTTGCAGTCATTTGTCAAAATCTTTTTAATGTTTAAAGTTTAAATTGAATATTTGGTACCATATCAAGTGTTCAAATTTTTCTTTCTTGATATCATTTTTGCATCTGGTTTTCTGAATAATGTAACAATGCGTTAAATTAAATGGGAACTGCTTGTCACGTGATGTTCATTTATATCATTATTCTTTGTGTTTCAGAGGTCTTAAAGCAGGTGTGGGATTTGTCTGACCAAGATAATGATGGTATGCTGTCTTTGAAGGAGTTCTGTACTGCTCTCTATCTGATGGAACGTTATAGAGAAGGGCGCCCTCTTCCTACGATGCTTCCTAGCAGTATCATGCCTGATGAAGCTCTGTTCTCCACCACAAGTCATCCTCAAGCTCCACACAGTAGTGGAACATGGGGCCCTGTTGCTGGTAAGGATGATCTTATGGTGGCACAATCTTTCAGCATCATTTGTTACCCCTCCCCCTTTTATTGATGTATTCATCAGTTAAGAAAAGTAAATTATTGATCAGGTGTGCAACAACCACATGCTTCTAGACCTCCGACGGGTAAGCCACCAAGGCCTGTTCCTGTTCCTCAGGCTGATAGAACTGTGCAACCCACTCTGCAAAAGCCCAAAATTCCAGAGCTGGAAAAGCATCTTGTGGATCAACTTAGCAAAGAAGAACAAGAATCTTTAAATGCAAAGCTCAAAGAGGCAACTGAAGCAGATAAAAAGGCATTTCCTGTGCTCTTATCGAATAATCATGTTATTTTATTTTTATATTGTAGATCATTGCCATTTTACTAACTTTAATCTTAACTAAGAATTGCCATTTCCTTACCACCAAAAGAAATCTCCCAAAAAATTTGAGCAATGTGACAAGATTTAGATCATTTTACATGAGCTGATTTATTCAATTTAACCCATACTATTGGAAATGACACGGTTTATATAGACTATCAATCATGGTCGTTCACCAGTATAATTTCTTCTCCAATTTAATTTATTCCTTTTAGGAGGATTAAAATCAATAGAGTCTGGATGTCATTATCAGTTGTTCTTTAAAATATCTTGGTTTTACTTACCTGTTCTCTAACCTTTTCTGTTTAAGTGAGCTTGTCCAGTCGTTATTGAGATGTGGAAAAGTTTGAACTGCATAAACTTCTGTTCTTTCTTGTTGCTGTATTTTGACTGGAAGCAAGATGAATTTTTTTTAAAAAAAGAATTCACATCTGATTTATTTCTGGAATTTTGATTTTAAGGTTGAAGAATTGGAAAAGGAGATACTGACCTCCAGGGAGAAGATACAGTTCTATAGCACCAAAATGCAGGAACTTGTGAGTGTACTAAAAAATTTTCTATTTTTATCATTTGATATTAAAAATTGCCTATTTGATTTGAACTTATATATGATTGACCAGGACACCAGTTACATGCATTTATGCTCATACTAGCCTGTTAAGATTTCAGCAATTTAAAATGATCTGCATTCCATTAAGAATGTATTTCATGTTAAATATCAACTTTACTTTCTCAATACAGTTTGGTTTAACTGATATAGCCTTGCATGTGATGTGTGCAGGAGTTAGGATCTTTTTCTAGGGCTGGGAAGGAAACTTTGTCTTATTTGGTGTTAATAAAGTTAGCTCAAATAGTGCCTAAGGACATATTGAAGTCCAATATTCTAAGGCCAGAAGCTCAAAGCCTTGGCTGTCATGATGTTAAAAGTGATATTGTGGAGAAAGGGGGGAAAAAAATGAATAGGTGGAAGTTGCAAGTGGTTCACTCATTGGCTAATCAGTTTATGACATAGTTTTCTAAGACGGGGTTTTGATGTCTACAGTATCCTGGGGTGCTTCAATTCCTCCTTTAGAATGAACATATTACAATACTAAGCATGATGACATTTTACTTTTAAGTGAGGGAGCTGATGAGTCATAATTGAATTATAATGCATTATACCCCTTTAAGCTTTGTAAATCGGTGTTTAGGATGGTTTACTTAGAAAATATTTATCATTATTATTTTTTAGCATAAATTGGAAGCTATCATAAACTTATATTTCTTTTATTCTTTATTCTGTCATCTGGTATCAGATTTTATACAAAAGCAGATGTGATAATCGACTTAATGAGATTACAGAAAGGGTTTCTGGTGATAAACGCGAGGTATCTTTTTCTATTATGTAGATTTGCATTTTTTTTTTAATATTACTACTTGGTTGACCAATGGGAGGAGTTTTTGTTTCAGGTTGAGTTGCTGGCAAAGAAGTATGAAGAGAAATACAAACAGTCTGGAGATGTAGCCTCCAAACTAACTCTTGAAGAGGCCACATTTCGTGATATTCAGGTACTTTTGATTGAGTGATGGCCAATGAAAATTTCTTGTATGAACTCGTCTGAGTTTTCTCCGTCCAACCTAAATGTGCTATGTTGGGTCACTTGCAGGAGAAAAAAATGGAATTGTATCAGGCAATTGTCAAAATGGAAGGAGACAGTGGTGATGGAACTCTTCAGGTATGTTGATACCATAATTGAATGGGTGGAGATTATCTGAAAAACCTACATTTAAGTAAAGATTTTGTTGGCTTCTGCAGCAACATATTGACCGTATCCAAAAAGAGCTCGAGGAACTGGTGAAAAATTTGAACGATCGCTGCAAACAATATGGATTGCGAGCCAAGCCTACTTTGCTGGTTGAACTTCCCTTTGGTATGTCTAATTTCATAATAGGCATTTGGCCTACATAATTCGTGTTCACTTGTGAGTTAATTAGCTGATTTACTTAATTTAGGCGAGTTCTATTATTAATCGTAGTATGGCCATTTTAGTATTTAAATAAATAAACTGACCACACTAGTCAATAGAAGTCTTGAAAATGGATTCAGGTATTCGTTGATTTCAATTCATTCTCTTTTCTTTAAATTTCATGGTGTTTATTTATTTATTTTTTTCTTTTACTAATCTGAATGGAGTCGAGTAGTAAGCAAAACTTGTAATCACATTATCTATTTTACAATCAATGTCTTAAACAGGTCTTAAATTGTGGTTTATCTATGAAGTGAGTAGAAGGTATAAAATAAGAACTTGTACATATTAAAATTTTTCTAAGATTCATAGGAATGATTGGGACTCGAAAAATGGATTTTTTAGGTTGAATAAAAGATATTATTGTGTGTAAGAAATTTTTATGGAAGATTGTGTTTCAACTTCTCTTAACTTTCTTTGATGGTCTTCTTAAGGCTGGCAACCAGGAATTCAAGAAGGAACAGCTGATTGGGATGAAGATTGGGACAAGCTCGAGGATGAAGGTTTGTCAAACAGTTGCCTGTGGGATTAATTCGATTGCAGTCTCGGAAACTTTTCTGCGAAACTCATTTGATATTTATGCAATTAGATTTTTCTTTTTTTCAGTGTTAAGTCATAAACTGAGTTACAATATTGATAAGTCATTAACTTTTATCATTTTCCAGGATTCACATTTGTCAAGGAACTCACCCTTGACGTGCAAAATGTCGCAGCTCCTCCAAAGCCAAAATCTTCAATAGTTAAAAACGAAACATCTTCCGAAAAACATGATGCAACTGCTTCATCCTCAAATATTGATGGTAAATCAGAGAAGGATGCAAGTGAAGGGAAGGATGCAATAGAAGAGAAGGGTGCTAGTAAAGAGAAGGATGCAAGTAAAGGTGAAGAGATCTCTGAGAATGAACCAGCTCATGAACAAAATGAAGATGGCTTGGCAAGAGGTCAACCTAACGGTCCAGCTGGAAGTGGTGTAACAGAGAACCGAACTAAAGAAGTCCAAGATTCCCAAATCATAAAGGACATTGGTGCTGATGGTTCACCCCATGCTAAAGAAACACGGAGGTTTGTGTGTGTTTGTTTCTTTTAAATATATGTTCTTTTTCATTCTTTTATGGGGCTGATCTATTGACTGAAATTATTGTGCAGACATGCCTTGGCTGTGGGAGTTAATTTCTTTTCTTTAGACTGATTTTTGATGATTATTTGTTCAGTGATCAGGGTGGTCCTGAATCTGTATTTTCTGGAGAGAAAGGGTTTGATGAACCTAGCTGGGGAACATTTGACACTCATTATGATACAGAATCAGTTTGGGGCTTTGACACTGATAATTCCAAGGTTTGTGAAGAACTATTATTCTACATTTCTACATTGCCAATTAATTACAGTGCTTAGCTGGAAAGTGGTAATAGAAGTAGTGGTCTCCAATTTTCATGGTGTTGTCAGGATCATTTGTCTTTCCCTTTTATTTGAGTTGCAACATCAATCCTATTTAGCATGCAAGTATTTCATAGTAGGCTTAAGTTACAACAGGAACTGAAATTTATTTTATCGTTTACCCTTCTTTTCTCTGGATGGGGAGTGGTTTCACACTCATTAAACAGAAGGTGATGGATCTTTTTTCCTTTCTCGAAGCCATATAGGTAGTGTTTGTTATTTTCGTTTGAAATCTGAATGAGTTTGAATTTGTCTGAAGTCTGAAGAGGTTTGAATATGTATATCTAAATGACATGTTTGTTTTCTTTTTTCAATATCTGAATATAAGTTGTTTGTTTTTCGAAAATAAAACATCTAAAATATGATATTTTGACATATATAACCTTATAAATATTTACAATAATTATATTTATTGGTTAAACACTTGACAAGTTATAAGTAAATTATTTGACTAGTAAAAAGAATTTGATAATGTTTACCTTAACAGAGCATGAAAAATAAAATTTATATCTAACATGTATTTTTTTACATTAATATATGATACTTATAATGTTAATTTTAGTATATTATATTGATATTTTTCCTTGTTAATTACGTATGCCAGTCAAGAATTGTTTAATCATTTGAATTAAAATTAATTTATTAAATATAATTCAAAATCTGTTATAAATATATAAATATAAATACAAAGAGATGGACCTATTATAAAACACACTCACCTAAAGTTTTATTATGTTTAAAATTCTCATTCACCAAAAAAATACAAAGTTGAATACACCCATATAACAAAAAAAAAAGGGGATAAATAAAAAAATAATAAAAGGATAATTTATATAATAGAAAATAAATTTATTTTATAGGGGTATTAATGAAAGAGAATGTTAAAGTTTCATTCATATGTTTTATCATTCAAATAAAAGTCAGAACATTAACTATTTCCACTTAGACTTAAACATCTTATAATCAGACGAAAGTGATAGAAAACAAACAAATTAAAAACTTTAAATGTCTGAAAATAATTAAAATCCAGAGTTCAGACAAAAAACAACCCCTTAGGTTATTTTATCTTCTATACAGCTTAACTGGTTCGGTTTGCTTTCTTTTCCTTATTTAATCATGAGTAAGATTGCTGAGATTCACTTGCTTCAAACCTAGTATTGTCAACCTTTTTTTGGGTGTTGAAACCTTTATTGTTTCCAATTTGCCAATTTAGATTTTATTTTTGGAAACTGAATTTTGTGACGGGGATTGATGGTTGACGTTGAAGGCATGTAGTTTTAAGTTATTCTATCTTCCGTACAGGTTAACTGGTTCGGTTTGCTTTCTTTTCCTTATTTAATCATGAGTAAGATTGCTGAGATTCACTTGCTTCAAACCTAGTATTGTCAACCTTTTTTCTGGGTGTTGAAACCTTTATTGTTTCCAACTTGCCAATTTAGATATCATTTTGAAAACTGAATTTTGAGACGGGGTTTGATGGTTGCTATCAGGCTTCTTGTGAAATTTGTGAAAGCATTTCAGTGAACTTGTTTCATAGAAAAAGATTTGAAAATAATATATATTTATAAAATATAAGTAGAAGTTAAATATACTTTTCATTCTTCAATGCAGGAAGCCGATCATGACCGACACCTCGACAGCTCTATGTTTGGTCTTGACGACTTCAACATAAAACCAATAAAAACAGAGCTCTCCCACAGCAATAACTTATTTCAGGGGAAGAGCTCATCTATTTTTGCAGATTCTGTTCCAAGCACCCCAGCCTACAGTATTACAAACTCCCCTCGGAGGTTTAGTGCTGGGCCAGATGACTACTCATTCGACAAGGGAAAGAGTCCATTTATATTTGCTGATTCTGTTCCAAGTACCCCTGCCTACAACTTTGGGAACTCCCCACGAAGGTTTAGTGGAGGGTCAGAGGATCATTCATTTGACAACTTCTCTAGGTTTGATTCATTTAACATGCATGACAGTGGACTCTTCCAATCCCCACGGCATTCCCTTTCTAGGTTTGATTCTGTTCATAGCACCAGAGATTCCGATCCAAATTATGGGCTTTCATCGAGGTTTGATTCCTTTAATGCACGTGACAGTGGATTCTTCCAATCGCAGAATTCCCTTGCAAGATTTGATTCCGTGCGTAGCACTAAAGACTTTGATCATGGTCATGGATTCCCCGCATTTGAGTCATTTGATGACACTGATCCGTTTGGGACAACTGGGCCATTCAAGACATCAGTAGATACTCCAAAGAAAGGTTCTGGGGTGCCGGCATTTGACGATGCAGATCCATTTGGATCAACAAGTAGTACTCAAAAGAAAAGTTCTGATAATTGGAATGCCTTCTAGATTAGGTAAAAAGTGTTGGAGCTGTTGTTATTCACTTTCTTCATAACTTGAAGCCTCTTGGAAAGATTTGTTGATTCTAGGTTTGGCGGCTTGGTTCTTCATGAGTATATATTGTGATAATGAGTGGTTGTGCCATATTGTTAATTTTGTCAATTCGTTTGTCTGTTTACATTTTTGAAGATTGAATTACCTTTATGTTGTATTCTTTTGTAATGTTTTGAAATCAGGGTAGACTCGACTGGATATGTATGTAATTTTTTTTTTAAATATGAGGTGTTAAATCATTATTTCTGTTTGCATTTTGCTCCTCGACATTGAGCTTTATGGTTTGCAATTTGCCTTTTATTCTCAATACACTTCTAATAGTAGTAGGTCATTTGAACACATATTGGGATATACATTTGTGTGGAAGCCTTCGGATTGAATGAAATTGGCTCATTCTATCTTTGATTGCTGGTTGCTCATGAAATTGATCGGCAGTGCATCGATGTCGTTGTAGTGCGTATTATTTTATTCTAGCAAAATTTTTAGGCATTCGAAAATAGACCAAAAGCCAAGCCCAGGGCTTGGATGCCAGAGAGGATGAACGCGGCAAAAGTAATGCCACATTATGGACAAGCAAGTTATCGGAACCGGGACGAGCCAAATGAATTAGCCTGTGTTCAAACACAAATGAGTCGCAACTAAGAAAGGAGAATTTATTAATTCAATCCTTTCTTTGCAGTTTGCACTGTGTTATTAAAGAATTGAAGCACAAGAATCTGACCAAGTCCTTCAAAATTCAAAGTAATTAACATACATATTTTATGGAGCGTACGCACCAAACTTACAACCATTCTACCGAAAAAAAGGCCCAAACGCGCTGACAAATATAATAATATATTTAACTTTCATTAATTGCTTGCTTGTACTAGTTTTTTGATTCCGAACTGATAATAATTTTCAGACCGCACATCAAACAAGAACAATTCAGTACTAAATTTAAATGAATATTAACAAAGATTTTGATTTTTCTAAAATATAAAAACATCTCTCACGCTTTGGGTGCAAAAATCTCCCAAAGCGAAGACCAGGTTCCTGAGATTCCAATAACCACCCCAAAAACCAGAATAGCAGCATCCAAAACAATCCCATTGCAGCCCAGCTCTTGCTTGAAGACGAGCAAATGGAACAGAGCAGGCAACACAAAACCCAGTACGCAGCACACGCTGCTGCCCACCAGTGACAAAAAATCTGCAAAATTAGGCACCGACAGAGCCACCAAAGTCACACCCAAAACAACTGCCCACCTAAGCCACAAGCAGTACCTATAATCACAGAATCTTCTCTCCACGACCTCATAAACGGGATTCATCATCAACGGAAAAGTGAAAAACAGATTCACACACAGACCCACATTCACCAAAGTGCTCACCAATCCAACCCCAAAATTGGTAGTGATTATATCTTTGGTTTCTTCACCAAAAGCAAAGTAACCCAATGCACCGAATGAAGCATACAATAGAGAAATGAAAGCCATACACCATCCCAATATTCGACCAAATCTGTCTTTGTTTCTAGTCTCAGATTCCAACGGCAATATCATGCCAACCCCTTCAAAGGCGTAGACAGCAACACCAATCCCATAACTGAGGACAGAAAAGTCACCAAAAGCCTTTAAAACAGGCCTTTGTTTCATGAAAATCATGACATCCTCAACCATCACTATTCCCATAGCTCCAAGATCAACAATATCAGCAAAAATACTCAAAGGAGCCAAATGGGTCAAAGTTGGAATTGAATTTAACCCTAGTTGGAAAGGGAAACACCCCCAAATATACAGAGCCTTAGGAGACAAAAAGCCAAGAATAGTTTGTGAAGTAGTGCTATTATTAATCATATGAGTTAGAGTATTAGCAATGAAAATGAGATAACTAACACAGAAACCAGCTTGCGCAAGGACTATCATAGCATCAACGGTGACACGACCAACTGAACCACAAACTATATAGCCAAGATCGCCAAAAGAATTGATTTTTGGGAAGCCATGAATGATTTCAAGCTTGCGACGAGTGTGAACCAAAAGCATCATGCAATAGTAAGTCAAGGCTGCAACAGAGAAGAGCATAAGTGAGCCCATGATCCATCCAGTTTTCTTAAACGTGTAAGGCAGGCCTAATACCCCCGCACCAACTATGGCTATGAAGACATTAGCAAAGGTCTTGGATCGTGAAGAGAGAGGCTTAGATTTGGCTAAAAGTGGAGTGTCTTCTCTTGGGTAAGGTGGCACTGGCAGTGTGTATGAAGATGAGCCTGCTTCTTCATCAAATCCCATGTTTTCTTTCTTCTTGTGTTTGTTGTGTTTGACAACAGAGAATTGAGAATTGAGAATTGAAATCACTAATCAGAAGAATTAGATGGGGTTAATGAAATGATCAGGTGATCAAATGGGTTGGGTATACTTTTAAGCACTGATCAGATAAGTCGTAGGAGAAAGAATTGACTTTTTGAGAGAGAAGAGATGAAGAAGGGAAATGGACATGAGGAAGGTGAACTTAATGGTGGTGGTTCTTTATTGTATCCATAATGGGTTGTTAATAACATCTGGTTCCCTCATATTTTATAAAATCTGAAACAAAAATAATACAATTTGCCATTTACTTTATGCAGTCCCAGGCGATTAGGCGAAGGTTACGGCTGTTAGTTCTCTATTATTTTATTAAAACTCTAATGATAAAAGCAAAATTGTTGAAATTCAGGGATCTAGAGTTGTTTCTTAGAAAGGGCCGGCGACGGCTAGAAGTTCTTCTCTAAACAATTGGTAAAATGAGACTCGTCATGTAAATTGATGTGATATTAATATTAAAATTAAAAGAAAAAAAAAAAACCATTGTTTAACATAAAATTGATTTAATATGTTTCTTTTGTGGGTCCGGTCTAACAAATATGGAAGAAGATAGCTGTAGGCCTGTGGGAAGGTGGGATTTTTTAGTCCAGGAGGGTCCTTTATCGGTCGATCAAGTTGCTTACAAAATGACCTCTCTGTTGTAAATGTTTGAATTCTCATTTTGGTGGGGAATCCCACATTGAAAATTTGACAACCCCTCTCCCTTTGATTAGCCTATAAATATGTGTATTATATGTTAATATATGTAAGTTGAAAATTAATGAAAACAAAAGAGTTTATAATATAATTGTTATAAGGCTTCATTTGCAGAGATTGTTTCAAGTTTCCATTAAGATAAAATTTTATCTACTCAAGTTACGTAATAAGGTACGCTAATCTATTCTATCTATTTATTTATTTTATAACACGTTATCGCAAGATATAGCTTCTTTCGTATGAATAGTTTAGGTCTTGTTTGTAAGCATGCTTGTTATGGTTGCTTTGTCATATGTTAGATTTACATATTCGATCTAATTATTGTTAGACAATAGATATTTACGAAGTATACTTAATCTTTTCACATGATAAGCATGACATATAGATTATTGCTCGCATAAATGGTAGTATGAACCTGAAGTTCTAACTACTATAAAGTAATTGATAAATTTCCTCTACTTTATAATAAGGTTTACAAATCTGCAAATTCCGCCCTAAGTTTCCTAAGAAACTATCTAACCTCAGGCCCTGGATGTTAAGATGCATCTGCAAGCCATGAATCTGTAAGATACCATAAAGGCAAGGAATAATGCATCAAGGCAAGATAAGGCAAAAGCAATGATTTTCCTCGTACATCATTTACAGGAGAGCTCCCAAGACTCAATACCTAACCGAGGAAGATCCATTAGTTCTATGGAAGAATCTTATGACCATCGAAAGGATATATTCCTCCCACGAGCCGAGTATGAATGGTCGCAATTGAGACTACAAGATTTCACCAAAGTGCATGATTATAATTCTCGAATTATATCGTATCACCTCACAAATTTGAAATTGTGTGGTGTGGAAATTAACGAGAATGCTATGCTAGAAAAGACGCTCTCGACCTTCCATGCATCAAGTCCGGTTCACAGTTAAAAATAAATATCGAGAGCGTCGATACACGAAATATTCGTAATTAATATCCGATCTCTTAGTGGTTTGAACAAAATAATGAGTTGGATGAGATGCGACCAATCGGTTCTCAAGCATTTCAAGAAGCAAATGCAAATGCTCATAATAGTTATAGACGCAATAGAAGAGGAAGACGTGGTCGTGGTTATTATCCTCAATGGTCATGACACTGACATCGAAACAACAACAATAGACGCCACTGTAAGTGGAATGTCTATAAAAGACAAGACGATAAAAGCCCGAGAAAGAAAGATGTCGACGTGAATCTCCTAAGAAAGACAATGACAATATATGTTATCGATGTGGAGGAAAAGGACATTGGTCGCGTACTGTCGTACGGAAAAAACATCTGGTAGATCTCTACCAAGCATCCAGGGAAGGGCAAAGGGAAGATTGAAACCAATTTGGTTAATGATTCTCGATCCTATTGATCCGAGTACCCACCTCGATGCTAGTGACTTCTTGACTGGAAATAGGAGTGAGAATATTGATTAAGTTATCATAATCATGCTTGTATTATGTTGTAATAGATTTTTATAATTTTGTGACTAGACTTATATTATCCTAAACTAGTGTTACCTTTTGTGTTTTTCTACATCTTATAATATGCATGTATTTAAACTTTTATAAGGTTATGGATTTTAGAAATAAATTATCTGCTTTTGGGAGCGAAAAACTGGGGATGTATGTTTGGTGATAAGGCAACCACACACACTATTCTTCAAGACCGAAGTATTTCTTAGAGATAAAAGAATTTGAAGGAAAGGTAAACACTATATCCGGTCCCGTGCACCTGATAAGGCTCTGGAAGAGCTATAATCCCGTTAGCAAGTGGAACAAAATTGATAATTGAGAAAGCTTTTTTATTTTCGGCAAGATCCGTAAGAAATCATGAGTTTTAGTGATATCCGCCGAAATGGATATCATATTGAGACATTAAATGAGAATAATATAGAGTATCCGAGCATTACTAAAAATGTCTCGGAAAGAAATACATTTTAGAGAAACTCCCAACCTTCTCATCATCTGATTATATTACACAATCATAAATGCCATAGAAAGCCATGCAAGAATGAACCGAAGTTCATAGATCCAAAATTATTTATGCTATGGCATGATCGTCTTGGACATCCAGGATCTACGATGATGCGTAGAATAATTGAGAATTCTCATGGACATCCACTAAAGAACCGTAAGATTCTTTCATCAAATGAAATTGTTTGCACCGCTTGCTCACAGTGGAAAATTTGTGATTAGGCCATCCCCATCAAAGGTTGATATTGAATCTCTAACATTTTTACAAAGGATTCACGGAGATATTTGTGGACTAATTCATCCACTTAGTGGATCATTTCACTACTTTATGGTTTTGATTGATGCATTTGCACGATGGTCACATGTATGTTTACTATCTATATGCAATATTGCATTTGCGAGATTATTGGCCTAAATTATAAGATTAAGGGCACAATTCCCAGCACCATCCAATCAAAACCATACGTGTAGACAATGTTTGGTGAATTTACATCTAAGACTTTTGACGACTACGTACATCAAATGGAATCGATGTTGAATATCCAGCTTCCTTATGTACATACACAAAATGGGTTGGCGTAATCATTGATTAAGCGATTACAAATAATTGCTCGGACTTTGCTCATGCGCACAAAGTTACCATTATCTATTTGGGGCCATGTCGTTTTGCATGCTTTGCAAAGATTGATTCGTCTCGGGCCCACCGCTTATCATCAATATTCTCCATCCCAACTTGTACTTGGTCATCACCGATATTTCCTATCTACGCACCTTTGGTTGTCTTTGTGTTTGTGCCCATACCACCTCCTCAACGCACAAAGATGGGATCTCAACGACGTTTGGGAATATATGTTGGTTTTAACTCACCTTCTATTATCGTATTATTTAACCCCCGACGGGTGATCTTTTCACCGCACGTTTTACGATTGTCATTTTGATGAGACAGTTTTCCCATCATTAGGGAGAGAAGCCTCCCGAAGTAAGGCATGAGTTAATTTGGAAAGTTCCCACTATGTCTCACTTAGATCCTCGTACTAATCAAAGTGAGAATGAAGTGCGAAGGATAGTACATTTGCAACGATTGCAAATCAATTACCAGATGCATTTGTAGATGCGTCAAAGGTAACCAAGTCATATATACCGTTGCTAATACACCACCCGGGTGATTGTTCCCGCTGAACGATCAAGTGCAAAGCGCAACAATGAGTTATGTATCAGTACGCCGTAAGCGTGGTAGACCACTTGGTTGTAAAGATACTATTCCCCTAAGAGGAAAACGAAAAATCAGGATCCCGTTGAAAATGAAGCTCGAGCATTAGGTATTCCCACATTAATTGAATTATCGGTTCCTGAAGAAATGATAGTCCCCGAAGAGACACATGTCCCTCGGACGACGAAAGTCCCCGTAGAGACAATAGCCCCCGAAGAGGCACAAGATTTTAGAAATAAAGAAAAGTCTACAAATTTTACTTATACGAATGAAATGTGGGACCGTAATAAAATCATCATCGACAATATATTTTCTTTTACGGTAGCTACTGAAATTACAAAAGAGTTTGAGCCTCAAACTGTCGATGAGTGTAGACAAAGACATGATTGGCCCCAATGGAAAGAAGCAATTCAAGCAGAATTGAATTCTTTGGCCAAACGCCAAGTATTTGGACTCGTAGTCCGGACACCCGAAGATGTCAAACCCGTTGGATATAAATGGGTATTTGTACGAAAACGTAATGAGCATAATGAAATCACTAGATACAAAGCACGACTAGTCGCACAAGGTTTCTCACAGAGACTGGTATTGATTATGAGGATACATATTCTCCAAAGATGATGGATACCATTACGTTTCGATTCTTGATCGCTTTAGCGATCTCTCGAAAGACTAGACATGCGCCTAATGGATGTAGTGATCACAGACTTATACGGGTCACTTGACACCGATATTTTTATGAGAGTCCCCGAAGGATTCAAAATGCTCAAGCATTAAAGGTAAAAGATCGTAACTTATGTTCGATCAAGTTGCAACGATCATTATATGGGTTGAAACAATCGGGACGCATGTGGTACAATCGTTTGAGTGAGTATTTGATTAAAGAAGGATACAAAAATGATCCTGTTTGTCCATGCGTATTCATCGAAAAATCGAATCCGGATTTGCAATTATAGCGAGCTTTATGTTGATGATATGAATTTGATAGGAACTCCTCAAGAGCTCCTCAAGATCTGCGAATATTTGAAAAAGGAATTTGAGATGAAAGACTTGGGAAAAACTAAATATTTGCCTCTACTGCAGATCGAGCATAAGATAAATGGGATACTTATCCACCAGGTCATACGCATATGTTGAGAAAATCTTGAAAAATTTAATATGGATAAGGCATATCCTTTAAGTACTCCCATGATTGTACGATCTCTTGATCCTAAAAAGGATCCATTCAGCCCAAAGATGATGATGAAGAAACACTTGGTCCGTAAGTACCAGATCCGAATGCAATAGGTGCATTATTGTATTTAGCTCAATGCACTAGACCAGGACATCGCATTCGCGTAAAACTGTTAGCTTAGCGATATAGCTCAAAGACCAATAAGACGACATTGGAATGGCATCAAGCATATCTTTCGATATCTCCGCGAGCAACCGATTTGGGATTATTCTATTCAAATGAACTAACACATAATCCCTGGTCTTATTGGATATCTTGATGCTTGCTATCTGTCTGATCCCCACAAGGCTCGTTCACAAACAAAGTTATGTTTTTACTTATAATGGTATGCTATCATGGCGATCTACAAAGCAAACTTTTGTTGCCACCTCTTCTAATCATTCGTAGAAGACCGCATTTGCATGAGGCAAGCAGAGAATGTGTTTGGTTGAGGTCTATTATTCATCATATTCGAGCACGTGCAATTTGACCTCCGTAATAGATATTCCAACAATTATCTATGAAGATAATGTCGCTTGTATTGCTTCAAATTAGAGGAGGATACATTAAGGGAGATAGAAACTAAGCACATCTCACCAAAGTTTTTCTACACCCATGAGCTACAAACAAGACAAGAAAATTGATGTCAAGCGATTCGCTCCAATCGATAATTTCTTTGATCTTTTCACTAAAGCTTTGCCCACATCAACGTTTGAAAAATTAGTCCATAATATTGGCATGCGTCGTCGATCAAAGAAATCGACATAAGCCATTTGATGAAATACTTCATCCAGGGAGCATATTTTGAAGATAAAGGTTTTTGTCGCTATATTTGACAAATGTGCATGTATTCTTTCTTTTCCTTCACCAACTGGTTTTGTCCCCCAGGTTTTTACGCAAGCAAGCTTAACGGGCGGATAAGCACATCCAATACATGTATGCAACAAAATGATGAATCCAAAAGGGGAGTGTTGTAAATGTTTGAATTCTCATTTTGGTGGGGAATCCCACATTGAAAATTTGACAACCCCTCTCCCTTTGATTAAATTTATAAATATGTGTATTATATGTTAATATATGTAAGTTGAAAATTAATGAAAACAAAAGAGTTTATAATATAATTGTTATAAGCTCATTGTGAGGTACTTGTTTCAAGTGTCTCCATTAGTATAAAATTTTATCTACTGGATTACGTAATAAGGTACGCTAATCTATTCTATCTATTTATTTATTTTATAACACTCTCAAGTTTTTAGTATTTTACAGCTGCCTCAGGACCACGTGAATAAGGTTGTGTCAACAACGTCTTTTAGTGGACTTGACTGACTCTTGAGGAGCAAAATATGCGGCCAACTTCCACACGTCAATGAATGAATGATGAATGTATGTCTGGTGGGCCCAATGATTAACAATCTCAATTTGCATCTTTGCTCGTTTGCCGACAGCTCGTGTCTTGAACCACCACCATCATAAAAGATAAAGAAGATCTCATTCAGCAAGACTGCAAGAGAGGCCTTCGGCGCGGCGGCAACAGTTCAGGTCTCTCTATACATAATAATCAAATAATCAATTCATTTAGGGAAATGGGACGTGTTGACTGACCATGTTGTTTGTTGACTAAGACAAACAAGCAAAGAATTCCACGTCAGAAAATCAGGAACGATGCCCTTGCCAACCATTTGCACAAGGAGCATCGACGCATTCTGAAAATCACCCTTCTCACAAAGACCCTTGATTAAAGGTCTGTAACTTCCAGTATCAGGCAAAGAACCTCTCCCGTTCCCGCGCATATCCTCCTCCATGAGCTTCAAAGCAGTCCCAACTTTGCCTTGCCTGCATAACCCACTTAAAACAGCATTGAATGTTGATGCAATAGGTAAATAACCATGGCTGGCCATCCCCTTCATCAGCTCAAATGCTTCGCGCACTCGCTCTTCTTGGCAATATGCATGGATTAAGCAGTCATAAACGACAACATTTGGAACCCCCCCTTCCTCAATCATTTGATCAAAGCCCCTTTTTGCATCTTCCAAATTGCCATCCACACAAAAGCCTAAAATCTTCAAGCTCCTATCAACAGCTCTGGGGAATAACTTCTCCATTTGCTTTAGATACTCAAGTGCTTCATCCTGTTGGTTTTCTATGTAGAGACCATATAACACGCTATGGTATGGACTAATACGGCCCTTGGAACCCTTCTTACTATCCTCCATCAGTTGTAGAATCTTTAACCCATCGTCTATCCGCCCTCCTGAACACAAACCCCTTATCAGTGTATCGCATGTAACAAAATTCCAACTGATCCCGTCAGTTTTCATGTCATTAAACATATCAAGGGCTGAGTCTAACGCACCCATTTCACAATAACTGGAAATTAGGATATTGTATGTGTTTACATTGGGAAGGCAGCCCTTCCTTTCCATCTCCTTCAAAAACCGACACCCGACTTTCACCTTCCCTATTCTACAAAAACCCTTAATCAAGGTGTTATGTGCAACAACATCAACCACACCTCCCTTGCTCTCTGCTCTCTCCAAAATCTCAACAGCATCCATGACTCGACCTACACTGCATAGAAGTTCCAACACCTGAGTTAATGTAACAACATCGGGTACAAACCCATAACTAAAGCTCTTCTCAAGCAACACAAGAGCATTAACCAAATTCTCTTCTTTGCAATAAGCACAAATCAAAATACTAAAAGTTACATCATTAGGCTCTTCCATATCACTCATCAAACTCCTTGCCCTCCCAACTTTTCCATTCTTGCAAAGCGAGTGAATCAACGTGTTATAAATCACAGAACTTGGCACTACACCCCGAGATTTCATAAGTTGCAAAAGCTTAAAACCATCACCAACTCTGTTAGTCAAGCAAAGACCTTTCATCAAAATTGCATAAGTATAATCATCACCTTGAACACCACTGGCCATCATCTTTTTCCTATAAAATGCTCTAGCCAAATCAATATCTTCCTTAACAAGAACATCAAGAATGGAATTGAAAATTTTCAAAGATGGGGTCATGTTAAATCTTGAAACCAAATCGGTAACTTTGACAACATCGTTAATCATGCGGGCCCGCCCAAGACCGCGTATAACTGTGATGAATATAGATTCATCAGGGGGTGATTGAATTGAGTGGGGCATTTCATCGAGCAGTTCCTTGACGGTGTCAAAACGGCGGAAAGTGCATAACTTGTGAATCAAAGCACGATAGGTGGATTGAGAATGGGTGAAATTTGGGATTTTTGTGGCCCATTTGAAGGTTTGGAGAGCATGGGAGGCTGATTTTTGGTCTATAATGAGACGGGCAATGTGTTCATGAGTTGGCGATGGCAATGAGGAGATTGGTTTCGATTGCAGGCTGGTAAGTGATCTTAGACTTGGAGAGATAATAGCTATTGGTATTGTAAGCCTTGACGGCATTGAGCGACTGCGACTGCGACTGCTTGATTTGGTAACTGGAGAGGTTGAGGAATGAGGAAGCTCTTTCCTAGTCCAACGGTTGAGTGTATTGTCTCCCGCGTAAGCTTTCAGTTGGTTTCAATCAATTCGGTTCGGTTTAAAAATTCGGGTCTAAATTTCAGTTTAGGTTTAATTCGGATTACAACAATTCGATTCCAAAAATCGTCAGGTAGCCACCTAACATTCTAAAATCTCAAATCCCACCCCAGAACAATGAATGAAAAACAAATATCAACTATAAAGCATCCTGGACAAGTCTTTTTAAAATACAAGCAGCCATCGTACAAATTACAATAAAAATATTAGCTACTCTTTATTGCGAGGCCTCTTGGCCATGCCCAATTGAATTACAAAATACAAACAACCATTATCCAAATTACAATACAACTATCCCATTCATGCACCATGTATAACCTTACCTTGTGCAGCTGACTACAGCGAATGAAGAAGGAGGCAGCGACGACAGCAGCTGAAATAAGGAAGTGAATGGCTCAACAATGGCAGAGGAAGCAACAGCAGCTGGATGGCTGGAACGACTAGAAGCTTGTGACAGCGGTGGGGCGTGGGCGTTTGATAGCTTAGGGTTAGGATCGGGTGTGTGATGTGTGTGAGGGAGTATGTCTGTCATTGTCTCTCGGAAGAAGAAGCGATGGGGAATTGATTTTTAATTGCCAAAACGCCAACGCAATTTGAGCTCCAAAGATGAATTGCAAATGAATCTTTTGTAACTAGTCCAAAAAGAACTGAAATTCTTTCTGGTGCTCCTTAAACAAAATTTTCCTTTACCAATTGATATCACTTTGCTGGAGGCGAGAAATGAAAGAAATAAGACCGAATTAAAATAATAATAATAATGACAACAAAACAAAACCAGCTCGATTCAGGATGATCAATTTCAGCTTTGAATCTTGAGCAACCTATTTGGTAATTGGTATCCTTGATAATCCCAACATCTTGGCAATACCAGCCTATGCTTGATAAATAAATCATGTGAGGGTTTTGTTGCTGGACAAAGCAAAAGAGGGAACGAATAATCCAAAGTCACCATTGCTCATAAAGAAAGCAAATTCTGATTACATGCATAACGGGACTCCACAAATAGTTGAAACAGAGGAAACTATTCAATAATGTGGGGGAAAGTGAAGGAAATGGGATGGTAGATGAAGGTGTTCCAATGCTCAAGCAATCATGAATTTTAAGATTTATAAACCAGATGATAATTCTTCTAAGTCATCAGGCCAAGTAAATTAAGAAGACTATTCATAATATAATCTAGAGAAACCTAGGATATACAGAGCCACACTTAGCATATAAACTAAGCACAAATTGTTGCACCTTCTCACTTACTCTCCTGTGAAGTAAATTGAAGAATATAAGAAACTTCAGACGACAAGCTTTATACAATCTGTCATTCGGACAGCTAAGCAGCAGCAGCAACCAAGAACAAATGCACCCTCAAAATTCAAAATGCACCAAGCATATTGGCACTACTCCCCTCCCACCAAGCAGATCCCATCTACCACAACAAGTCCGCGTCACATGTACTCAAAATCACATTTTGCAGAAACAATTTCACCAGAAAAAGAAAAAGGAAAAAAAATTCAACGTCAATGCTTGATGCATTAATCTTAACACAATAACATAAAACCAAATCTTAAGAAAAACGTACATTTTATTCTAAGCCAAGATAAACCGGTATACCATACATAAAAAAAACTAACAAACACCAAAATAAAAATCGAGCAACTTTTGGTTTTTTTTTTTTTTTTCCAAAAAGAACAGAAAAATAAAAATCTAATCCAATTCCTTGACAACTTTAATCCCCATCGTAGTAGCAGTCCCAACAATGGACTTACAAATACTCTCCAACGGCATGTACTGACAGTACGGATCAGACTGCTTCACTTTCGCTATCTCATAAATATGTTTCAACGTCACTGTCGACGCCGTCACGTGCCCGGGTCGGCTGCTGCCCGACTCAATACCCGCCGCCTTTTTAAGGTACCAAGTAACTGACGGAGACTTGACGGTGAACTCGAACGTGTTGTCTTTGAAAGCCGTAATCGTGACGGACATCGGCGTCTCTGGCTTGTACTTTTGCGTGCGGGCATTGAAGTCCTTGCAGAATGCCATCAAATTGAGCCGGTACTGACCTAATGCCGGACCCACGGGCGGCGCCGGCCTTGCGCCGCCCGCTGGGACCGTCAGCCGGATCGTAGCGGCCACAGGGCGCCGGGTCAGGATCTCCTTCAAGGTTGCCATGGGTCTGCTATTTACCCGAGGGTTTTGACGGAGGCTTACTTAAGACGGGGTATTGGTTGTCAAATCTAGTACAAGTTGGGCTTTTCCGGCCCAAATTCATAGAACAAGTAAAAGTAAGATAGATATAAATTTTGATGTGTATGCGCCTGCGGTGGTATTAGGTATTACAACTTTTCTAAGTTCTTTCAATGTGACATGGGGTGTGTCCTCCTCATTATCAACCATATTCAAAAGAGTAATAAAGAGTAATAATAGAGCCATAAATTATTTTATAAAAATTAGTGTATAAATTGATGTGGTATGAATAAATTGGTTATATAAAACTCTCATGTCTACATAATTTTAAAAAATAACTATTATCACTTTTCAACCAATCTATTCATACCACATCAGTTTGTACAAAATAGTTTATAAGCTCTACCATTATTGTATCCAAAAAGGAAGAAAAAATAAAAAACAAAAACAAAAAAAAAAAGAGGGGGGTAAAAATGTTAACAGATCCCTTGGAACAAGTTACAACAGTTTTGTACTTGTGTTACAAAAATGGGAATCTCAAAAAAAAAAATATACAAAATAGAATTTTCTGAACGTTCACAAGCCATTCAAGGCACCTTTTAGATGATCGAGGCCTTCAGCTGATATACTTCTCCTTTTGTGCGATTTAGGAATTTGAAACTTGGGAGGTGGATTGGGGGAGAAACAGACCACAACAACTGTAAGATTGTCACACGTGTTGCGTTGAAGCGCTTCTTTGACCAGTGCTTTTGAACACCTTTCAGGATCATTGTGTTGCATCAGTTCCTTCCTGACCATTGTAACAGCACATTGGCTACTCATTACATCCCAAAGACCATCACATCCTAATATCAAATACTCGTCTTCTTCTGTCAGAACAAGTTCTTCCAGCTCAGGCTCAGAGCTTAAAGGGCAGCTCGAACCTTTAGAGCCCTTGATGTGCCAGTCTCCAAGAGCACGAGCTACTGCTAGTTGGCCGTTCAGATAGCCATCATATATCACACCACCTAATTTTTCAATTCTTAATCTTTCAGAAGTGGCATTTGGTTTGTGGTCTTTAGACAGCTCAATTGCTCTTCCTCGTTTGCCTAACACGGCTCGCGAATCCCCAGCATTCGCAATCAGCATGGTCCTGTAGGAGTAAGGGTCAAAAAGACACATAAACAAGTGATAGCTACATGTAAATTTCCACTAGTAAGGTTCCACACCTGCCCAATATAAGGGCTGTCAAGGCAGTGGTGCCAGAGGAACTATCAAGAGATTTAGCATCTGCAAATGCATGATCAACCTTTCCAAAAGCACTCTTAACAGCCTTTCTAGTGCCAGCTGAAAAGTGAGTGTCTTCAACAATAAACCCGAGGATGTTATTTTTGGTAAATGATGCTGCATCAACACCACCGTGTCCATCAAACACCTGTAGTTATTAACGACATCTCAGTGTCCACCAATTAAGAATTCTGTGCATTTGCCGTTTATCAACTAGTTCCGTTTAAATGATAAAATACCTTTGGCTCGGGCAAGTAAATGCATGTGTCTACATAATGAATCATCAAACAAATTCATTTTAGTCTTCCTGATTTATCATGATGTTGAAACTTTCATATAAATGTAATTTTATAATACTGTAAATGATGTGTCAAGCATATCCAAATTTAGAGAAACCCAAGAATTAAAAATGGGTAATCCTGAGCCAAATCCTCATTTCCAAGAACAAAGAGGCATTCAGAAAGCGAAAAAGGGGGTAAGGGGGCATATATATATATATTTTATGGTAGTTTATATCTATCTATATATATATAAATATATATTGAATTGTGGATACAAAAAAGATAGAATTATTTCTGACAAGAAAGCAAAACACCTTAAACCATCAGCATGAAATTATTGCAATTTAAAGAAATTAACAGAAGTTTTATCTATTTCTTAAAGTTCCTTATTCTAATAGCGACATACCCCATAAAATGCTCCAGAAGTAGATAATTTTGAAACTGAAGGAAGATGTTCCTCAAGATTATCGACACAGATGTACTCATCTTCCATGTACTGCTTTGGTCCTCTTTCAGAACAGCTTCCTGAACGGAATACAGGTTGAAACTCAGAATCATTAGCTGATGGTGGCTTCAAGTTCATAATCCCCAGATCCTGTTCCTGCAGAGAGAAAAAAAAAATTAATCAACTGAAATCTGTTTCCAGAGCCGTGATTCATATACTTATCAAAGCCTTGTCTGTAAGCCTTAGCTCAGATCTCAAAGTTGTGGACCATGGTGGGGTTGGCATGGATCTTATGTTTCTCTTTTGTGATAACTGTCTTGTTAAAGCCTGGTTCCGAGTAGCCCCTAAGAAATATGCATTCCACCTAAGCTAAGATAAACAGATTATCATGCATACATAGACAATCCTAGCATTAATTTTGAAAAAAAAAAAACCAAAGATTTATCAGAGACTAATAATAGATACAGAATTGGGATCAAATAAGTTATGGGGCATTGTGACATCAAACTTTAGAAAATTACAACATAGTGTTGTTGCAAGAAAGATCTTTAATGACTCCAGCATTTGGGACAAAGCAAATCCGCAATTTACCATTTCCAGTGCGCAGTTTGCCTTGGGAGGCAGTTCAGATTTTCCACGACTTACAAGTTTATCTGTCTGAAATATGTTGTTTAACTTGTCTGGCACCAAGAACCAGAGAAAGTTGTAAACCAATCCCTAATCTCGAAGAACAGTTGTCCAAAATTGGTTTGGTAGAAAGTGATCTGAGAAATAAGCATGTTTTCAAAGTTTTTGGGAAATGGTATTGCAAATTTACTTAAAAAATAGCTATAATGCAACATTCCATTCCATTCCATTGTAAGCAACACATGCTGTTATAGCGTCAAGCCCAAGAAGAGTCATGTGGATCCTAAAACCTTACCCAACTCAAGCTCCACATGGAACCTCATTCTTGAAAATCGAAATAAGCAAATCCAACTGAACCAAATCAATCATAAAATGCATAGTGCCTGAATTTGAGAAATTTTGGAATGAAATTAACTAAAGAGCATATACCAAAGCCAATTGACAGAAAAAGATAAAAGGAAGTACTAACCGCTTCAGATAGCCAAGCGGAGCTACAAGAATGCCTCATAACTGAGAGATTCCTTGGAGGTTTCCCAGCTGTATTATTGAATTGATTAGAATTGTCCAAAGTTTCATCATTTTGATCCTCCATTGCATTCATAGACACATTTCCATTACAGCATTTACCATCCAATCTTGCCATTTGTTGTGTTGGTATAGATACGTCAGTCCCATGAGCCATAATTCTCCTCTCTAAAGTCTCAGCCATTCTCATTTACTAAATATTATAGTCCTAGTCCATTTTTTATATAAAAAAATAAGAAACTCAAAACATCCTTAAAGCAAAGAAAAGCACCTAGCTGGACCTTGAAAACAAACTGTTCATTTCTTGAAAATTAAGAAGCCATTTTTAGACAAACCCATACGCAGCAAAAACCAGCTGTCAACGCAAGATTGGAGTTAGCTAGCTAACCCAAATCATAAAATCCGGTTCTTTTGCTTACAGGAGGAACACATTCACAGGGACAGCCCAACATTTTCCTTAAACTAAACTAACATTCAAGATCAAAAAGAAAATCAAGAAAGAAGAAGAATATAAAAAGAGATAGTTAAAACCACAGCATTGTAGTAGGAAAGGGAGGACCGTTGAGAGGAAGTTGTGTGACTGGAGATTCCAGGTTTCCCGGTCGCCATTGTAGCGGTTCAGACTGAGAGTTAGATAGGGCACTGACACGTAGATTTTTACCTCCCTCATCTTGTAACTAAATAAATAAATAAATATATCTACATTAATTGTCTTTTCTTGTTATTAAATAGTTGATCATGCAGTGTCCCTGTCCCATGATCATTGATAATTTTTTCCAATCCCATGTATTTTTTTTTTTTTTGGGATTTTGAAAATTTTAGTATCTGCTTAATTTTTTTACTTATATATCCATACGGAATGAGCCTACTCGTAACGTAAAATTGTGCTTTGAGTTGATTATTTCACTACATAATAATATTATGTGTTATAGTTTCTTGAATGAATTATATTATCATGTTTATTTTATACAATCAAAATTTACTCATTTATTATATGAACAATATTCATAGATTTCATAAGCAAACTGTTTGCAGTAAGGTAAGGCTGGCTGCTAAGTGCAGTCAAAACAATGTCCATCCACGTGTTATGCATGGTCTCACGCTCAAGTCTCGGTCTCACTCACATGCCCAATAGTTTAAGCTTCTTGGAATCTCCTTCCTTTGCTTTATTGAGCATGATGCAGCATCAGCATCATAATTAACAATTAATAATTGGTGTCGTTTCTATTACCCTTCATGTTTTGAACATGATCTTTGTCCATTTCTCATTGACTTTTCCACCATGAAGAAGAAAGTTTCAGCACGGCAGCAGCCAGCTGGTAAGGGCACAGTAGTAATGCAATGTAATATTTCCTCTTTGTTTACTTGGTGCCTATATAAATCTTCATTTCCAATCACTGGGTTATGTTTGGTTGTATTAAGTATAGAGAACAAACACAACTGGGCCTAGAAGCATAGAATCTGTATTTTGTGAGTGGCTCATCTTTGCTTTCGTTCTTCCTTGCTTATGTATTTTATGTAATTTTTAACGGCTGAGTGCCTGAGTCTACTCTTGTATTTCTTTTGTCTGATATTTTCTCCCATCTGCATTTGGGTAAGATATTGGATTAGTGTTTAGGCAATCCATCATGACTAAAATTTACCTATTGGCTTTAGTGTTTGTCCACAATTTCTGTTTTTCAGCTGGGATTAGTATGAATGCTGTTAGTACAATACCTCATGTTTTAAACATTGGGGCTGTTTTCTCTTTGAATTCAATCATCGGCAAGGTTGCAAAAGTTGCAATAGAAACTGCAGTAGAAGATGTCAATTCTGACCCAGCAATCCTTGGTGGAACTAAGTTGAAGCTAACTGTGCATGACACTAATTACAGCGGATTTCTAGGCATGGTTGAGGGTAAATTCTTACTCACAATTTGACGCATCAGCTAAGTTATTTGAGTTACATGTATTAGTTCCTCATTTGTTTTTTTTTTTCATAATTTTTTACAGCTTTGACATTGTTGGAGAATGAGACTGTGGCCATAATAGGCCCCCAGTTTTCAGTCATAGCTCATCTAGTTACACATATTGCTAATGGGTTTCAAGTACCTCTACTATCATTTGCAGCAACAGACCCCTCACTTTCTTCGCTTCAATATCCGTTCTTTGTTAGGACAACACAGAGTGATCTCTATCAAATGGCTGCAATAGCAGATATTGTGGATTATTTTGGATGGAGAAATGTAATAGCTCTCTATGTTGATGATGATCATGGAAGAAACGGCATTGCTGCTTTAGGAGATAAGCTGGCTGAAAAACGTTGCAAGCTCTCATATAAAGCACCTTTGAGTCCTAAAGGAAGCAGGAATCAGATAATTGATACCCTACTTACAGTGTCCTTTATGGAGTCTCGCATTCTTGTTCTTCACACTTATGACATTTGGGGTCTAGAAGTGCTCAATGCGGCCAAACATCTTCGAATGATGGAATCTGGGTATGTGTGGATAGTTACAGATTGGCTATCTAGCGTCTTAGATACTGATTCTCGGCTCCATTCAGGGAAAATGGATGACATTCAAGGAGTTCTCACATTGCGTATGTACACACAGAGTTCAGAAGAAAAGAGGAAGTTTGTCACTAGGTGGAGAAACTTGACGAGAAGAAATACACTTAACGGCCCAATTGGGTTGAATTCTTTTGGTCTTTATGCCTATGATACATTATGGCTTCTGGCTCATGCAATTGGTGCATTTTTTGATCAAGGGGGAAACATTTCATTTTCAGATGATTCCAAATTGTCAGAGATATCTAGAGGAGATATGCATCTTAGTTCTATAAGAATCTTCAATGGCGGGAAAATGTTGCTTGATAATATCTTAAAAGTCAATATGACTGGTGTAACAGGCCCCATTAAATTTACATCAGATAGGGACCTCATTAATCCTGCATATGAAGTCATCAATGTTATTGGCACGGGCTCTAGAAGAATTGGTTACTGGTCAAATTATTCTGGCTTATCAGTTGTGCCTCCAGAAGCACTTTACAAAGAGCCATCTAATCGATCTGCTTCAAATCAACATCTATATAGCGTAGTCTGGCCAGGACAAACAACACAGAAGCCTCGGGGATGGGTTTTCTCAAACAATGGAAGGCATTTAAGAATTGGAGTTCCAAGTCAGGTTATTTATCCTGAGTTTGTCTCCCAAGTGAAAGGCACTGATAAGTTCAGTGGATATTGCATTGATGTATTTACGGCTGTGTTAGAACTGCTGCCTTATGCCGTCCCATATAAACTAGTTCCATTTGGGGATGGCCGGAACAACCCCAAAATATTTGATCTTTTACATTTGGTAACAGAGGATGTGAGTATGAAATAAAAGAAGATTTTCTTCAACCCTATCATATTGTTTGCTATTTTGGCTAATGGTGGTTTGCTTGTCCCATGTAGGTCTATGATGCTGCGGTAGGTGATTTTGCAATCACCACTGAAAGAACAAAGATAGTGGATTTTACGCAGCCATATATCGAGTCTGGGCTAGTAGTTGTTGCTCCCATCAAGAAGTTAAATTCTAATGCTTGGGCATTTTTGAGTCCGTTCACTCCAATAATGTGGTGTGTCACGGGAATCTTTTTCCTTGTAGTGGGAGTGGTTGTTTGGATTTTGGAACATCGGTTAAATGATGATTTTCGCGGCCCTCCTAAGAGACAAATTGGAACCATCCTGTGGTAAGTGCAGAAGAAATATTGGAATTTTCTATGACCAGTATAGGCATTTCTTTCAATCCTAGATAGCGGCACACACAAGGGTACTAAGTTTAAAGTTCTTTTACTCCATATATGTGAAAAGGGTCATGTAGATTTTTTTATTTATTATTATTATTTTTTTTATGTTTTGTTAGTTTCGGCACCAGTTTTGTCTAAAAGAATGCATCAAGAGGATATGCATTGGTTATAGGTGTTTTTTATATTGAAAAAAAAGAAAAAGAAAAAGAAAATTTATACATTGGTTAGTTAGTTGTGTTAATTCTGCATCTTCTATCTAAATCCCCTCATAACAAAGATTCGCGCCTTACTCTGCAGGTTTACCTTTTCAACTTTGTTCTTTTCACATAGTAAGTGAACGAATATGGCTTAAATTATGTATAAATGCTTTCTATGTATGCAAGCGGTTCCTGTTGAACTAACCATAATGCTTCTTGTTCCGATTCATGTAGAAGAAAGAACCGTTAACTCCCTCAGTCGCCTTGTGCTGATCATATGGCTATTTGTTGTTTTAATACTTACTTCAAGCTACACTGCAAGTCTGACCTCAACCCTCACGGTTGAACAGCTTTCTTCACCGATTAAAGATATTCAAAGTTTAATAGCAAGCAGTGAGCCCATAGGCTACCAGCGTGGCTCATTTGCAGAAAATTATTTAACTGATGAACTCAACATAGATAAGTCAAGACTTGTTCCTCTTAATACAGCAGAAGAATATGAGAAAGCCTTAACTGATGGTCCCAAAAAGGGTGGTGTTTCAGCGGTAGTTGATGAACGTGCATACATAGAGGTCTTCCTCTCAACGCGTTGTGAATTCAGCATCATAGGCCAAGAATTTACCAGAATTGGTTGGGGATTTGTGAGTATTGCTTCGTCACTCTGATAGAATGATATAAAGGCAAACTTATCTCTTCTGAAAGTTGTGAAATTTATTTATCTCTCTCTTCATTCCTAACTATATAGGCATTTCCAAGGGACTCACCACTTGCAGTTGACATGTCAATTGCAATCCTGGAACTATCAGAGAATGGAGATCTCCAAAGAATTCATGACAAGTGGCTCACTAGAAGTGCTTGCAGTTCACAGGGAGCAAAGCAAGAAGTAGACCGGCTTCATCTTAAAAGCTTTTGGGGCCTCTTTGTTTTGTGCGGTTTAGCTTGCTTGCTTGCTCTCTTAGTATATCTCATACAGATTGTACGCCAGTTTGCCAGGCATTATCTGGACCTGGAAGAGCTTGAGTCTGCAGGTCGAAGCTCACAAAATTCACGTCTTCAAACATTTATTTCATTTGTCCGCGAAAAGGAAGTCGTAATAAAAAATCTCTCCAAGAAAAGAAAATTGGAGAGGGGGTCAACTAGAGACATAGATGAAGATAAATCCGTGGATGGGGACTTGAATGGGGGTGTTAATCCTGGTAATGAAGCCTAATTAGTTTCATTTGAGGTCTTTGGTCATCATTAACGTTTTTATTAGATATTTCAATGTTAGGATAGAATTTGTCTTTATAGTTGCAAATGGAATTATGTTAGCACTCTGCAAGTGCAATTGTAGGCAAACAGAACCGACAGGTGCCAATAAATCTGGTGGCTACAAAAATGTATTGTTCTGAGGTATCTTAAGATTTAGTCTTTGGTTCATATTTCGTCTACCAATCTTTCCTAATTCACATCTTTGGTGAAAAAAATTTCTTTTGTAGTTCCTTGCATAAGGATTCTGAAAAACACCACATCTTTGCCTACACAAACAAATTGTTGATAAACCTTTAAATTGTGCAATTTCAATGATTTTTTTTTTTAATGTATCAGTCATTCTCTCTATAGCTTATTGAGTAGTTAGTCACTGGATTATTTACAGAAGAAAAATGATCAATTGTACATTCTGATTGTTTTGTTTGGAAAAAAAAAATAAAATAAAATAAAACATCATTCTGTTTCTCACAAATGACAAATCACCTCCTTATTAACTTTGTTTTTATTATAGAATCAATAGCTTCTGTTTTATGCATGCTTCATTAACAAGAAAAGAAATACCAAAACAAATCTCATCCACTGATCCATCACTTGTGGGATAGCAACATAGCATCAAGAACCAAACTTGGATTTGATGGTACTGATCAAATCATTGTCAACTTGGAATGTCTTGGTTAACACTTGATTAGGAACTGAAGGTGTTGAAGCAAATAGTGTGGTGGGGACTATCACAGCGCCAGGTAAGTGACTATTGAAAGCAGTGAAGGCAAGAGCCTTACCTTCTCCAACGTTTTGCTGGAAGTGAATGAGTCCTCTAGGAATAACAAACATCTGCCCGGCACTCAAAACTTTAGAATAAAACACATTGTTAGTTGTAAAGAATCCTACGAGGAGCTTTCCTTTGATGACAATACCAGATTCGCTTGCGCGAGGATGAGAATGAGGCGGGTTGACTCCACCAGGTGCAAAGTCAACTCGGTTCATTGAAATTCCAAGCGTATTGACTCCTGGAAATGTAAGAACATTTGCTGAAGTTACTGCAGCTCCAAATATAGTTGTTGTGTTTCCCTCTTTGCTCAGTCCATCGAAGAAAAAATCATCCGAAGTTACTTCCTTGCCAAGTTTGCAGGGGAAACCATTAAGGGACGCAGAGGCTTTCAAGTCTGCCACACAGAAGTCCTGTAAAGGATCAGGATCAGCTGAACACAAAGGGGAGGGGAGAATCAATAGAAGTATCAGGCAGCATAGCGGCCGGAAGTGTGAGATCGTTGAAAGAATCATGGTAGCAGGATATTTTGATGAAGGAAGACGTTGGTCTCTTTATAGTGTAAAATGTTGAATGTCAGAGAGTGGGAACAGGCTGAGGTTAGTTGAGTTAGTTGACTTTGGATAGCATGATAACAACATCTAAGCTGCTACCTGAGCGAAGATAATGAATCAAAAGAGTTTCTTTTTGTTTTTCAAGAGTTTGACGTGGTAAACAACAACGCATTAGGCTAAAGAGAGAAGATTTCCTACCTAAGCTTAATATAGAAAGCTAAAATTGACGACTGGGGCTGGGAAGAAACCTTCAATGAGATGTGAAAGTCTACAATCCTCTGAAAGCACAAAGCGAGCAGACCAGCTTCATCTTAGAAGTTTGTGGGTTTATTTTATTTTAATTTTATATGTAAATTTGCTTGCTTGCCTAGTTAGTGATCCCATCAAAGATCTTCAGTTATAAATCTCATTTTCATTCAGATTTCAAAATTTCAAATAGTATTTGGCTTTGTATGGTTGCAAATGGAACTAAGTTGACCCTCGGCAAGTTTACTTGCATGCAATACAAAACTTGGGCAATGTCAGCGATTCATTGTATAACAGTTAGTCTCAGTAGAGCTGATAATGCATTTTCTTGTCTTCTTCTACGAAGGACGTACATGTCTCGAGAACCAGAAACGTGTTCATGCCTAAAATATGCTCTTATTGCTACTTGGAAATTTCAATAACAGCTGTTGTATTATGTAGTCATAGGACGTCAAGACATTACGTACGTATAAACGTTTTAAAGTGCACATGTTGATAAATGGCAAGCAGGGCGGCTGACGGCTGAAGAGAGGACCCACGTAATAAAAGACACAAGCAATTGTGGATCACTCTCGTATTACTACTTACCCAGATTTTGCTCTACGTTTCCCCACCGTGGAATCTACCGCAAATCCAACCCGTGATGAAAATAAGTGAAGCTATTTATATATGCATACATTAGACAGAAACATGTTTATTCAACACAATGCGTGGTTCTGATTGATAGTCGGTGGTCCTTGAGCATTAAGAAAAAGGAGATTTACTTTCGTAACAGGGGACCAACAAAATCCGGTCCTGCTTTTTGTATTTTCTCACACTCTGTTGGAGGTGAATTTTTCAGAGGTTCTCTTTGCGGGAAAAGTCCACACAAGGCTCGCTCTTACCTTTCTCTAGAAACAAAAGGTTTCAGCCAGCCTTACAATCATTTTCAAGGCACTTATAGCGACCTTTTTTTGTTTTTTTGAAACAAATATTTATTAAGACTTGAAATGAGCCACTTTGCCATTATCTAGTCAGTAAATGACTCAAACACCCTTTCTTTTATTTCCACTGTTATTAAATGTTAATGACATGGTCCACCAACTGAGGTTTTGAGATATATGTGACCGCCACTGAATCTGAATGGCTGTGTCATGATAATGCATGTACTATGCATGAACAGCAATGACAATTGTCACTAACTAGAGAAAAGAAATTCTCTTCACCACATACATACATCAAGTTCGTGTATATATATCCAAGTTTATACTTTTACAACTTCATTTATTACATTATAAAAAATTTGGTGTGTGGTAGCTTCATTGATTCCTGTCATTTCCCTCCAAGCTCCGGTTCTCAAATAATATGTCAACGGTCTGGTTTTCTCCCATGGCTCAAATATCTGGCTGCTGACGCTCTTCGGTCTCCAGTTGCTGCTACTTTGTGAGTTTTTTTTTTGTCTTTTCCTTCCCTTGATAAGTTGCTACCCTGTGAGTTACATCAAGCTTACCACAATAAATTCTCTTCTTTTGTGTATGAAAGTTACCTGCTGCTATTTACTGTGTATGTCTTGAACTGTTCGCTCGTTCCTTGTTTCATCTCTTCCTGCTTTGCTTTTCCTTGAAAAAGGTCTTTTTCGGTCTTTGGTTCATTTAAAGCACCGCCACCTGAGTTTTGGCTTACGCTGTCGTAGTTTTTATATTTTATTTTATTTTCCCTGATTTTGATATTTTGATGTTCTTATTTACTTAAATTTTTCAGACTATTATTCACCTCTCATTATTCTTTACAAGTCCTTGCTTCATGTTGTTGGTATGCATATGTAGTTGGTAAACCCAAATAAGCAATCTTTTGGATTTTATCATTGTTTTTAATAGGTTCCTGCACAGAAGAGCAAGGTAAATCAGGGGTGTATTAACAATCGATTAGGCAAGTCGCCATGAAATTAGCCCGGGTTATGTTGTTAATGATTTTCTACTGCGAGTTATTTGTAAATGGAATTACTGCACAAGCTTCTGGAAGACCAAGTGTTGTGAACATTGGGGCACTTCTCTCATTCAACACTAATATCGGAAAGGTTGCAAAGCTGGCAATAAAAGCTGCCATTGAA
This sequence comes from Clausena lansium, assembly GCA_030449835.1. Lineage (NCBI taxonomy): Eukaryota > Viridiplantae > Streptophyta > Magnoliopsida > Sapindales > Rutaceae > Clausena > Clausena lansium. The sequence continues at coordinate 302,308 of JASUUF010000224.1, read as the reverse complement.
GACGTGAATTCTGATCCAACTACTCTTGGTGGAATTAAGCTTAAGCTTCAAATGCAGGATTCCAATCACAGTGGATTTCTTGCCCTTGCTGAGGGTAAATTTTTTGTTATACTTGTTTTCTCTTTGTGTGCAAATATCAGCCAGTGAGTGAATTGCTTAGATTGCTAATCTCCTATGGTTTTTCATTGTTCAAATTTGCTACTTTAAACAGGCTTACACTTGATGGAAGGGGAAACAGTGGCCATAATCGGCCCCCAGGATTCTGTGACAGCCCATGTAGTTTCTCATGTTGCAAATGAGCTCCAAGTCCCTCTGTTGTCATTCTCAGCCACAGACCCTACTTTGTCTTCACTTCAGTTTCCATACTTGGTCAGGACTACCCAGAGTGATCAATATCAGATGGCCGCAATAGCAGAAATTGTAGATCACTATGGATGGAGGGAGGTAATTGCAATATATGTAGATGATGATCACGGCAGAAATGGGATAGCTGCATTAGGAGATAATCTTGCTGCAAAGCGTTGTCGGATATCTTTCAAAGCACCTTTGAGCATTGAAGCAACTGAGGATGAAATCACTGACTTACTGGTTAAGGTAGCTTTAACCGAGTCTCGGATTATTGTTGTTCACACTCATGCCAATCGGGGTCCAGCGGTTTTTCATGTGGCTCAATACCTTGGAATGCTAAGAACTGGATATGTGTGGATAGCTACTAATTGGCTTTCCACTGCATTAGATACTAATGCTCCCTTTCCTTCAGATGTAATGGATGATATTCAGGGAGTCCTTACTCTACGATTTTACACACCAGATTCAGTACTCAAAAGAAAATTTATATCTAGATGGAGAAACTTGACTGATGCGAAGACATCTAATGGCCATATTGGTTTGAATGCTTATGGTTTCTATGCATATGATACTGTGTGGCTGCTTGCTCGTGCAATTAATTCATTTTTCAAGCAAGGAGGGAATTTATCATTTTCAAAAGATTCTAGACTGTCAGAGATACAAGGAGCTCTGCGTCTTGATGCTTTGAGAATTTTCAATGGAGGGAACCTCTTGCGTGATAGTATTTTACAGGCTAAAATGAATGGCACATCAGGCGCTGCTGAGTTTAATTCAAATGGGGACCTTATGAATCCTGCATATGAAGTCATAAATGTGATTGGCACAGGGTATAGGAGGATTGGTTATTGGTCCAATTATTCTGGCTTATCAGTTGTGCCTCCAGAAACATTGTACTCAAAGCCGCCTAATCGTTCCAGCTCAAATCAAAGGCTGTACAGTGTTATCTGGCCTGGACAAACTACACAGAAACCCCGTGGGTGGGTTTTTCCTAATAATGGAAGACATCTGAGAATTGGAGTGCCAAATCGGGTCAGTTTTGGCGAATTCGTCTCAGTAAAAGGAAGTGATATGATGAGTGGCTTCTGCATTGATGTATTCACTGCTGCTATTAACCTATTGCCATATGCCGTCCCATACAAATTAATCCCATTCGGAGATGGCCACTATAACCCAAGTTGTACTGAGCTTGTCCGCTTGATCACAGCTGGTGTGAGTATTTTTGGAAAAACCCCTTACATAATTTGCAAAATTTAGCGACTGTTTTCTGACCATTTAGCTTTCATGTTCCATACAGGTTTATGACGCAGCAGTAGGTGACATAGCAATAATCACTAACCGAACAAAGATGGCAGACTTCACACAGCCATACATTGAGACGGGGCTAGTTGTGGTTGCCCCCATTAGGAAGTTGGACTCCAACGGCTGGGCATTTTTAAGACCATTTACTCCAATGATGTGGGGTGTCACCGCTGTCTTTTTCCTTGCTGTAGGAGCAGTTGTTTGGATTTTGGAGCATAGGCTGAATGATGAGTTCCGAGGACCACCTAAAAGACAAGTTGTCACTATTTTCTGGTGAGTAAAGTGGCAAAGAGAATGTCAAATTCCCTTAGAAAATGAGTAATAACTCTTCATTTGAAATGTTTTTCTACCATCTATTTTTTTTTAGTTTATCATTGGTCAAATTGCATCACCTTCAGCCTTATTTTGGTTTTGCAGGTTTAGCTTTTCAACAATGTTCTTCGCTCATAGTAAGTAAATGGTGCTAATTTTCTTTCACTTTTTTCTTAGCGTCTGTAATTGGACTCAACGAAGTATGTCATTTTGTGATCTTATGCAGAAGAAAAAACTGTTAGCACACTTGGTCGCGTAGTGCTAATCATATGGCTATTTGTGGTTCTCATAATAAACTCAAGCTACACTGCAAGCCTAACATCAATCCTTACAGTGCAAAAGCTATCTTCTCCCATCAAAGGCATTGACAGTTTAAGATCAAGCAATGATCCCATCGGTTATCAGGCGAACTCATTTGCAAGAAACTACTTAGTAGATGAACTCAATATCAATGAGTCGAGACTTGTACCTCTAAACTCACCAGAAGAGTATGCTAAAGCCTTGAAGGATGGCCCACATAAAGGTGGTGTTGCCGCGGTGGTAGATGACCGTGCATATGCAGAGCTCTTCCTCTCAACCAGATGTGAATTCAGTATTGTGGGTCAAGAGTTCACTAAAAATGGCTGGGGTTTTGTAAGTATCGTGTCATCATTCTATTCAAAGTTAGTGTAATGTCACTGTTGCATTGGCTTATGATACAAGGATTTTGATGTATATATCTATCAGGCTTTTCCTCGGGACTCGCCTTTAGCAGTTGACATATCATCCGCTGTATTGAAGTTGTCAGAGAGTGGTGATCTTCAGAGGATTCATGATAAATGGCTTCTGAGAAGTGCTTGTAGTTCTCAAGGAGCAAAGTTAGAGGTTGATCGGCTTCAGCTTAAAAGTTTCAGCGGCCTTTATCTTCTATGTGGGCTAGCTTGCTTGCTTGCTCTCTTCATATATTTGATGCAGATAGTGCACCAGTTCAGCCGCCATTACCCTGAGGATACAGAGTCTAATGGTGGAAGCTCACGATCTGCACGCCTTCAAACATTTCTTTCATTTGTTAATGAGAAGGAAGATGAAGTTAAAAGCCGGTCCAAGAGAAGACATGTAGAGAGAACTTCTTACAGAAGTGAAGATGAAATGAGTAGCTGTAATTCCAACAGAAAGCATATCGAACTGTCTTCAAACTTAAGCTGTGACTAAGATACTAGAAACTGTATTGGCAGCTCTTGACTATTTTATCTTCGTAACTTGAAAGAGTACCGTTCCAATCAACTGAATTGTACAACCTGCTGAGATGAATAAATTTTTTTTTTTAAAAAAAAAAAGAGAGTTCAGAGGATCATTAGAAATCATTTACTTGGGAAGGAACCTAACCTATAGATGTCAATCCTGAGGATTCTAGCACGGAATACCTTTTTGGATTAGAAACAATAAAGTAAACCAACAAACATACATACTGCTGTTACTTTGTGAAAAAACTATATATTGATTAATTAAAGCGTTTCGACATGTTATTTCCACATGTTAGGTTACAGACATATTTCTAAACATACAACTGTAAAGGAAGGAAAATATGCTGATTAGCTTCCACTGTTCTCCAGTTCTTGGCTCGACTTAAAGCAATACCTTCTTCTGAAATTAGATGGAGCCAACTATTTAAATAACGTTGCTTTTGAAATATTTCTGAAAGCATTCCTCTTCCCTGCAGTATCTGCTCACAACTTTATACACTTCAATCAAGAGTCTTGGGAATCGAGCTGCAAAATAGCCATCAAATCCTTCTGGAACTGGTCCAACGAGTTCCTAATATAGACAGCAAAAAATAAATGAGTCATAACCGTGCAGCATGGCCTAAAACGTTAGGGTCAGTTAAAGATCACAGTTAAATCCAGTTGTGAACATAAGTCTGTTAGACAAGATTTTGGAGGCAAATGAGAAGATGTCCTTCTGAATAGATCAGTTATATTTGATCTTGTGGACAATCCAATAAATAAAGCTTTTTAAAATGTTAAATTATCTAAAATATCCTTCACTTATTTCACAATCTTATTTTATTCCTTTAATAACATAACTTTAAAAAACTTGTCTATAAAAGTACTTTTATAAATCTCATTGACGATCAAACAACTAAAATTTTTTTGGTAAAAACTCTACTTAAATAAGCTCTATTTGAAAAGCCTTAATCAAGAAATCTACAGCTTAATGAGTAACCATTAGTTTAGAACTAAACCTGAATTTCTTCTGGAAGTTCTCTATAATGATTCAATTTGTTTCGTACAACTCGCAATAGGTCTCTAACACTGTCAAACTTGTAACGGCGGTAACGGCAAATATTAGTGATGAATATAGGTTCTATCTTTTCATCCCACTTAGCACCCAAAGATACTGACGCACTACTTTCCAATGCTTTCCAAAGATTAGAATCAGTCTCTCTATCTTCTAATTCTACCCTGTCACTAGTGTCTCGAAGAAATGAGAGTCTCGTCTCAGAACTCCAAAACAGAGGATGGTGCAGCACTTCCAATGCACATGGCCTGCCAAAAAATAAAAAGAATTTCAGAAACTGCAGATAATTGAAGAAAGCTGCAACAACCATTGCTGTATCCAGCTTTAATGCCAGGAACTTGCATTTGATGGAAGTAATGATCTTACCTCAATTGAGGGTCTGGGTTTAACAAACGAGAAATAAGATCCTCAGCTTCAGGGATACACTCCACTAAGAAGAGGTCGACTTGGTTCTTCGTAATATTGATGTCTCGTTCAAGACGATCACCAAATGGATGTCGACCACCAGTGATGCAGAAAAACAGGACACAACCTAAGCTAAACAAATCAACAGCACGAGTTTGCCGTCCATGAAGAAGTTGCTCAGGTGCTTGCCAGCCAGAGCTGCCACAACCTGCAATAAAGTTGACATGTGTTAAGAGTAAAACAACTAATAGCCAATAAATTATTAAAGATAAAATACACAGTGCAAAATGGATCAGCAGACGAATCTACAATCACCAAGTTCTGCCATGACCCAGAGTCATAAAAACTATAGTTTTGAGCACAAGGCCTTAACAGAGTAGATTTGAGGCCATTTTCAATTGGCATAATTATAGTGCATAACTCATCATAAGATGGTTGTCTTCAGCCTACCATCCACATTTTAATTTAGTAATATGGGATACATGAAGGATGTTGCTAAAACAAGACAAGAGTACTTTCCAGTAGCATGATGACCCAAAGAAGACATATCCCCAAGGAGGCGCCTGCTAATGCCCATATCAGAAAGCTTTGCACATAATGATCTCTCCTTAATAATCAACACATTTTGAGGCTTCAAGTCTCGGTGAATTATTCCCAACTCATGCAGATGGACAAGCCCGGAAACCAAATCCCTGCATTCCATAAAGATCAATGACTGATTATGCACACTGAACCCATATTAATAATAATCATGTGATACTAATGCCGGTACCAATCTCATTTTTTCCAGATTTGGAGGAAAGACAATCACAGAATTCCAAAATAGATTTGGAGGAAAGACAATCACAGAATTCCAAAATAGTCCAATGAAATGTCAAAACGAAACTAATAATCTCCTTATGTAAAATGTCATTGCACTAGCAAGACTTCTAAACTAACCTCATCAAGTTTAGTAATAGAGGCGAGGGATGGCCATTTGCTTTCCACAAGCTAAGATCAAGTATAATACCCTTCACTGAATCCAGCCGGAGCTTATAGTCAATCATAGCTCTAGTAACTTGATCCTCACCAGGGACTGAGTTGCAAGATGAATCAGAGTAAATTTGAATCAAATCATCTAAGCTGCACGTGCAACGCTCCAGAGAAAGGTACACGAAATCTTTATCACTCTCCACCCCGTACCATCGAACAATGTTTGGATGTCGATCAGATGCAATAAGATTTTGAATTTCTTTAAAAGCCACATCATGAAGGGCTCGGACAAGGCGTTTCACGGCAACAGGTCGACCTTCATATATTCCCTCATAGACAATGGTGCCATTGCTTCCCTTGGCTATTTCTGTATTTGACACAAATAACTTACCAACATTACGTCCTTGGGCACCACCGCGAACAAGTTCATTAAGGTCCACAAATGGGTCACTAGTATCCTTACTTATTGCAAATCCTTTTTCATTTTCAGATGACATGTTCTCATCCTTTTTCTCAACAATCCCACCACTCTTTCCTAATTTACGGAGTTTCTTCCTTTTTGACGCTGCAGTTCTTGAATTAGAAAGACTGGGACGCCCACTCAACAGAAATTGTCCTTTAGCTACCAAAGAATTAGAAACAACAAATCCCACTACAATCATAGCCAACAGGAGAGACAAAGCAGTTGACTGCTCAAAAAGCATGCTCAAAACATTTTTATAAGGCGGTCTCACATCATATGCATCCACTATCCCAGATACGCGAGTCTCTAGTGGAGGCAAAGTGAGCACTCCTTCATCTCCGTCATTATGATGAAGTTCTGATAATTTACCAGCCTTGGGTTGCAGAAGTGTGATGGGATCTGGAGCAGGTGCTGGAAGCATCTTAGGTTTTCCATGATGATCAGTTCTAGAAGAATCTGAATTATTGTGCTTTCGGAAACGCTGGATAATGCCTTTTGATTGACATGCAAATGGCAAATCAAAATCATGGCCTATTTCTGGACCAAGCTCATAGCTTGTATTCATAGTAGCTCTAATAAATGGGTTCTCAAAATCTTGACAAAGAAAAGCATATCCTATTTCAGCTACCGTCATACTCCATGATATGTTGTCTGAGTTTGGATTGAAAGACCGCAGTGTGTAATCTGTCCTGGTTATAAAAAGGAGGTGAGGATCCTTGTGTTGCAGCTCAGCAGTATTTGTTAAACCAGACTTCACCAGCTGCTCGTTATTAACTTTATCATGCTTATATGAAGCACTCTTCTGTTCCTCATTCCGCAACGAGGATGAAGAATCAGGCGGCCCATAAGTGCGAATCAATCTTCCAGTCTTAGCCTCAAGAACAAAAACAGTCGTTGTCTTAGATCCAAGCGTAACTGCTCCTTCCTCTGTTATATGTGGTGCAGTTTTGACGTAATCGTCAACAGACTGTGGAATTTTCTGAGAGTACAACACAGTAAACTAATTATTAAAGAGTACAAAGGAAAAAGCAAACACGGCAACAGGACAGCAAATTTAAACAGCAACAAAAAGCCAGTGGGAAGAAATGGTAGATTAATAATTAGGATAAAAAAGCTTATGGTTAATAAAGCAGAATATTGTATTATTGTAGGTGACATATAATTTGAGGGGCATAGAGTCGCAGAGAAAAGTTAGCAATTAGCAAGTATAAACAATAAAGCAAGAAAGGCATTCCTACCATTCTGCCGAGCAAGCCATGTGCATACAAGCCCCAGTCCTCTCCACAATCAATGAAAAAACTGTTGGTTAGTTCAGAAGCATTATCTTGGTTGGCTGTAGCCTGATATGAAGAGTAAATTGGAGTCCCAGTTCCAAATGTCCACAATACTCTCCCATTACTATCTCTCAGAGAAATTGTTCCATCCAACGCAGCTCCTATTCTTGTAATACTACTGTCCCGTATTTATTTTATTATTATTTTTCAAAGATTTTTTTTTTTCATTAGTTGTATAATAGCAATTGTAAAATTAAAAAAAAAAATCCTTAAGCGAAAAATAGAGAGGAAATTATCACTTACGGAAGAGACAAGAGGGATCTTCCCGGTCCTGGGGATCGGTCAGAGGCCGTGGAATCACGAATTAAGGCAATTGAAAGCGAAGTTGCAGGTGCAGATGCAGAGCTTTCTCCGCTACAAAACCCAGATTTTAGAACCACCGTTGATAATAATACTAATAATAATGAACAACGAAAAGAACGATGAGAAAGGGCGCTCATTGCAAATGGCGGGGATTCAAAACTGAAACCGTTGTTATGTGTCGTGTAGAGAAGAGAAGAAGACAGAAGATGAGATATTGGTTTGGTTGGTCTGATCGATAATCGATTGGAGGGGTTTAACTTTAAGTCAAGTCAAAAGACAAACACATTGATATGAATTGAATTGAGAGAGAAGGCTGTTTCGATTCGAAGATTCCTAGCTTCCTCTCATCTTCCAATCTTAGGATCAGCTTCAGCTTGTCTTGTGTCTGCAATTTGCATTTTGCCCAACTATTTTTCTTTCTTTTTTTTAATATTATTATTATGTGTACAATTAAAATTCACAGCACCTCAGTACAACCCAATAGAAAAAAAATCAAAGTAATTAATTAAAGTTTAGAGGTGTCCCCAATCAGATCAAGGGTTGCTGGCGTCTAACTAATCTTTTGATGCCTCAATTACAAAGTAATATAAATTATGTATATTGATTGTATGGTTCAAGAAATATGTAATAAAATGTTTTTGTACTAATTATAAATTGGTTATTTTTTTTTTGAAAAAAAATTAATTTGGGTAATCTTTAATTAATTTTTGGCTTATAATTTATCGTGATTGATGGATAGCTGATATATAGAAATTGAATGAAAGAAAATATTTCCTCCCCTCACAATTAGACACTAATAATAAAATATTGTTGTATTCTGATTTCAGTATAGATTAGAAGAGCTCAATCATGCTGCTGTTCTGTTCAGATTTAGAAAATCGAAATCTGGCAAGAATGAATCTTATGGCTTCTTCGTGCAAGAACTGGGCCTGTTTAGAAAGAAACCCATAAAACGTTAGGTTATAGATTTCTCAGTATACCCGATTTTGTGTATTGGATCTTTTATTAAACGGCGTAATGGGATAATATGTAGGCCTGGTGCTTTTGGTAATTACCTATTTCTCACAAATCACAATCACAAAATTCCAATTCCCTCGACTTCCTACATCTTCTTATTTTATTATTTATTCATTTGAAGAGAAAAAAAGATAAAAAAAAAGAAAAAAGAGAGCGGTGTCACTGGCCTCTTTTCTTAACCGTAAGCATCTTCACGTCACAGTAAGAATTAAGAAAGAAAGGTTCTGCAAGCTTCTGAAGGCTGAAGCACATCATCAGGCATCTTAATTGGGTTCAGAGGCGAGGCAAACATGTTAAAGAGCAAATCATACAATAGGAAGACGAAAAGTAATAAAATTAAAAAGGAAGTAAGAGAAGTCTATCTCCGGGACGACATTTGGTGCGGTGCTTCTTCTTGCACAACCTGCGACTCCGCCGCCGCTCGCTTGTCCGCTTCCACGATTCTCGTCGTCGACACTAACGTCGTCCTTAATCAGGTTTCAATACTTCGCCTTCTGCCTTTTACTTTTTTTCCTTTTTTCTTTTTCACTTTTATTTTACGCGTTGAGTGAAACTGTGTCGTTTTTACTTCTATTTTTTAGATTGATTTGCTGGAGAATCCCGCGATTGATGACGTGGTGGTGCTGTCTGTGGTGTTGGATGAAGTTAAGAACAAGAACTTATCGGTTTACAATAGAATTAGAGCTCTTTGCAGTAATTCTTTGAGAAATTTCTATGTTTTCTCTAATACATTTCACAAGTAAGCAATAATAACTTTCTTTTTATTTATTATTATTTTTACTTTCCTTCAGTTTCCTTTTTTTTTTTTTTGAAAGCTTGTTACATTTTATATGTTGCTTACTTCCCAGGGATACACATGTAGATAAGATGGATAAAGAAAGTCCTAATGATTTGAATGATAGAGGTTTGTTTGAATTTGGGCTTTTATGATATTTGTTTCAGCATAATTAATTTAGTTAATCTCTGCTTTGTAAGCTGGAACTTCTGTCTCACTATGTATCATGCATTTATGTGAACTTGTGATTTAGCAATTCGGGTGGCAACTCAGTGGTACCAGAAGCATCTTGGTGATGCAACAAAGGTTTTACTTGTGACTAATGATAAGGAAAACAAGAGGAAGGCTACTGAAGAAGGCATATTTGCTGAGACAAGTATGTATATTACCTTTAAGGTTCAACTGGTGGCTGTCTTTTACAACTTTTTCATCATTATTATAGCATATTGGTGGAACTAGGTGTTCATGAAGCGTAATGTTGAAAGGTCATCTCTATTTCAGTTGAGTCATATGTGAAGTCATTGGATCAACCCAGTTTGCTTGACCTGCTGGTCCAGCCTGCATCCGAAGATGTAAACATGGAAGATGTTGAAGATTTGAGACCGTCTAAGAGGAAAGTTATTTATCCAGAGGTATCAGGTCAAGTCTTTTTTTTTTTTTTTCAAATTTCTGATTCAAAAGTTTGGTTGGTTATCTGTTTCCTTGAAAGGATGGAATTTTCTAGAGTTTTTTTTTTTTTTGAATTGTTGTTTGTTCAGCACAAGCCCATGTCGGAGATTACTTCTGGGTTGCGTCGTGGAATATACCATCAGGGAAAATTGCGAGTTAACCGTTACAATCCATTTGAAGCATATGTTGGAAGTGAAAGTATTGGTGATGAAATAATCATCTATGGACGTACAAACATGAATAGGGCTTTTGATTGTGACATAGTTGCCGTGGAACTTCTACCTCAAGAACAGTGGCATGAAGAGAAGTCTTTATTCATAGCAGCAGAGGAAGGTTTGTTGCCATTGTGCCTCTGGTTCCTCTTAGATCTAACAAACACACTTAATACTTGATTAATTCCTTATGCATGTGCACTTAAGATGTTCCGGTCGATATTTTTCTTTTATTAAATTTAATCTTCTAGTAAGGTACTTAAGCTTATGAGCTTGTCAACACTTTTTTTAGGACTCACTTTTGGATTAGATTATCCTATAGGTAGGGAAAAACTCACTTTCACCCTCATGCAACTGTTAATCAAAAGTTATACCAATAATGAAATATTTGCAGATCCTAACAGTACATAGCATGACTGAACAAATTGAGGGTTCAGTAAATATTAATTCTTTATTATCTCTCAGCAACATAGTATTAGGAACTGCAAATATTTCATTATTGGCGTAGCTTTTGATTGACAGTTATACACGAGTGAAAGTGAGTTTTCCCTACCTATTGGATTCTCTTATTCTCTCTGCATGAGGTTGGGCACATGTTTGCTATCAAATTTTTTTGTTAAATATCTTACTTTCTCACAGATGATGAAGATGAGGATGATGTTCATCTGGCTCCAAGTAGTGCTGATGATGCTCCTAGAACCGCAAGTCTTGCTGCTGGTGGTGTTGAAAATTCTGCTCCAAGTCGTCCATCTGGCCGTGTCGTTGGTATTATAAAGCGAAACTGGCATGCGTAAGTTGACTGATATTTGTGCTTCTTTTTTTGTTTGTGAATATGGTGCTTGCATAATTTTGTTTTCCTGTTCAATACCTTTTATCTATTCTCATATACATTATAAATTTAATCATTCAATGCAGTTATTGTGGATCATTGGAGTCGATGCCCATGCCGGCAGGTAGTGGTAGTATTGCCCATGCATTATTTGTGTCCAAAGACCGAAGAATTCCTAAGATTCGGATTCAAACTCGACAGCTTGGGAATCTTCTGGACAAGAGAATAATTGTGGCAGTTGATTCTTGGGACTGCCAATCTCGTTATCCTTTTGGCCATTATGTACGGGTCATAGGAGAAATAGGTGACAGAGATACTGAAAGTGAGGTATTTAATAGTGACTTCATCTTTGTGAATGTATGTGTGGAGATTTTGTGATGGTTAAAGAAATTACAAAATTAGTAACTCCTGAGTTCGAAATCACATCAGTTATTTTGTGGATGCTGCAGATGGTCCTCATAGATAATGATATTGATGCAAGACCATTTTCCACTCAAGTTTTGGCATGCTTGCCGCCATTGCCATGGTCGGTTTCTTCTGAAGATTTGGCCAATCCTATAAGGCTTGATTTACGAGATCTGCGCGTCTTTAGTGTGGATCCTCCTGGTATGTTGCTAATTCTCTGCATACGTATTTTTACTCTCTCTCTCTCTATGTACGTTTGTGTGTGTGAAAAAGAGATAATGGATTGATTAAAATATTATGATTTTGGTTTTCTGTTGTATGTACTTAATATTCTTGATTTCAGAAAAATATTGGACATGTATTAAATCATACAAGGATTTGGTGCTTTTGGTTGTTACAGGGTGCAAAGATATTGATGATGCATTACATTGTACAGCTCTCTCCAATGGAAATTTTGAAGTTGGAGTTCGTATCCTCTGGATTTTTACTCGCTATCATATTGTAAATATGGATATGAAAGTCACTGAAATTTAATTTTGACATATTCATACCTCTGTAATTTTTCCCCCCTTTTGGTAACCTAGACTCCTGCAACCCCCAGATCATGTTACTGTCCCGGCCAGGCCAACCCCATGACCCATGAGACAACAAAGGGTGGAATTTTAGGCTCACCAGAAGAATCAAACTTGAGACCTTAATACAGCCAAGCACCAGATCCCAAGCCCTCAGCCAACTGGGCTGCCCCTTTGGGGTCATCAATACATCTCTTTGTTATCGGCCTCTATTCCTACCAACTGTCTTTTTTTCCGCAAGATTATGATTGTAGCTGTATGTGTCTGTTTGATATACCTGTCTATCTGGAAACCGTCCTTAATGACTTTTGTAATGGCCTGTTTTTATTTTCTCAAACTTTATGGTCTGCAATAACATACCATGAAAAACGGTTTTGAGTTTCAATATTTCCTTTGTTTTATTCTGCTAGACCAACATGATTTTTATCATCCATTCGATACCTTAATGATTCTTGTAATTTGTCATATATATATATATATTCCTTGTATTAAAGACCTGCTAGCTCTAGCATATATGTTTTTTTAATCATTATTCTTGTTATAAGCGATAGGCATGAAGCTTCAGTGTTCTTCTTTAATGGTATTCAATTAGATATTGCTGATGTGACAAATTTTGTTCACCCTGGGAGTCCACTTGATGATGAGGCCTCAAAAAGGGGCACATCTGTCTACCTCGTTGAGCGCCGAATTGACATGCTTCCTAAACCTCTAACAGAAGGCAAGTTTCTTTGCCTCTTTATACCTGTTTAGATGTTTTCAAGTTTGTTTCATGTACATACATGGATCTCTTATAAAGTTTGGTTACATTTTATTGTTTATAATCTTTTCGGGTGGTTAAAATTTTCTTGCAGACATATGTTCACTGCGGGCTGATGTGGAAAGACTGGCCTTCTCTGTTATTTGGGTTTGTGTTCCTTTGACTTTGATCATATCATAGCTACTTTTGGCAGCTGGGGCTCTATCAATTTGAACAATTGGACAAGCATGAATTACAAATGTAGACTTTGTATATGTATCAACTTTCTTTAGACTTCTCTAAAGTCTTTTTTTTTTTCCCTTTTGAGTTCAAGAAGTTGGTGGATGTTGATTATGCAATCATTATATGGGGAGAATAATTCAATAGACGTCTAGTTATGTGCTATGGTTGGTTGGACATCCTAACATGTTTATTTTTCATTTCAAGTGGTGGAAAAGATGATGTACGTGTAGACCCTAAAATAACACCAGGTTCAATATTGTTTTATTTTGGGATAAGTAGTTGAAAAGGTGAAAGTGTACCTTCTACAGACCCGAAGTAAAGCTGTAATTAGTGGGTCTTTTTGAGTTTTTCTTGGTTTGAGAATTTCTCTAGTGGCTGATTTTTACATTATCATTTTTGTAATTTCTTTCATTACCGATTCTGAAGTTCTTCAAATGGAATTAGAGATTGGACTAATACTTTCATGCCACATAAATACTGCTCGGATGGGTGTTGTTGATCTGATTCATTTTTTATTTTGTTTGACATCACTATGTGATTAGAAAGATCATTTAGATATATAACTTATGTGAGATTCATTCATTTTTACATGGGCATGCCATGCAGACAGCACTCAGAAACATGCATGTTTGGTCATCTTTTTGAATTATTACTTACAAGAAATTATTTAAATATCAGGAAATGACACCTGAAGCAGAAATTATTTCAACAAGATATACAAAAAGCGTTATCAAATCATGTGCAGCATTATCTTATGTTGAAGCGCAGGCCAGGATGGATGATAGGTGCTTTTTCTTACTTGGCCCTTTGCCGTTTTACAATATGTGGGATACAACTGGCATATTCTCTGTAATTATAGCGGTCATGTTTTCTTTCTGAAGCATTTTGATTACGTTTTTGCAGTCGATTGATGGATCCATTAACTACAGATTTGAGAAATATGAATTCTTTGGCAAAGGTATGTATACCTGGAACTTGCTTATTTAACTCATGAGGTAAAATTGGAATTACTTTGCACTTGCAGTCTGGATTACTTTGAGAAATATGTTTCATATGATTATGCAGACAATGAGACAGAGACGCATTGAAAGAGGAGCTTTAACTCTTGCTTCTGCTGAAGTCAAATTTCAAATTGATACAGAGACTCATGACCCTCTTGATATCGGTGTGTTGTCTGAGTGGCTGGTTCTTTTAGTTTCAAGTCTATACTGACTACACTTCTATATATTTGAAAAATTTTAGGCTCGTATGATATTGTTTCTACTTCTTCTGCTAGGTATCACTTTCTATGCATCCAACTATTCATTAATGATATGGTTGTTTTTTCTTCTGAATGTTTTTGCAGGAATGTACCAGATTCGAGAAGCAAACCAAATGGTTGAGGAGTTTATGCTTGCAGCTAATGTTTCAGTTGCTGAACAAATCCTTAGACAATTCCCTCTTTGTTCACTTTTAAGGTACACTGATATTTTTTCAGTTATTTTTTATACATCAACCTTCCCCCCCCCCCCCCTCCCCCTCCTCCTCTTCTCTTGAAAGGTTTGTTCACTTTGTGTATATTTTTGAATGAGGCTATAAAATACCATTATAAATAAGATCATAATACAAAGAAGCTGAAACCAAACCAATTATGGCAAAGAAGGGTCGATTGATAGATTTAAGATGATACTTAATTTCCCAATGTTTAAAAACGCGCATGTTAGCAACCTGATTATAACATATTTCAATAGGGGGCTAGCAAACGGCTTTTGAACCGTTTCATTTATCACTAAAATGAACTTGCAGTAGAGGTGGGCAGTATACGGTTTGGTTCATACAGTTATAGCAATTATCTGTTATCACCTGATTTTAGTAACTACACACACAGTAACACTATATATAAATAAATAAATTCCTCAATTCAAAACAAAATAATAAAAGTCCTAATATGGAATAAAATCACAATTCACATACACAATTTTAAAATCTATTACAAATTAAAAATTCATGATAACAGAAAACAAAACATCACGAAGTCTGCAATATTACATTATCATTGATAAAAGCATTTCTCAAAATAAAGAAAATTATTACTTAGTTTACTTATTTTAGCAAATTACCCTCAATATTAAAGTCATGATACAACATTAAGTTAAAATGTCACTCATACATTTACACCCAAAAACATCCAAGTGTATAATGGAAGTCAGAATCCCAAGTGACCTCCCACTTAAAAGAAGAACACAGAGACTTGAAATGCATACATGCTGGTATGTGCAAGCTGCTAGCTGTGAGTGTGTCACGATGAAAGTGGCATTGAGAGAGCTTGTGTTCAAGTTGCAAAATAATTTAAAAGCTGGACTGGACACCACTAAGAACATCAAGGGTGCTTTGGTAGAAGCTTGGGGAAGCTTCAATTATGGCAAAGTTTGCAGACTTGATTGATTGACGGAATCTTCCCTTTAAAGAACATTTAGCAATTGGCAACTCATTTCCAAAAGTGTATTGATTTTTGTTTTTGGTTGGGGGGGGATAAAAAAATTTCATTAAAATTAGCAACTAGATTTTGACATCCGATCTGGTGGAGATTAAATTGTTAATTGCTTCCAATAATCAAACCAACTACACAACCGTGCATATTAAATTAATCAAAGAATAGACCCTCTAATTGCTATTACAAAATACAAACATTGAACTCAACTCAGTACTCACCTTCAACGGAACTCAGTACTCACCTTCAACGGCGCGACAGCAACGACTGAGAGAGGCTGCAACAGCAACGCTGGTGACGATGAATGAGATGATGAGTGGTGGCTGGCAAAGATGATGGCAGGAGACGAGCAGCGGCTAACAGTGGTCGATGCTTGACTCGTGAGTGATGGGTAATGGATGCTTGAATCGTGAATGGGTGACGAGTGGTGGCTGGCGAAGATGACGGCAGAAGACGAGCGGCAGCTGACAGTGTTGATGGCACTGGATGCTTGACCTTGAATCGTGTTTGTTGTCTGTGGTGAGAGTGAGCCCGTGAGTGTGAGAGAGATAGAGCGAGGGATTACCGATTTAGGGTTAGAAAATAGGAATTGATTTTTCCTTTTATATTTTTAATTAAATCGAACCAAACTGATAGGTTTGTTGCTTCCGTTCAGTTTTGTGCCGAACCGAACACAAACCAATTCGGATTTTGTATTTATGAACTATTTATTCTTCTATTTATGAACTATTCGGATTTTGCTCTCTGAACTGAACGGTATGCCCATCCTTAAGTTGCAGGATGTAGATGTGTATTAAGTCATCATAATTTATACAAGGAGGTGCTGTTAGCAGTGGGCAACTTGTAAAATGGCATTATATCGCATCTTAGAACACATACATTGCTACCTACGAAATGCATTCTAAACTAATTATTGTAGCAGTTGAAATTAGTAAAGTTGCATGAGAATCAGTTTGTCACTTCACTTCCTA
This sequence comes from Clausena lansium, assembly GCA_030449835.1. Lineage (NCBI taxonomy): Eukaryota > Viridiplantae > Streptophyta > Magnoliopsida > Sapindales > Rutaceae > Clausena > Clausena lansium. The sequence goes on along the minus strand of JASUUF010000224.1, from coordinate 285,696 downwards.
AAATTGGGTTTAAAACAAGAGACTTGACAAGAATGATTTGGTTTTCAAAAAATCAGTAGAATTTGGTGTATCCATCTCTGTAAATGACTGTATATCATTTTTTCTGCTAAAGTATGTGGTTATGACAGGACAGTGAAACTGCTATTGTTTAACTGTGTGAAATATACCTCAAATAGAACTCCTACTGACATTGTTTTTCTGTGCAGGCGCCATCCTTCTCCGACAAAAGAGATGCTTGAACCTTTGCTGCGTACTGCTGCTGCTGTTGGTCTCAACTTAGATGTGTCATCATCTAAAGCACTGGCTGATTCACTTGACCGTGCTGTGGTAAGGCTATTATGTAATTGCATGTTTGTTTTCTGGTATACTTCAATCAGTTTGGAGATACAATGCTGTCTGTGCAAGATATGCGTGTTAAGACTTAATGTGCTTTTAATTATTGGCACAGTAGTTTATCTGGCTTTTGAGTTCTTTTTCTAAGTCAACCTTGTTAATAAGTTCACGGTTAGTGTATGCATCGACTTATCCAGACTTTTTAGTTTGTTTATCGTGTGTGTTTTTTTCCAAGACATTGAGATTGTATATTATTATTCTGCAAGCTTTATTAGTTTATTTGCAATGGCTTTAAGCTGCAGGTTACTTGTGTTTCACATTCATTCTCTGTGTCACTCTTCTGTATTTTCTTATTGCGTGCCAGGGTGATGATCCATATTTTAATAAGCTGATTCGGATATTGGCTACTAGATGCATGACACAGGTATTTTCACTTGTATATTGAGTGAATTTAAATATGCTTTATGTAAGCCACCTCTGAATAGTATGTGTCTTGTCTTGGATTGAAAATCAGGCGGTTTATTTCTGTAGTGGGGATCTCACCCCTCCAGAATTTCATCATTACGGTCTTGCAGCACCTCTATATACTCATTTCACCTCCCCTATAAGAAGATATGCGGGTCAGTAAGATCCCTAATTTTGCAATTCTTACTTGGCTAATGAGATCTTTCAATTTGATTTTGGAACTTTTTGCTCTGGCAGATGTTGTTGTACACAGGTTGCTTTCTGCATCTTTAGGGATTTACAAGCTCCCATCAGTATTCCAAGATAGACCCCAACTTACTAGCATAGCTGATAGTAAGTTTTCTTTGCTGTTGAAACTCTATTGCCATGCTGCAGCACATAGAAAAATATTTTATTTGTAGCTGGTCGCATCCATGTTTGCATGGTTGAAAGTCATACCCAATGCAGCAGTGAAATTATGAAACTGAAAATCCTGCCATCCTGCCCTAATGATTTTACTCTGGTGATTATGATGTTGTTGCTGATCTGCTTGTGCATTGGATATCTCAAAATTCTAAGAATGTTGCTTGTTGAAACTTCCCTTCAGATCTGAATTATCGGCATAGGAATGCCCAGATGGCAAGTCGGGGCTCAGTGGAGCTTCATACTCTCATCTACTTCAGAAAACGGTATGCATCAGATACTCTCTTCTCTCTTCCCTTCACAACTGACATATACATGTGAAAATTTGTCCTTTTTTTGTAGGCCCACGGACACAGAGGCTAGAATAGTGAAGATCAGATCCAACGGTTTCATTGTCTTTGTGCCCAAGTATGTCCTCTAGCCTGTCCAAGTGCATGTTTGAAGGGAAGAAAATTTTTTTCTATTGAATTGCAAGTGTGTGGGATAGTGGTAGTTTAACTGACCGACTGGTGTTTTGCAAATAGGTTTGGCATAGAAGGACCTGTGTACATGACACCAAGAGGCCAGAAGGGAAGCAGGGATTGGTCTGTAGACGTGCAGCAGCAGAAGATTGTAAAGATGGATGGAAGCCTTTCTTATAGTGTTCTACAGACTGTGAACATTCACATGGAGGTTGTGGAACCTCAACCAAACCGTCCGAAACTCCAACTCACCCTCATCTAGACGTTTTGTTGCGCTATTTCATTTTTTGTTCGTAGGGAGATTAGTAACTTAATTTGCAAAGTGATGGTTGTGTGGTTCTGTTTTACAGAACTGCAGCTATGTTGTTGTATCCATTATGTTTAGTGTAAGAAGCTGAGGATCGGATGTTGTTCGATAGGCAGATGCAAAGAATATTTTGTATCGTAATTTTTTTTTTTTTTTCATTTTTAAAAAACTTAAATTGGTTTTGTTTTGACTATTTAATCTTCGGTTTAGTTAAATATAATTTTATTAAAATATTGCATTTTTCACGTCAGCTTCTTGCAGATTGTCGCTTTTTGGTTATAATCTGATATCAATTTCAAGGCAACCTATTGGATTTTGAAGTGGTTGGGGTTAAAAATTTGGTCTGAGCTTTATTTTGACACATTAAAAAAATAAAAATTAAGGAAATCCACAGCACGCCTCTCGTTATTCACATTGTTCACAAAATTTGTGGACGTTGCATCTTTTAATCAGTGCATAAATGGAAATTAAATCTCTCTCGCAGTTCTTTTTAATCAGCGACTTCTTTTAATTGAAAAAAAAAATGGTTGAGAACTGAGCAATTAACATGCATAATATTTCTCAAAAAAAAAAAAAAAAACATGTATAATACAAAAAGAGATACTTAGCGTTCCTGGCTTTGCATTTAACGAAAGAAATTAATATCGGTTGTGCCAATTAACATGCATGAAAGCCGAAGGTGGCTTTGTAATTATTATTATTATTAGTATGTTGAAAGCCAGTCATCACATTCAATTAGAAATGGCTACTCTTAATAAGTGATCAGGAAGCACCAGACTTTATATAAGGCTTTGGAAGTGCAGAGTAATTTCAACTCAAAAAATATTTAAAGAAAAAAAAAAAAAAAAAAAACACCACCACTCTCAGTATTGAAAGAGTGAAAATCAAGAGAAGAAATCATTACACTTGCATTCTTACAACATATTCCTAATTGCTACCAAAAAAACCTTCCCTCAAAACCAGACAGAGACTTAAAAAAAAAAATGAATGAATTCCTTTATAGTAGGAATGTATTGTATGCACTGAAAGTGGTAGTCGTGAAGATCTTCATGATCTGATGATAATTCTCAGTATTGATCAAAGACTTGGCAATGCAATGGTTTCAACTTTCAAATGGGTGGCCCGTTTACTGTTTAGGACAAGATCCACATGTAAACCGTGGACCAAGCAGTGAGTGCTAGAGCAGCAACCAAGTATGTCCACAGAAACAGAACAGAGCACTCCTCTTGAGCCACATCAAACAGCTGTGTCATTGTACCTGCAAAGCCGTAGATAGCATCTCATTTCAAGTTTTATTTACAGGTTAATGAGGATTAGCTAGTGCTAGTGTATATTAGAATTTATATATATTTACCAATATTCATGGCAGGTGGCAATGTGAATTGAACCATCAAAACATAGTGGTATAAAGGGTCTGATGGAAGGAAGCCAAGAGCGGCAGCAGCTTTAACCACCCATATACCAATAAAAGGAAGTGCTACGTATCGAACGCAAACCACAGCAATGATGATCAGTGGCTTTAGTGTTGATGAGCGTAAACCTGTTCAAAATTAAGAAATTAAATTACTATTTGTAGTAAGCTGCTATTAGAAAGAATTTATTAGATTCTGCTTTCTTATTGAACAAGAAAGTTGGAAAGAGATGCATTTTTACCTTGAATGAGGTTGCCTCCCAGTATAAGTGTGATACAAGGAATTGTTCCATCCCTGCAGAGTTTCGGGTTTATGAAAAATAAGCCAGCCACCCAACAAAACAACAAAATTGAGCCGAAATCAAACATACCCAAGTATTTCAATTGAGTCTTGGATCACCCTCAAGGGAGCACCATCACCAATTATAAGATTTCTCAACCACACGACAGATCCGAAGATGAATCCCACAATCTGTTATTAATTATAGTTAGATAAGTTATACATCATTATATATATATATTGTTGTTTAGATCATAGTTAGGCTGAGAAAACTAACAGCGGCAGCTGTGGGAGGTGCTAGTAGCTCCTCCAAAAGTTGGTGAAGGAATTCAAGTGACCTCTTCCAGAATGGTTCTTTTCCTGTTTGCAGATGGCTGCTTGATGCCTGGGGCACAATCTGCATTTATAGGTATAAAAGTTTAACCAATGGATGATAGTCACAATATGTTTATATAGTTAATTAACAAATAAATGATGTTAAGCAAATGAAGGGAAGGGAAGGGAAGGGAACTCAAGTCTGACAATTTGGCATTCGGGATCATCAGAAGACTTGGTCGATGCCACAAGTACAGAAACATGTTCTTGATCATCTGCTGTTCCCTTGAGAAGTCGAGTTTGAGCATTGGCATCAAAGTCCTTGTTGGCTTCTTTGGAGACCTCCTCGGGCTCAGCTTCCTGAACAAGTGCTTTATACCTAATAGATGACTGTCTTATAAGTTGATAACTGTAAGTCCATATGAAGAAGCCACCAAGCTGCATTAAATTAGCCAAGAGATTCTTACTAGTTAAGTTACTATAAAAAAAAAAAAAAACAAAACAGGGTTGGAGACGATGGAAGACGGAATAAGGTAAATAAAAAAAAAATTGCATAATCAAATTACCGCCATGGAGAAAGATGCATACGAGAGTCCAACGGAGCTGCAAACATCACGGCTACCGAATGGACTTCCTTGCTCATGGCAGATTGCAGGGACAATTATAAGAAGAAGATTGCCCAAGTTACCTACAGGATGTATTTTATTTTAAACAGGGCATACATACCGAAGAAAGAAAGATAATCAGACAAGTTGAATTTTCAGATTCAGTCTCTTCGGGGTAAATTAAAATCTTGTTAAAAGTCAAGAGTGGGAATGAATATATCATGTGTATTATAATCTAGTTGACCTGATGCACAAGTGGCAATGATCAAGCCTTCAAGATGAGGCTTTGGTCTTAGTACTTTGACAACTATCCATCCAAGAATTCCTCCAATTAAAAAGGTAAACGCGACGTTAACAGGCATAAACCACCTGACAAATACATATATATATATATATATACAAACAGTTAATTCTGAGAGATTGAAGCATGCCATGAATATGATCAGCACCTTAATTTGATAATTATAAAGTAGTAATAATTCAAATAAATAGAAATTAAGCTTAATTAATTAATATACCAACCATGAGATAATGTCTTCGAGTGTGACAGTCTTAGCTAGACTTGCAAACATGAGTGAGGGTGTAAACACGGTGAACACCACCTGCAGGCGCATGATAGGCATTAATTAATTAATTAATTATTGGGAAAATTATTTAATTTGAAAGCAACAAAAATTGATGAATGAATGAATGAATTAATTAATTTATTTATAAAAATAAATAAATGGAATGACCTTGTTCAAGGATCTTCTGGCGTCGACAGTTAAGAGATTCCAATATTGAGTAGCCATGAGAGCTCCCAAAACGCTGATCAAGAGGACTTGTACCATTGGCATTGAAGCCACTTCAAACAATGTCCAAAATCCCATCTCTGATGACTCTTTCTTTTGTTTGCTTGATATCAAATTAATTAATTAATTAATTAAACACCTAGCTAGCCAAGCAAAGCTAAGCTAAGCTAAGCTGGCTAAGCTACTACCAATTCAACTACTAGACTAGACTAGACTAGTCTAGTAGTTGATGATGATGAAGATGATGAATAATCCCAGCCCAGGTCCTAGCTAGAAGCTAAAAGAAGACAAGGAAAGAAAACGGAGAGCAACATATATATGAGTTACAAAAATGTTAACTAAATAAATTTGTATGTATGTGTATAAATAATATGAACAAGAAAATTCACACAAGTTAATAATTAAGGAAATTAAAACTAAATTGCATTTGCATGTGAAGGTAAAATCCAATCCAAAACTGGAGGAGGAAACAACCGGGAAGGTACGATCACTTTAATTTGTAGTTTGTAAGTATGTATTGCTAATTGCTTGCTACTATTAATAATAGAAAGTAATAGTTACCACTATAAAGTATAGTATAAACCAAATTGTGTCTTGTTTGGTTTTTATATATCACTCCATCTCCATCTCCATCTCCATTCTAATTATAAAACAAGTTCAGTTATTAGGTAGCTGCTTCCCTTGCCTTGCCTTGGGCCGACGAGTCTTTTGCCTCATTATTATTAATGTTTTTTCTATATAAATGCTTCCGTCTTTGGAACAAGTTATATAATCATTCTCATGTGTTACATTAAAATGCTCTGCAACGCTGCCTGTAATGTAATAATATTTAATTTTTTTTAATTTATAAAGGTTAAAAAAGAAGGGTAACATGTGATAATAAATAACAAACAAACAACAACGCTTGCACAAAGACAAAGTGACGACACGACGTGACATTCCACATGGAATACAATCAAATACTTACTAGTAGTGGCAGTGGTGGGCAAACCAAAGCAAACCAATGGATTTATAAAGCTTCTTTTCCCCTTTTCCTTTTCTCTACTTTACTTTAATTTGATTCTCCGATGTGACCATTAATTTAATGAATCGTTTCTTTCTAATAATATTTCTCCTCCCTTAATTAATTAATCATAATGTTGATGTGTTCCCTTCCTTAACATAAACCGTACGTAGATAATTAGTTATTCATCATAATGTAATTTTTTTTTTATATAAATAATCAATTCTTAATTACCTTGAAGAAGAAGAAGAAGAAGAAAAGCTAGCTATTTGCAAGACGGTATAAGGCAATAATAATTAACACAAGGAATGTTTAATTAGTTCTTAAATACACACACACACACACAAAAACAAATAGAAATATAAATATAATAATATTCATCAAATTGATCAATTCCCATATTATAAGGTGACAAGTACATATATAATGGGCGGCACTGTGTACGTAGGTGGGTATATATGCCGGCCGACAGACAAACTTACAACCGATTGATCGAGTTCTGGAAAAACACGACCAAAGACATGACCATCTTCTTCCTTCTATATATATATTATAATCTTTCTTATTAGAAGAAGAGGAAGAAGAAGAAGAAGAAGAACAAGTGAACAACAGCAACTATTAAGACGTACGACGACGGCACGTACGGCAGCAAGCGAACTAAATTTGAAAAAGAAAAATATAAATGAATGAATGAATGAAGAAATCAACAAACCTGGAACAATTAAGATTGATCGTTTGGGGCCAGGAGGGAGAACCGGAGCAAGATTAATGATTAAGAGCTTAAGACCAATCAGAAGCTTATTTCTCTCTCTCTATTCTTTTTTCTGCTTTATTTTAACAGGAACAAATTTTAAATTAAATTAAATTGTACGTGTTTAATTTTAATTTGACTTCCTAGCCTCCTCGATCCTTTATGCACAACACAACACAACACAACAATTTATAGGGAAGCAAATTGAATGCGGGGACCAACAATAAATTAATTAATTAATTACCACCAACCAACCCTTCCTACACATCAATTTTAAAGAATGAACCGCATATCATGCAAGAGAAATTTCACATTAACAAAATTAGCTAGATTACTATTACTATTACTAGGGCTTATTTTAAGCACATGCACATCAATACACGTTAATTACGTGGTATATATGTTAGGAGATATCTCGGTCGAAATTAATTAATTATCTTCTAATTAAGACTTTTCCACTAGCTACTAGCTAGAGGATAATTTTGCTGACCAGTTTTAGGTTATACAATTCGTTATTGAAACAAACAAACAAATAAAAATTTTGAAAATTATACCTAGGCTAGCTGTAGCTGACTGGGATTTACCTTCATGCAGATGCAAGGAAAAAACTATTTTTAATTATAATTAGCTGCAATTTGGCTTTATTAAAAACTTTTTGAGATTTGACAAATTTTTACATCTCATTAATTAGTTGGCATGCAATAGCAATAGCAATACAAGTTGGTGTAGTGTAATTATTATTAATTAATATTTGCATGATAATTATAAATATGGAAAATTTTCCAGTTGGTGATCGTTATATATAGTATATTACATATGTTAGCTGGCTTTCCAACTTGTATACATATGTATGTAAGTAGTAGTATTAAACATAATCGTACGTGTATTTCGTATGTATGTATCAAGAAGTAAGAAAGAATTTATGTATATGGATTAATTATTAATTAAATAAAGGATAAGTATTGCTAAACTTTTATGTCTATCCTAATGTTTGGAATTGGAGGGAATACTTATATATTATCCTATCCTATCCTATTTACAAGTTAGCAAATAAAATATTAAAATGTTTGTTGAATTGATCTTCTTCTACAAGTACGTATAAAATAAACCCACCGTTACGTAATAACATATATACTTTTTATTTTAATGAATTTCATATTATATAATACACGACGACTTTTTTTCTCAAAGAAAGAAGATAGATTTACCGAATTTCATTGTTCTTGAATCGAACGAAAAAGCTGAAAAACTTTGGTCGAATTCTGATATACGTACGTAGTACCCACAAGGAAAGCGAAATGAAACTACAAGCGGGCAAGCTGGCGCTGGCTCTCGCTGGGTTGCATGACCAATTGACCATGACACACAATTGAAATTAATTTGCCTCTCTAACATAATATTATTATTTTATAACCGTCAATCTCAATCATGAATCATGAATCATGACGTAGATTTAATTAATTAATTAATTAATTTGTATCGAATTCAATCAATGGCCTGCTCAACTCAAATTATTACAATAATTACTTTCACATGTAAAAAAAAAAAGATCTGTACTGGACACGACATGTGGAAATTATTCAAAATAATAAACGCGATGTGGGGCATGCTCTTGAATAATTATATATATATGTTGATGGATGATTATGTTTTTTGGACTACTACTTTTTGTTGTCCACTCAAATTGGAGCTTGCTATGTTACAGTTTCCGTAAGTAACAGATCGGGAGTTGACAAGCTAATTCTCGGATGCGTGGCACGTGGACGGTTGAAGAAATAGGTGAGAACCTAACATTCCGGTTTGCGGCCAGTCACCAAATGAAAGCTTACTGGTTGCTGACCGTTTACCGGTCATTGAATTTGGAGGATGGCCCTTGTTTTAGAAGAAATTAGGATTATGTGCCTCTTTTTGAAAAGAGATGACAACTGCATTTTCATTCTAAATAATGACGTCACTTGACTGACAAAAGAAGAAAAACGAATTAAAAAAATCTTAAAACGTTAAGAAAGAGATGTATTTCATCTCTGACAAGTCGTTTGACCAAAAAAAAAAAAAATCAAGAATTTTAAGTAAAATATTACATAGAAATGATAACATGCACCGACCGGAGTAGGTTTGTCATTATCAAATTCACGTTTGTATAAAATTTAAATTATTAAACCCACCCATAACTCATTGCGTGTTTTAATTTTTTTAAGAAAATTCATCCACTACAGATTTTGATAATTATCAAATCTGTAATGGTATCTGGTAGATTTTTTTACAGGTTTTTCATTTAAAATCACAAATATTCAATATTTAAATTTATAATAATAATTAAAGTTCCACATAACATACTCAATCTTAGATTTAATCAATGTAATTAAAAAATTAAAATTTCGACATCAATCAATCACAAATTCTCAAATTCAATTATGAAATACACAAATTCATCAAAAAAATCACAAACTAATATTAAATACTAATAATACAATTATGCAAAAGCAACACCACCGCACCAGAAACAATTATCATTTCATATTCTTATTCAACACAAACTTTAAGAGTTAAGATCTTCATTTCATTCACCACCATTAGCATTCATCCAACATGATTCTTACAATAATGATTAAAATTAATATTTTCTAAAGAATAATACTTTTTAAATGCTAATACAAAGAACAAAATTATAATAATGAAATAATCCATACATTAAGTTAAAGAATAATAGTCCATACAAAATTATAATAATTATATAATAATTCATGCATTATTATATATTTCTCTTAAGTTTAGGTTTCCTTTAGTTTAGGTTATGACTTTAGTTAGAGCTTAGGCATACTGCAACTTGCACACATGTTTACATTTTACATTTATTTATTTTATATATTTTTAGATTTAAATACTTTTTCAATTAAAATTAAATTTAAAACATTTTTTAAAAAATTTACAAGTTTGACATATACATATACTAGTATCCGTTAGATATTTAGCTAATATCAAACCCATCTGCAACCTAGTACAGGCTTCAATTTATAATTCTAAATTGAAAAATTTATTACCCATTTGCAACCCCGCCCGCAGTAGAATGGTTTTGGCAGACAAGTTTGGGCTGGTTTTCGAGTATCATTACCATCCCTAAATTATGACACAAAAAATATTTTACTTTTATTATAATAACTTTTAAATAAACGAGCATTTACACATATTCCACTAACGCAATGCATCCAATCAATTGTTAGTCTAAGTAATTTTAACAAATTTACAAAATTTTACTTACTAATACAACACAAAACCATAACCACTTGTTCCTTTTGTCTTGCCAGCTGCATTGTTCGCGAACTCAGCTTCATCAGCTTATTCTTCTTCTTCTTCAGGAGTACAACCAGTCTGCTTTAGATCCAATGTCATTATTATCTCATTGTCGACCACAGAATCATATATAAATCTTTCATATTTCTTTGTCATATCTTCCCACCTATAACCCATTTCCGTACAATTAGTTTCACAAAATTGCCTCTACCACATCCCTTTCACTGCTCTCTAGGGGTGTTCGTGGATTGGATTTTGTGAATTTGACATCAATCCATATCCGATCCACGACTTTGCGAATTATAAATTTTCAATCAAATCCAATCTATGGAAATCTATGGATTGGTGAAATTTAATCCAAATCCAATCCATACGTCTGCATGGATCAGATCTGATTAGACCTACTCCATATCCCATCCACCATTTTACAGATTGATTTGCGAATTAAAAATTCTTAATTCTGTTCAATCCTTGAACTAATTAAATAAAAAAATTAATATAAAAAATAATTTACTACCGATCAAATTAAAAATTGAATAAGATTTAAATAAATTAGTTGTTTAAATAAAGTTAGAATAATACATTCAAAGTTTCAAAATATAACACACCGAAAAAAAAAAAATCATTTGTTTAGATCAATACATGAAAATTAACTAAAATTAATTGTTTAGGAAGCTAAATCTATTATTCAATTACTTAATTAGTTTTTATTTTATATTATTATCAGATAAGATATAATATGGTGTTAATGTATTTATTTTAACTTATTTATTTATTAGTGTGTAATAATGCCACATTTACAAGTTTTATTTTTAATTCAATAAATTTTTTTTTTGCAAATTTACGAATTTTTAAAAGTAAATTCATATCCAATTCATCAACTATAAATTTTTAAATTTTCAATCCAATCCGATCCGATCCATCAATCCACAGATTAAATTTTTACGGATTGAATTTTTCGGATCAGATAAATTTAATGGATTGGATTGAATTTTGAATACCCCTACTACTCGCTTCAAATTTATAGTTTCTATTATTTTTCATTTTTGGATTTTTCCTTTCTCCTCCCTAAAATTCTCATAACAACTATGTACTTCACATTATTCACGCTGATTTGTCACCACCCGTTTGCTCATAACCGCTTTATAACGCTTTCAAAAATATTAATTATAAACTAAAACCATCTAAAAACCTAAATCCATGCGTCCTTTTTCAACCCACACCATTCGGTTGCCTTTTAATTTTGTTATTCTTCTTATTTTACAGCCTTACGATGTCAGCCACCATTATCCAACGATTAATACATGCGGTCTGTTACTCACATAGTTGGGACCACACAAATTCGGAACAACATCTTTCTTTATTGAATTTGAAGTGTGTTATATATATACAAAGTGTATGTGTCAACATGAGAAAGCGAAATTGAAAAGAAACGAAACGAATATCACCTCCCCCATTTAGAGCTGAGTTATAAAAACTCAAAAATCGAGAGGGCAGCAGGCAAATTTTGTTGTCTTGCAATTAATAATGACCCAAATAGCTAGTGTTTTAACCTTTTCGCACGTGTCTGGAATTTTCAAGTAGGCTGGTTGTTGTTGGTATGTGAAGTGGTAATATTGGTATCCCTATCGGGTACCCACTCCGGGTGAAATAATTCATTGCATGATTGCATTGAATTTGAATCACTTGGCTGCAGCCGCCACGTTCGTTTCGCCTCCCACAACAATTAATAGCCAATAGCTATATAATATTATGCAGCACTAAATAAATAAATAAATTAAAACACATCATCATCATACACGTGGATCACACTTCCACCTTTAAATAGACTCAGAGGGTCAGGGAAGCGAACACTAATTAATTAATACTCAAACAAGAAACAACCCATAAATTGAGGAACTCAATTACCACATGATACAATTAATTTAGCATGGGCCCGGGCAACGGCAAAGCAATTGATTGTCGTTTGCCAGATTTATATTTAATTTTATACAACGAATTGGAGTTAGCCTTAAATCTTAATATATATATATATATATTTGTATTATACACGCACATACGATGACTAAACTTTCCGGCTAATTGCAAAGCTTAAAAAGGAAAGGCTAAAGGGTCAATTAGTTGAATCTGGATTGGATATCTATTTTTAGTCAAATGCATGCACGAGACACGGGCACAATTAGCGCAAAACCCAATTCCATTTTTTTTTATTGTTGCTGTAATAATTAAATTAAATTAAATTATTGTTATTGAGTTGGAATTGGATTATTGGATGGATGGATGGATGGATGCGGATGGCTCGTGCCCGGCTGTTGTGAATTGTGAGCATCTGATTAATTCATCCTTCAGCTGCTGCATGCACTACTAGGAATAGTATACTATATATAAAATTCGATGTAATCAAATTGATTTCCTCAAGCCGTCGCGTCGCCATATTTTAATTCGCCTCCTTTTGATTTTGTGATTGCACTCAAGTCCCGTCTCAATTCTAATTTGTATTTGTCCGTCCTTCCTATCTTATAGTAGAAGAGGCTGCTTTTATGACCATGCCCAATCCTAAAATTTGAAATTTTATTAATTTTATATCTTTTCTAAAATTTTATTGATTAATTATATCGAATTCTTCATCACCATCATCATCTTCATCGTGTGTGTGTGTATATATAATAGAAGTAAGTTATCATCATCATCATCAACAAAAATTACTCTAGCATCATGATTCATGTCATCATGCATCTTGCCTTCGACTTAATTTCTTTTCAAAAACTTTATTTTAATTAATTAAAACATAAAATGATGGTTGATGGTTGATTTAGAATAATGGTGTTGGATGAACAAGACATCTTTCGGAAGTTATAATTTTAACTACATGTGTTCGTTTTGAACGTATAATATACCGTGTTGAAACTTGCGAGGATAAAAATCAAACCCAAAGGTTTATGTTGTTATGCCCCGCGGTCTAACTAAAAATTTCACTTTTTGCTTGATCGTTTATCTATTTTTAGTTATTTTCTTATTTTTTTTTTTAGCAAAAAGATAAAAAAAAAGATGAGTAGACTTTACAGCTGATTGAAGCGGCTGATACAAGAGAAATTTTGTTTTGCGAATAACGGCAAGTTTTTGTTAGAATTTCATATCATACCAATAATTTGCATATTCGAGCTAAAGTTCATATATTTGAAGTGCTGCTTCAATTCTTGTGACACTTGGAAGATGTGCCTCACTCTAAGTTATAGAGTCAGATCCAGCTGTTATTGATTTTTTTGGTTCATTACAAGGGTCAAATTAAGTTGGAAAATCTGTAATGTAGAGCAAATGTTACAACCATTGGATCCAACGCCGTGATTGTTTTAACTGTTAGAATTTGAAAAAAAAAAAAAAAACACATGCACATGCACATTTAAAACATAAAATGGGTAGAAAAATAATGACAAATTGTGGTTCCACCACTATTCACATATGTGTCCTCACAAGCTCAAGCTCAACCGCTCAAGCATTGGATTTATTTTTAATGGAATCCTCTAAATTAAATAAAGGAAATGGATGGTGGTGATTTAGATCTGAAATCAAGTTTCTTGTCAATCCTGCATCTCTCTGTCTGCAAATAGAGGCCAAAATAATCGAGAAATGATCTTTTGGTAATTTTTCATAGCAGAGTTAAAAGAAATCCAGATCTACTCAATTCTTAATCAACAAACACTAACTTGAGTGTTGGAGTAACTTTTGCAGGTACACAATCAAGTTTAATTCATTGAAATGTACGAGGATCACAGATCATTTCCATAAGTTTTCAAAATAATCACGTATATTTCCTTGTTTATTCATAATTGAATTATCTAGAATCAAACTAATGAAGGTTTTAATAACCTTCCCTATAATTTCATAATTAATAGCAGTTCCAACTTCCAACTTGTAAGTGCAAGTGAGAGAGTAGAATCTAGAAAAATTTCATTCTCAGTGCAAATATGTAATATTTTACTTTATTATTCTTATTATAAATGACAACTACCCACCGACCACTTGATCTTTTAAGCTTTATAAAAAGTATACAAATAATTTTTTTTAAGTAGCAATGCACCTCAAAGCATATCATTATTCCACTACTGTCTAAACTCCATAATAGAATTTAACAAAATATTAATAAGATGATTATTTTGCCCCTTAATGTAAAATTATTATTTTACCCTAGCTAAATGACCAAAAAAATTTGATGACTTCAGTTTTTGTTTCCAATTTAGATATTAAACAATAAATGAAACAAACTAATCAAGTTAAAATGAAAATAATTAAGAGAATTAAAACCCCAAGCCGAATTCCAAACTCAATCCAATAACCAAATTAAAATCAAACACTAAACAGAAAATTAAAAGAATTATGATGGCCAACCCAATATCAATAATAAAGATGGCCAGGGGAGCCCAATGGAATGCAAAAAGAGCTCGCATTGGCCCAACTATATTGCGTTGAGGCTTTGAGCAAATACTAAAGGGCCATTTCATTTTTTTTTTATTTCGGAAAACCATTTTTATTCCTTTTTTTTTTAAAATCTTTTCATATACAGTATGTGCAAAATTAAATAAGTTGGTGAAAGTTTTGGTCAATCTTGAAAATGAAATTTGTATAATTAAATTAATTAACTATGAACTTGCAATTAGATATGATTAAAGATAGTGTTTTTCTGCCAATTGGCCTTTGGCAAATAGGAGACTAAATGTTCTTCCTTAATTTTTTAAAAGAGAATAAAAATATGGGCAGTCTCAATAAATTAATGTAAACTAGTCCCAGTAACAATCTGATTTATAAATATCAATAATAGTATCATGTCATATGAATTATAATCTTAAGCTTTTTCTTTTGTAAACATGATATGTATATAACAATAAGAAATCTATTGGAACAATCAAGATCAAATCTATTATAACACATCCTTTATTTCTATGCTCACAAGTGTGTTTCATCCACTGACATGGGAAGATGACTACCTCCATCCAATTTTAAAATTGAGAGGGGATTAGTCTCTGAAGGCAGATGCTGGAACTCAACCATTGACCATTAAAGATGGAGTTAGGATCATATGCGGCCTTCACCAGGGCTCTGGGCTTCGACTCACTGGCACTGCATCCTTTTTCTTCACAAGAGCGGCTTATGCATAAATTGATTCAATTTTCATCATGGCCATGGGGATGGGGATGGGGATTGGGGAGTAGGTACGCTGGCCCGGCCCTCACCCAACATTAGTATTAAAATTTAATTGGTTTGTTTATTCATTTAGAATTAGGGGCTAACGACTAAACTGATAGCAGGGAAGGGATTATATATTTATTCTCGCTTTGTTTGGGATTGAGATATTGTAGAACTTTAAAAGTTACGATTATTGTGAAAAAAAAATTGTAACTATTAAATAAAAATTAATAATATGTAGTAAATATAATTTTTAAATAATAATTTTGATAAAATTATTAATAATATAATAGATTTTTCATCATACAAGTGAAAAATCATATCAATATAACTTCTAAGTTATAGTAGGAATGTAATGCTTACCAATCACTTTAATATCAGAACTTTTAAGCTACTACAAATTCTACCCAACCTCAATCCCAAACATACCCTCTGTCACATTCCAATATATGATTTGGGCTGCCCGCTGCTATTATTCGTTGGATTTGTTGGCTGAAAACCAACTGATAAAATTAATGGAAGCATGAAAAATCGGTCGTGGGAAGCTTGATAAAAGGATTAATTTCCAACACATCCACATGAATCTATAATATTCATTTATCCCTTCATGCTCTGTAAGTCATCATTCAGCAGCCATTTCGCTATTTAAATAAATAAATAAATAAATAAATAAATATATATATATATACAAACTTCAACAATTTGGATATTTGACCGAGTAAATAAGTGTACTACTTTACAATAATTTTTCAATATATAAAGACAAATACATCTTTGATAATTTTGTGTTTCACAAATGATATTTAGAAAAGAGCATTTTCACTAATTTTTTTAAATATAAATATAAGCATATTTCTTAAAGTAATTTATAGATCAGTGCTAAAAAAATTCATAGTTAACATTTATTAATGAGAAATTGAAAAAATAAATAAAAAATATGCCTAGAATATTTAGGAAACTTTCTTTTTACAAGTTGAATTTGTAATTACATGCTTGGTGTCTAACTTGACTCTAATTATCATAAAATTTGTCAAAATGTTCAAAACTCTAAAAGATATTTAAATTAAAAAAAAAAAAAGATCTAGTTTTTAATTTATTTTTAAAAATTTGAGTAAAAATAAAAAAAAATCCAGCGTAATATCTTTTTTAATGGCTATTTTAGTAATCGTACAAATTAATTAAAGGGGTATAATATTATTTAAACTAGGGTAATTATCTCATGGTATCGCTTATTAAGTGAAATTTATGTAAACTACCAAATTTAAGATTGTATCTCGTAAACCACATACTTTTCAAATAAATATCTCCCAACTACTTTTCCGTTAAAAAAGTTAACTCATAGTTAGTGGTTTTCTCAGTAAAGACTATTTTACCCCCGTAATACAATAATTATGATTTTTTTATTGTTTATTTTTTTGATTTATAAACAAAAACGATGCTGTTTATATAATTAAATATTTATTTTTTAAAAATAGAATATAATTAATTAAATATTTATTTTTTAACTAAATGATGCGAACGTCATGTTTCCGTTAATGGAGTTAACGGAAAGGTGGGTAGGAAATATTTCTTTAAAAAGTAAATGATTTATAAATATAATCTTAAAATTTAATAGTTTATAGAAATTTTACTTAATAAGTGATGGCCACCGAATAATTTCACTTTAAACTAGAACTACTGTAACATAAATGGAATTTGAGGTTCAGTTAGTATTGTCAAAATTAATGGGGGCATGGTGGCAAATGGTGGCAAATTAATGGGCTTAGAAGAAATTAACTTCTATTTTTCAACTGGCCGGCCGCAGGGGACCTGTGACTCTGGATATTTGGCCCTCCAATTTACTCCACGTGTCATCTCCTTATTTATTAATTTGTCAATTTCATTTGTGTACGAGACGAGAGCAATGGACCCTTTGATTTGATTGAATATTATATTATCATTAATATTATTATGTTGTTTCCGTAGGGACAATTTGCGTGAAAAGTGGTGCCAACCTTCACTTTTGGGAAAAAGGCTATCACCAAACACCAATCAAGCCCTCATATTCTTCTTCATATCGAATGTTATGGTATGATATATACAATACAACATACGCTTATTTTATGTGCTTCGAGAGTTAAAAACATTAATAAATGAAAAGAAAATAATAGGAAGAAGAAGAAGAAGAAGAATTAACCTAACGTTGATTGTGTTAGTTTAGAGAGTTAGATAGAACCCGGAGATGATGGTTGACTGTTGAATTGAATAGAATCGAATCGAGTTAAAAGGAGGAATAATCAGGCCACGCGGTGTTTACTGTATTAATTATCATAATTTGTTCGGTTTCACACTTCAAATAAGAGAGATAATGTGTATATAATTACAATCTAAATGTTTTACCAATGCAACAAACAAATATTCTCTGAGATGATGACGATCGACAGGCCACACTGTGTAGCTATTATGTATGTATGTATAACTCTGATGTTCATTAAATAAAGGGAAGGGAAACGAAAACGATTAAATCTCACTTGGGAACAGCATACAGACAAAGAAATAGTACAGGATAATTAATTATACATTTGAGCCTTTATATAAATATATATTGGTCGGGTAAACGTCAATCTTACAACCGTTACTTGCAATAGCAGTTACAAATTTGTTTGTTAACTACTAGGATGCATGATTTTGTTGATCTTAAAATATATTAAATTAAAAAAAAAGCCTTGGATGATGAAATATATATATATATAGCATTGGTAAATTCAGATTTCGGGGTTTTGTTCTTCAGGTTTTCACATGAGATGGGGTCCGTGGGATGTGAATGAGAAGAAGAATTAAGGATCGATAATGATGGCTCAAGCAAGCATTTGACTGTGACTTGTAAAAGCTAAGCTAAGCTGGCATGTAGTTTTTAATTGACAAAACAAGTAGAGCTACGCCTCCCCTCAATCAATGCCACGAAACGGGAAAATCACTTCCACCTCACGCGTCATCTGTTTCTGTTACACCATAAAGGGCAGGGCAGGGCAAGGCATTTCACATTCAAGTTTTCAAAGCTTGCTTTCTGTTTTATCACATTCAGTTACTCCTCTTCTCACTTACCTACTCTTCTTAACAAAGAGTCAAAGACAAAAGAAAAAAAACAATCTACATTGGGCCTAAATTGCCAATGCTAATTTCAAAACAGGAAAGAAAGAAGATTAAAATATTATTAAAGATAAGATTGGATGGATGGATGGATGGAGTTGTAGCCTCCTGGCTGGGTGGCTGGGTGGGGGATATCATAAAATTATTAAAAGTAAATTAAATTGAAGTTTGTAATAAAATCATAAATAAATTTAAACGACTGAGGGAGTATGCATCTGCTTCGTCAGTTATTAACTTATTCTTAATTACGAAGGATTGGGTTTTAATTTTTCCTTTTCAATTCTGAAAACGTGTTTTAAGCGAGCGAGCGAGCGAGCCATAACTATATATATATATATATAGAGAGAGAGAGAGAGAGAGCGCATCATCTATCACCGATTCACCACTAAGCTAATGAAAATAATGTTGTTGTTGTTGTCGTTTTTGCTGTATTGGTGTGTCTTTTTGGTGGGTCTGGGAGCAGCAGCCGGGAGCAGCAGCATTGAAAGGGAGCTTAATCAGACACCCACTTGGGCTGTTGCTGCCGTTTGTACAGTTATCATTCTCGTTTCCATTCTCTTGGAAAAGAGTCTTCACAAACTTGGAACGGTACATGCTGCTGCTTCTTTTTATTTCTGCGTATTTAATTTAATTTCCTTTGTCTGCTTTCCTTGACTTCCTGGAATTTTAATTTCACCAGTGGTTTACGGAGAGGCACAAGAGAGCTCTGTTTGAAGCCCTCGAGAAGATCAAAGCTGGTAAGATTAAGAATCACTCTTTTATGTCACTACTTATTCCTTTCGGATTTCTTGGTTCATCTTTTGATATGTAACTTGTACTTCTTTCTTTCCAGAGCTTATGGTTCTGGGGTTCATTTCACTCATACTCACTTTTGGGCAGAGCTATATTTCCAAAATATGTATTCCTTCAAAGGTTGCCGACACTATGCTGCCCTGCAAGGCTGATGGCACGCACGACACTTCAGACAGTAGTGGCGATGAACATCGCAGAAGACTCTTGTGGTTCCAGCACAGATACTTGGCTGCTGCCGCTACTTCAACTGAATGCGGGGGGGTGAGTGCATGTCATGCCTGAACTTGTTTACCTTTTCCTGCAACTCTCCTTATTTCTTCCTTGTCATCTGTGAGCCATGCCCACTGTGTGTGGATACGACCTACTTTTAGATTATTAGTATTCTCACAATCTTTAATGCAATGTTTTACTGGCAACTTGACCCCACCCACTGCTGAATTTTCTTTCTAGGTTTTTCTTGGGAAATAGCATTCGGTTTGTGGACTATGGGTTGGAGCTGAAACCAAAGATAAAAAATTAATTAAATTCAGTGCACCTAGATGTTTTTCGTGTCTCTTTAACTTAATGATAAGTTTTAAAATATAGCACAATCATGAGCTCGTTGCTGAGGCATAGCTAATATTAGCTACCTGTGTCTGATTAACCTACAAGACTTGTGAAACAACATTTACTAGATTATTTGATTGAATAAAATTGTATATCTTTTAGCAATGACATGCAATTCTTTTGTGTGAACTTGTAATCTCATCTACTCATGTTTGATATCTAGTGTAAATGCAAACATAAATTAGTGTAGAGTGATGAAAGACTCCGGATTATGCAATCCCAGGCCCAGCAAACTCTCTTTTTCTGTTTTGAATTTGGCAATAATCCTCATTGTAAGGCATATGATACATGCAAGAGCTTTCCTGCAGATATGCATGATCTACAGCCTTTGGCAGTTTGGCTCCCAAAACTTTGTACTCATTAATCGATAGGTTTTATATAGTAATCATAATCCAAATGTTGAAAAAATCTCATTTGATTCCTGTCTACAGGATACTGAACCGCTTATAACAGTCGAGGCACTGCATCAATTACACATCCTCATATTCTTCTTAGCAGTCTTTCACGTGTTATACAGTGCTATTACCATGATGCTTGGGAGGCTAAAGGTATGAAAAATTTTATATAAACCTTATTTATTTATTGAAAGTTATAATTCCTGTGTTGTGTCATCTAACCTCTTCCTGGTGTCTTGACTGGATCAGGGTACATTTATGGTGTCTACCGTGCTAAATGAAATAGATGCATGATTAAGTCTCATGAGATTATTAAAGTTTCAACATCACTGGATTTAGCTCTGTGAAATGACTATTAGGGGATGTAATTAAGTGGAGGTTTCAACCAGAATTGTAGTATAATCTTGTTCAGCAGCACAGTAACATGATCTTCAAATTGAAAGTTTACAATTGAATTAAATTTCTGATTCCGAGGAATTAAATCACTGTCCTGGCCATCAACACTTGATAAAACTTTAATCCTGAGATGCTGGCTTTGAATCAGGAAAACTTGACCTTTTATTTTGTTGTTCTTTTTGTTTTTTAAAATTCCAGTTTTGATTTTAGACCCCCTGTGCAGGGTTGGCCAAATCTGCTGAAGCAATTCTTTATTCACATCTCATTTTTTGACAAATATTTTGATATACCTATGCTCAGATATCAACTATTACATGGTCGTTACCCTGGTGACTTTTAGTTAAAAATTAATAGTAACATGTTGGACAGATCCGGGGCTGGAAGAAGTGGGAGGAGGAGACTTCAACGCATGACTATGAATTTTCAAATGGTATATTATCCTTTAGAAAGTGAAGAGTTTCTTTAATGTTATAGACTGAAAATTGCAGTTTGTAATGAAAATTGCAGTTTGTAATCTTAAACATGAATTTCTGAATCTATGCACCAACTTCAAAAGAATATATCTAATCTGTATTAATATACAGATCCTTCAAGATTCAGGCTTACTCATGAGACATCTTTTGTGAGAGCACACACCAGTTTCTGGACAAGGATTCCGTTCTTCTTCTATGTTGTAAGTAGTATTCAACTTTCATTTTTCTTCTTTCACTTCAATTTGTATGATTCTTGTCAGTCCCTAGTGATGAAGATAAAGCTAATTGAGATAGATTTTAGAAAATTTGGTTGTATAATCTCCTAGATCAATATTAAATTTCTAATTATGACTCTCACTTTCCACTGCAGGGATGCTTCTTTCGACAATTCTTCAGGTCTGTTAGTAGAGCTGACTATTTGACACTGCGCAATGGATTTATCAATGTGAGTTTTCAGTTAAGCAATTTGAAATCTATAATGTTGGATATGGTGTTCTTTTCCGATAATTATATATTTGATCATAGGTCCACTTAGCTCCCGGAAGTAAGTTCAACTTCCAGAAATATATTAAAAGATCATTAGAGGATGACTTCAAGATAGTTGTGGGAGTAAGGTAACACTTTTTATCTAATGTGTATAACGGGTACTCTGTGGTGTTATATTTCAGTTTTCTTGAAGTAGTCTTCAATTTTATTATATCAATTTGCAATGCAATATGTTTGTCCTGACTTACTGTTGTGTTATTGCCAGTCCTGTGTTGTGGGCATCTTTTGTGGTTTTCTTGCTCTTGAATGTTAATGGTGAGCCATGATTTCCTGGAAAAACTCACTTTGATCAAGATGATTCAGCACTTCAAATTGAGATAGGAGTTGATATAGTCGATTAACATATTATCTGCCTTTCAGGATGGCATGCATTGTTTTGGGCGTCCTTAATCCCTTTGATCGTAAGAAATATATTCCCAATAACCTTTTTTTTTCAGATTTATGGCAGACTTGAAATCCTGACCGTGAAACTGTTTTTCAGATAATCTTGGCTATTGGAACAGAGCTTCAATCCATTTTGACAAAGATGGCTCTTGAAATTTCCGAAAGACATGCAGTGGTTCAAGGGATACCTCTTGTACAAGGCTCAGACCAATACTTTTGGTTTGGTCGGCCTCAGTTAGTGCTTCATCTCATCCATTTTGCTTTGTTTCAGGTATTGAACTGCCTCCTCTTTGTGCTGATGCCAGATCTTAGGTATCTATTAAAAGATTAGTTTAAACCGTTGGTTAAAATTTGAGGATTGAATTTTCTTGCTTATTATGAACTTGAGGCAAACTAAGAGTCTAATTGTCTAAGACCAATAATGGGATCTAACTATCTGCATCTTTATCACCCACTTCTTTATCTGTAGAATGGTGCTGTTGACTTCTAAGAGCATCTCCAAAGGACTCTACTAATTTTACTCTTCAAATATCTATTTGTTTACCTATGTGGCAAATATAAGAGTGAAAAAAATATGTTATCCTCCAAAAGACTCTTCAAATAAAAATAAATTAATGTTATTTTAATCAAATAACTATTTTTTGAAAGAAAAATAAATAGTAATTACAGCATTTATCTCTTTCTCTCCAATCAAAAGTAATCAAATATAAATTGAAGAGGGAGAAAGCTACTCTACAAAACTGAAGAGAGAGAACCATTTCTTATTTGAAGAATCTTAATTAGAGTGTCTTTTGGAGTCATAAATATTTATGTAGCTCTTCAAATAAATAATAAAATCTTATTTGAAGAGTCTTTTAGTGATGCTCTAATATGTTACTTCTCACACTTCCCTACTTATTCTTGACTAGCAAACTTCTCTCTTTTCATTTTGTGCTTTTTGGTTGATTGCAGAATGCATTCCAGATAACATATTTCTTCTGGATATGGGTAATGAACTCCTCTCAACACCTCACTTCCTCCCAAATATCTTAACATCATTGCAGATACCTCAAAATTTAGGTCTAAAAAGTGTTTTTTGTGCAGTACTCTTTTTCGTTGAAGTCCTGCTTCCATGCAAATTTCACCCTTGCAATAATGAAAGTTGCTTTAGGGTAAGCCTTTATTCCATACTCTTCTCCTCAGTAATTAAATAGACATTTTAAAGAAATTTGATTAACGATATAATTCATCTGGCCTTCTGGAACCATTGAGTCCTTCCAACGGTACCCGGTACTTTCAGTCTGATGCTCAACTATTGAGTCCTCGAATTCATCAGTTGAATTTTGCTGTGGTTTTGCAGGGTTGCTGTCCTATTTTTATGCAGTTACATCACTCTTCCATTATATGCACTTGTTACTCAGGTACATTGATTTTTCGTTGATGTAGAATGTGGACTATGAGGAAAAAAACAACACAATACCAATTCATATATCATGTTATTATTCTCTAAGCTGTAGATATTTTAACTGAATAAAACTTTGGTGATTGGATACTTGCAGATGGGTTCACGAATGAAGAAATCAATCTTTGATGAACAAACATCCAAGGCCCTTAAGAAGTGGCACATGGCTGTGAAAAAGAGGAAGAAGGGAGGAAAGTCCTCAACTCGAACCCTTGGTGAAAGTGTAAGCCCCAGCCCTTCAACAGCTTACACTCCTGGAGGACACACACTGCACCGTTTCAAAACTACTGGTCACTCAACCCGCTCATATACCTATGAGGACCGTGATCCATCTGATTTTGAAGCTGATCCATTATCACCCACATCATCAACGAGCAACTTGATTATAAACGTAGATCGTGATGATGATGGAGTAACCGAAATAAGTGAAGCCCATCATGGGGATGAAACCAGCAATGGAGATGAATTCTCTTTTGTGAAGCCTGCCTCTGTGAAAGAACCATGATATATACAGCTTCAGCCATTGTTGTAGTGTATGCAGTGAGAGTTTGCTGCATCCTGTTGTATAAATTTACTAGTTTTCTGAGAAATTTGGTAATTAAAAGTGAGGCTAGCTAGATGTAGTGGCATTCTTTTTGTACATTGATGTGCTTGTTCAAACAGATCACGATATGGGATGTGCACTACTTATGCCCGACCATATTTTGAATTTTGATTGATCCCTCCCAAAATCTCAAAAAAAAAAAAAAAAATAAAAATGAAAATGAAAGGGGTGGGGGTAATGGCAATGGCAGTTCAGATCTTATCCCCACCAAAACTCTGTAATTGGGTGAGACGCTCTTTTTATTTGATGCAATCCCATGACATGCGTTTTCAAACTGGCCTAACACTTACACTGCCAAATCCTTGAACAAGATTCGGTGTGAATTGTGAACCAGATGGTCAAATTTCAGATGATTTCAAGTCACGATTCATTAGATGAATATGGGCATATGGTTGGGGGCTGTAATCAATCTTCCATCAAGATCATATAGTGCCAAAATAGAAGAGAAAAGGGAATTGGGTTGAGAAATGTACAAGTGGGAAGGTGCAAGTAGTAAATAACTCTCGAACCAAGCCTAAAAAGGAAAAAGGGCCCAAATTTGCCAAGACAACCGCACATACCCATTGAGAAATTAGTCACTAAGGCTAAGGTGAATGGTCAGGTGGCAAGTAGCAACTGCTTGCATAAAAAGATTGTTGAACTTGAAGATGAAGGCATCCAGATTCCAGATTATGTTGTATTATAATATATTTCAGGCTCAGGGTGTGAATCCTTCCTATACGACTACTACTACTAATTCCAGATCATTATATTACTCTTAGGATCAACTTCATAAATTATGGGTCATTTGGAATTGAGGTTAAGCGATTGTAGTTTAAAAACTACAAAGACTAAAGTATTTGATAAACACCAAATTTGTTGTAGCTTAAAAGTTATATGATGAAGAATTTATTATATGTTTAATAATTTTGTGAAAATTATTATTTAAAAATTATGTTTACTACATATTATTAATTTTTATTTTATAATTATAATTTTTTTTCTACAACACCTCAATCCTAAACTGACTCTATATATAAGATCACTTTAGTCCTCTTCGTCTCAATTTCGTAAACTATGTAAGTATAAAGATCATTTTACAAGATCGGTAGACAAGCATCATATTATTGAATTAATTTAGAGTCTTTATACAATTTCACTTCTGATTTGCATTACCAAAAACTGCCCTTTTCTCATCACCAAACAGTTCCTCGTAACCCAAGACGCTCTCTATCTTTCTCCTCTCGTTTAACCTAAACCGAAACCGAAACCCAGAAACCAAAGCCCTTAGCGTTAGAGCTCTGTGATGTGTGATATTAGTAACACACATTGATACCCATCAGTCACAGTCACTCTCCCTCTCACAGCAAACAACGCTCTTCGGCCAATAAAGGTCCGAAAAAGAAAGGCCTCCGCTCTCTTCCCCCATTCACCTGCACATCAACATCAACAGTGTGCGCAATTTGTCAGGTTTAAGGAGATGAGATCAGGGTGTTGCCTCACTGTGGCCGTGGCTTCCACGTGGCATGCATTGACAGGTGGCTGGCCTCTCATTCATCTTGTTCTTCTTGCCGCCAAATATTGGTTGTTGCTGCCAGGTGTCACAAGTGCGGTCTATTTCCTGCTCACCGCTGCCGCTGCACAATCGTACACCAACACTGGAGGAGAGACACCTGCCTCTGCCCCTTTTAATAATGCTTTTTAGCCTTGAAAAAGTTATATATATATATATCACTGCTTGCCTGCTTTTGTATTCACAGGAATTATTTAGGCAAGTCTAAAAATCTGCACTGCAGGCATTTTAATTACTTGAGTTAATCATATTGGCTTGCAGTGCCTGTCGAAGTGTAAGATATGAGCTTAGCTGTAACATCCCATACTAATTATGAGTAATTCATCATCTAATTATCTCATTTCTTGATATTAATATCTTCCTGGAGAATTAATAAGCCTAGAATTTCTATAACTACGGACGTATCACACAGCGAAAAGAAAAACAAACTTAGAAGATTTGTAAACTTACATCAAATAAACTAATACAGGAGTTTATCACCACTGATACACAATTTGCAAATAATAACACAGGAGTTTATCTCCACTAATACATATTTTTTTACCCAATTATAACTAAACATAGAAATTCAATCACTACACAAGAAATGAAAAAAAATAGAGCTTCACATCATACTCCTAAAGTAAGCTTCTACTCGTTTCGTCTCGAAAAAGAAAATGAAATTGACAAGGGTGAGATGTCATACTCAATAAGTAGATACATGCATAACAAACTTAAAGGTATCTTTGCTCAATATTTTCAATAATTCAGTTAAGCTTTAAGTTCAGAACAAACACAAGAAATTTTATATGGAAACAAGGCTGAACACTATTTTACTTAAAATAAATTTCAATTGAATCAAACCGAGCTAAATTCAAATTTAGAATCATTTGTCGATTCAAAACACATTGGAAAACATATATCATGTCAAAACAAATTAGAACATAAATCATATCATCCAAGAGGCTCATGTCAAATAGTGTCACATGCACCCATGGTGACCCTATATAATTCGTAACAAATAATTTGCTCAATGTAACGTAATTTCACTAGTGAAAGTCACCCGCTTCTCTCAAGTGACCCGGCGAGAACAGAACATATCATATAGGAAACAACTATCGACATTGAGCCAAAACTTTTAAATCACATTCACAAAATACATATTTCAATCTCATATAACAACCTCGCACGTGACACTTCGCGGCACATTGGCTCTCGAGAGGTGGCCCCCGTACAGCCTTACACTCTTTAAATATAAACTTTTAATTTAAACTTGAGCAAAGATTATTTAAATATTTATTTCAATTATATTCACAGATTTGCAAAACATATAATTTTCAGAAAAATACTTGGGAAAAACATTAAGAAAACAATAGAGTTGTCATGGATGGGTCTAATTACCTCGAATCCAAAGCAAATATTAACCTTTCACTTACTAATCCGAAACATCACCAACACATCCTAAAATTGAAACAAATACTGATTTATCACTAAATCTATGTAGAATAAATCAGAGCCTTAACTAAAATCCTTATCACAAAAGAATTACCAAAATTCTGCACAACAACAACAACCAAAATATAATTCACAAACTTTAAGACATTAAATAATTCTAATACTTTCCAGAATTTTGTCTTCACATGTGAACTAATTAATCCGCAAATTTCAGAATTTATTACTTAACAAATTAAAAGATCTGATTTTACGAATGTAATGACTCAATCTCCAACTCTCAATCTACCAATATCTGAGCCAAGTTTCACAAAATGTTTGAAAGCCAAAATGAACTTCAAAATTCCCAAACTTTATACCATATCAAAGCTACAAATGTCTAGCACAACACCTCAAAATTTCAGAATTTTGTTCCTCATACAATCAGAGTTATGAATTTTCAAACGCTCAAAGGTCAGTTCTGTCAGAATCATCCTTCAGTACTTAACACAGATTGTCTCAACAATTTAGCAATCCAAAAGGCCACTAAAAATAATGAAAATTTATAGAGAGACTCGTCCATATGTGTGTTTAACTATATCCAAAATTCAGATTTTTATCCTTCATATCTACAAAGTTATAAACGTATGATTGCTTAAGGGTCAAGAACAACAACGCCCAGAAACAGATTTCCTTTCTAACTTCTTTCAGATTTAAGTTCCTTATTCATCACTAAAATCTATGAGAATTAAATTAACCATAGTCTAATACGAAAGAGTTTACTTCAAACCCGAAATACACTAATTGTAAAAGAAACAAAATTGTTAAAGAGACAATACTAGAAATTTCTTAGATATCCAAACATCAACAAAGATAGTTCATATTTCATACTCAAAACTAATAAAAGAACTTACTGAAATCAATAAAAGTAGGAAATGCTCAAACTTCTCAAGGGAGTTTTAAAATATGAATGAAAAATTAAAATTTTAGCTTATAAAGAGAAGTTAGCGGTGGTTACGGAAGTGGGGGAAAATTGAATTCAAATCAGATAATGGGAGGTTACTGGACTTCCTCAATTAAATTTTAATTTTAAAAGAAACTAAAATAAAATAAATATTACTTTAAAACTATATAACATACAAAACCAAAATACGCAGGTATTACATTAGCTATCTCAGTTCAGCTGCCTTGCCTGTATTAACCAAGAAGACAAAATTTAAGTACGAAAATTACATATGCCAACTAATAATTAATACTATGCTGTTATTATATATATATATATTGCTTCCACTTATCCATCCGCCAAACGTTGCACTTTTTATTTTTGTCAAGTGAAGTATACATGTAAAGAAAAAAGAAGGGCTGTTTCCTTTTCTTTATTATTCTCAAGAAATTTCTGTTGTAAAGGAAAAGATATTCTCAATCTCTTGTCCTGGTTGTTGTTTCCATCAATCATGTATCATACATAGTTCAAGCGTTCAGCATTTGCAGTGCAGACATTTCTTTTTTTTTTTTTTTTTTTTTTTTTTTTTTTTTTTATATTAGTTACTTACCTTTTGATTAAAGTATTTAACCCACATGATTATCCACAAACCACAATACACAGACATGCATTAATCATTGGTTATCTATCTACCTTGCCAAATTAAAAAGAGGAGACTGGAAAGAGAGAGAAGAAATAACGTAGATGCTTTGGCCTTTATCCAATATAATAATGAATTAATCTGGATAAAAGTGGGTATATTATTATATTATATATGCCCGAGCCCGACTGCTGCTGCCAGATGAGATGAGATGAGCTAGCAAGTAAGTAAAACACTATAGACCATAATATATATAATTATTATCCTATATTGCTCAGCCCTTCCCATGTCAACATTTTCGATAGTTCTGGTTCAGATGAAAGTTCCACTAGATAGATATCCGTTATCCTTTTTCAAAGAAAAAGAATTAATTAATAAGTATTTTATTATTCAACAAATGCAAAAAAAGGTTTTAAGTAAAAGATTGATTGCACATGCACTAGAGAAGAGAAGCTCTAGTAGTAATACTAATACTAAATACTAAAACAGAGGTTTCCCGCCTTAACTTTCCTAATAAGAAAATGTATCTCCCTCACAATCATATCATACTCATTGTTCTATCTTTTCTGCAAGTGTCCTGCCTATACCGTGCGTTAGGTGGCAAATGGCAATGTCCTTGGCATTTTAAATTCAAGATGAAACTTTCAGGAATCAATTAACTAAGATTATGCCAATTGATCTTTTGTACAGAAAAATTAAAAAGCGAAAAAAAAAAAAAGAATAATTAAATTAATAATACCAACATAACATTAAAAAGAAAAATGTACCTTCATTTCAGTAGAAATTACAAGAATTATTCAAGTACACAAGTAGTATCAGCAAAGCAAATGCAGAGGCAACTCAATAACAGACATTACATTACTACAGGCAGACTAGCAATATATCCATTTTGCCTACAATACACCATTGTTATCCCATAATCTTCTGTAAATGCAGCAAGCTCCCCTCCCATCACCCACTTTATCACTTTTAAAATGCAACAAAATTATTAAGCATAGAGCATTAGTCTCCTCGCCCCTCGGCACTCCTTTTGGTAGAATAAAAGGGAAGCCGAGAACAAAAGAAACAAAAGTAATTTCCAACATGCGAAGCACATCTATTTCACTCTCCATGGAGACTGCTAATTAAGTTTCCAAACTCAGCTCTTCTGTAAGGCCAGAGATGAAGCTCAGGAGGATCAATCTTAAAAGTATCAATCCAATCCCTCTTCATCATCACTGCTACTGCCAAACATAGCAGCCATTTTCATGGCCAGCTTAGCAGCCATTTCCCTCCTTTGAAAATCAGGCAACAACCTCAAGTTGTTTCGCATGTTTCCTATCTCAGACATCAACTGATCCAAATCCTCAAAGTCAAAATGTGTACCCCTATCAAATTCTGAGGCTTTATTGGGTTCATCAGTTTTTTGCAGCATTGCATTGTCATTCTGATCCTCCGATGTACCCCTCGACGTAGATGGTTCCGGCCCCGAATTGTCAACTGTGGATATATTCTCTTGGTTGCATTCTTTGACAGAATTGTTCCGAGCAGCCGACCCTTCTGTATCTGGGACTCTGCTAGTTCCATTTGCAGAAACCCAAACTTCGTCTGAGTCATCCCATGGATCAGCTGAACCCGCAGATAACACTTCATAGTCAAATTCAAAATCAGACTCTTCTTCCGACGACTCTGGGCAGAGAGCAAGAAACATCAGCGACATAATTAACAAGTAAGAAGTCAACTTGAATGAAAGTAGTGTGTAAAAAACCTTCTTTCACAGGCAATGATGGCTCAGTTATCTTATCACCAGATTTCAGGACCATTCCAGGCCACATATGAGCAGAAAGAGCACCATACAATCGTTCAACTCCTTGTGAATCGCCATCAATAGACAAACCTATCAAGAGCAGTAATTTTTCTGTGTGCATATATATCATAACTTATTAATCATAACCAATACTTATCAAAACAAAGGAGAGCCTTACATTTGTCAAAATCAACATTAGAAGCACAAGCTTCAATATATTCAATGTGATGCTCAGTGCACCATTCCAAACACGACCTCCTAATCTCCCAAGATGGTTCTTCGTCCCCCAACAAACTGCTTCCCTCAGTTTCAGAAATTCCATACTCACAGAAATCAGGATCGGCAGAAGACTCTTCGCGCTTCAGCAGGCGCCTTCTATATTCAGATGAACGGGATGACCCGGAAGGAGATCCACTTTGTTCCCAATACACAACAATATTTCAAACTTTTGAAGATCGATTCTGGGTACCCAATGCTTAAGTGCATCTAGTGTCGACAGCTGCTCCAAGTGAAGAAAGAAGCATGAATTAGCACATTCAGCCTTGTAATAAATAATTAATAGCAAAGGCTATAAGGCATCAATAGATAGTAGAGACTAACATCATTGAGGTCGAAAACCATCACTAAAGCAGTCAGCTGGTCTGATATGGGAAGGGACCGAATCGAAAATTCCTCATGAAGATGAGCCATCCAAAGTGAAACATCAGCAGTATAATACTTGGTGTTGATAGTCCAGCTGCAAGTAAAAACAAAATAGAAAAATACACATTTACACAAAATGTTTTCCTGTCCGGTCCTGGTTTATAGAACAGATTGTACAAAATAAATGAACAGATCATACCCATTAACAAGCAGTTCGAATGACGAATCAGAAGCGTCTTCAAAATTAACCGAAAGTAATCCTACAAGTTAACATTTTTTAAAAAAAAACGTAATTAACAACATCGGATCAATCAAATATAAATTCAGGAATCAGAAATTATAAACTAAACCTAACCCTAACAGAGAGATTAACTTAAAGGATACAATATTAAAAATAAATGCAATTGGCAAAGGGAAAAGCTACAAAATCACAGAATGTTACGGGAAAGGAGGGTGCGTTTGCCAACGTTGGAGGATCCAATTATCAATATTCCGGGTCGCTTATCAAGTGAAGCTCGATCCGTTGAATCCATTTCTTGCCTTCCAAAAATCAAAACCCCGACGAATAGACGATCTTCGTCAATTGCAAATAGCAAAGAGATTGGAACGGTGTCGTGAGAACAGAAAGGAAATTTATAAATTACTTTGGTAAACGGGGTGTGGTTAGATGAATGTGTAGTGTGAATGGTGTGACATCCAAAACTAAAAACGAAGGCCGCAGTCGGCAGTTTCTTTCCAAATTGAGGGCCAATTTTACAGGGATGGCAAAATTCGGGTCCGGGTTCGGCCTTCCCCTTATCCGTATATGAACCGAGGGTTTTTTTTTCGGGTTCGGTCGCGGTTAAATAGAAAAACTTTGGATCTTTAGATTCTGAATTTTAAACCCAGACTGTTTTATGAAGATTGATTTTATTTTATTTTTTTTAAAATAATGGACTGTTTAAAGTAAAAAAAAAAAGCAATAAACAAAGGAAAAAGAAACACAAACGAAGAAACGGTGCAAGTGAAGCAACCCACTGAAAAAATCAAAACTTTAACAAAACCAAGCTACCAAAATTTAAGCCACTTGGCCAAAGTGATTAGTGCTGTTGCCCTCCAAATATAAGGACAAAGAGTCAATCCCCACAAACACATCAGAATAATTTTCTATTCAATTATAATTGAATTCCCTCTTCAATTATAATTGAGTGAATCGCCATCTTCTTTTCTTGTGAAATCTAAAGAGTAGACATCCGTCAAGGTGACGAGTGGTGATTTTTTTGATAAAGAGGAGGAATTTGTTAGCTGGCGGCTCACGGCTGTGAATTGCAAACTAGGGCTTGGGCTGATTTTCTTTTAACTTTTCAATTTATATTAAAAATAATTTCAAAAAAATTAATATTAAAATAAAGTTATACAGGTCCTTGTTCTGGATATCCGGATTCACCCAAACCCGTATCCTGACCCAAATTTGTCCGGGTTTACAAACTTACAATCGATTTCACGTTAAATTAACTTTTGGTGTAGGTTGAATCCGGCCCAGATCGTTCGGATTCATCCGAGTCCGAATTATCCTGCCATCCCTAATTTTCTTATATGAAAAGAGTGGACTGTGGAGCACCAAAAAAAAGTTATCTTCTAATCTCTTTTTCTATATTTACCCCATTAAAATATATGATGATTATATGTTATGTGTCTTCTTTTGTGTCTTTGTTTTACTTTCTTTAAGTTAAATAAGTCAAGGGTTGTTAGAGTTCAGTTGAATAAGTCAAGAGTTGTTGAGTCCAATAAGCATTTGTATTGTTATCCTGTTACGATTTACTTGCTAATTATTTGGAGTTCTAGTTGTAATTCGCTTATTTAATAGCGATGCCAGTAATAATAAGGTTATGTGAAGAATTAACAAATTCTATTAGATTTTTTTTCAGAGGCCAAGGCTCCTCAATAAGCCATATTCTTTCTGAGGTTAATTTGACATCATAGGTTCGTGGAAGCAAAGGAGAAACGCCCCTCAATACATACTAAAGTGGTATCAGAGATCGGGCATGAAGCAGAGAGTTGTGCAACTAGAGCAAACTATGGGGATGCTTTCCACTGGTCAGCAAGATCTAATGATGAAGATGACATACATGTTTGAAAAATTCTCTGTACGAATGGACCAATTGGTGAGCCAATTAGCCAAAGATGAAGAATCTGCACAAGCACCAACTCAAACATATGGTGGGCATTAGAATGACAATCAAAACCAAATGGGTCAACAAGTTCATATGCAACCAAGCTTGTTAAATTAGATTTCCCGCATTACAATGGAGGGGAGGATCCAACTAGTTGGCTATGTCGAGCTGAACATTTTTTTCAATTCCAAGGTACTCCGGAAACCGATCAAGTGTCACTTGCGTCATTCCATCTTGAAGGAGACACTCAATTGTGGTATCAGCTAGTAAAACAGAGCATGAAGTATCTCACTTGGGAAAATTTTCGGAAAGAACGTCTCTCTTGCTTTGGTCCTAATCAGTTTTTTGATTTTTTCGGTGAACTAACCAAATTACAGCAAACTGGATTTGTGCAGGAGTATCAGTCACAATTTGAAAGACTTTTGGCCAAGGTCGGGCATCTCCCTCAAGCACGCCAAGTTAGTTGCTTTGTGAGTAGGCTACGTGATTCTATTCGAGCGGATGTACAAGTTGGCAGACCAGTAATACTTTCTGAAGCAATCGGGTTAGCTCGCTTATATGAAGCTCAGAATCTTAGTCAAGGGTTATAAATTTCCTGAAACTCAAAATGGTTCCGTGTCAGTGCCTATCAAAAGACTTAGCACATAAGAGATAGATGAGAGAAGGAAGAAATGACTATGCTTCAAGTGTAATGAACAATTTAGTCTCAGACATCATTGTAAAAAATTATTTCTGAGTCAAGCTGGATTCCATTATAGTGATGCTGACGAAGATATGGAAGTTATAACTTATGAACCATCGTAGTTACCACCAGTTTTTGAGTTCTTGAAAATTAATAGCCTTGAGGACAAGGCTCATTTTTAAGGGGGGAGGAGTTGTTATGTGTCTTCTTTTGTGTCTTTGTTTTACTTCCTTTAAGTTGAATAAGTCAAGAGTTATTAAAGTCCAGTTGAATAAGTCAAGAGTTGTTGAGTCAAAGTAGCATTAGTATTGTTATTCTCGTTACAATTTACTTGCTAATTATTTGGAGTTCTAGTTGTAATTCGCTTATTTAATAGCGATGCTAGTAATAATAAAGGTTATACGAAGAATTAACAAGTTCTATTAGATTTTTTTTCAGAGGCCAAGGCTCCTCAATAAGCCATATTCTTTTTTAGGTTAATTTGACATCATAGGTTCGTGAAAGCAAAGGAGAAACGCCCCTCAATACGTACCATTATATAAATATCTTATTACACCCCCTTCAATTCCAAAATAACCCTAACGTATTCTTCCTCGCTAAACTCCGGTGTTAATTGTCCAAACCACAATACTAACGTGGATCTTATCGCTAAAAAAAATCATTGTTAAAATTAGTTATTAAAAATAAAAAATAAAATCTCGCAAATCTCAACTCATTCAAAGAAGAAAACAATTCTGGGCACCCAATGCTTTGTGTTTCTATTTTATTTTTTAACTCCACAACATTGTGAACTGTGAACTATATCTTGTGCTTTGAGTTTGACAAGGGACGGGTTGAGCACTATAGTATATTATGATCCATAGTGTTTTACATACTTACTAGCTCATCTCATCTCAACTCATCTGGCAGCAATAGTCGGGCTCGGGCATATATAATATAATAATGTACCCACTTTTATCATTATTATATTGGATAAATGTGATTGGATAATCATTCTCTCGGTCGTAGGAAAAGAAAAGTATTACTTTTTATCTCTTTATATGCTTGTGTTTTATCCGTTGACTAGTCGTTGAATTCAGCACTTGTTGCAACATCCCAACAGGTCTCCCATCATTGAATTGCTTTCACTTCAGTATGTTTAACTATGAAGTTTTGAAGTAAAGGTTGTCATATTTTTTTGAAAATCAATTGATGCTTAGAGAAAGAACATTACCCATTTAGGCTCATCTCTCCACAATCCAATCATTTAACTTCATTTTTTTATAATCCTATGGATGGTCGCTGGCTCCTAGTGATAGTGATACCCTAAGACTCGATCTCATTATGCATCTATGTTTCAACATAAGTACTAGTTGATAGCCAATTCACTCCACCAGTTGACTTAGTCACACCCGAGCCTCTACCATTATGACTTGGCCATACTCGGCCTATACCATCCAGGATGGTAGCACATCGCCGACCGGTACATACAAATCTAGCCTCCTTATCAAACACGTGACCAAGCTTTAATGCCACTTGTTGGATTGAGGCGCTTGTTGTAACTTCTAAGTAAATCGCTCATTATTGAATTGCTCTAGCTTCAGCACTCTTAATTATGAAGTTTTGAAGTAAAGGTTAACATATTTCTTTGAAAACTAATTATTGTTCAGAGAATGGACGTTAAACAATTTAACTCCTTCGCTTTGTAGTCCCTAAAGGTGGTAGTTGGCCCCCATAAGACCAACATTAGTCATTTGGTTTTTTGTAGTTTGTAGTAGCTATTATAATATAGAAAGTATAAATTTATGGCGTGCTTGTAATTATATTGTTGCTTATCTCTTGTAAAGTTTTATTTCTATTTAATGAAAAACTTTAACAATGTCATGAGTTTTGAGTTTATGTTTTTTATTAGTTGCAGTATAAATTAACTAGTTTTTCAGTAGGCATGTGATTTTTTTTTTCGTTTGGATTGATTGTTTAATTTTCACAAATGTTTTCGCATTTAAGATTTTATCTGTACCCAAGTAGAATTGGCAAAAAAGCCCGATATTACAACAAAATAAACCCTAAATTAAATAAAATGCTGCCGACAGCACCACCCAACAATTGCAGCCATCACAATCCACCCACCCAACAATTGCCGCCGTCGTAGATCAAGCATGTTTTGGTGCTGGCGAGTTCAAATCAATGATTGTGGAGCTGATGGTGTTGGCGGTAGAGCTGGACAAAATCTGGTTCGGATCAACCCAATCGGATTTCGAATTGAGAAAACATTCATCCAAACACAATTCGAACTTATAACCCAATTCGATCTGAATATATTCGGATCGGATCGGATCAAAAAATCGGATTGGATCGGATTCGGTAACAGAAATATTCCCATTTTGAAAAATAGACTTGACAACAAAACCAAGCTCATGCATTCAATGATCGATACAGAAGAAGGAGCAAACATGCTGGCATCAATGCATAGATTATTACTAAGTACTAACACAATTACTCCACATATTTTTATTTTATCAAGAAAGAATAAAAGCAAAAAAGCAAAGATTGAAAAAAGAAGCAACATGCTGGCATCAATGCATATAATGTATCATTACAAACACTATTACTCCACAGATTTTATTTTATAAGGAAAAAAAAGCCAAAAAAACAAAGATTGAAAAAGCCCAACTAAAACAGCCGCAGAACATAAAATTTACATTAAAATTAATATATACCATCAAAACTTCAAAAGACAAAAATTTGGGTTGCCGGGTTGGAAGACAAAATTCGGGTTGCTGGGTTGGAGTGGAGTTTGAAGTAGCTTGGTGGAGGCGTGGAGCAGCAGATCTGGTCGCCGGTGACTCTGGTCTGCGTCGATGGATTGGTCGTGTGCTATCGGCTGCCGTTTTGCTTTTGCGATGTGTGTGTGTGAGGAGAAATCGTGACTCGTGAGGCGTGGAGCTTTGACCGTGTGTAAGGCTGTGGAGAATTGAAGACTGGAGAAAAAGATAGTAAAAGCGTGATGAGAAAAGAATTGAAGACTGGAGAAAAAGAGAGTGAAAGCGTAAGAAGAAGAGAGTAGAGCGTTTGATGTGTGATTGTGTCGTGTGTGTGTTTCATTTTGTTTTCTTTTTTTTTTAAGTCAATCCGATCGGGATTATAACCCGATCGGATTGGTAAAAATTAATTCGATTGGATATTTTGCTTCTTCCGATCCGATTCTAACCCAATTATATTTAAATCGAATCGGATCGAGTCGAATAAAATACCCACCCCTATTTTAATGGAGAATTTCCGAGCTGATACAATATGTAATAGAGTGGAGCTTTTAACACCACTCTACCATCTTTATAACAACCTTTTTGGATATTATTTTTTACAATATTCTCATATAACTGATAAAATACAAATTTATTTATTAAAATTAAATATATTCTCATAAAATTTTACCTAAAAAATTTATATTCTTTATTCCTAATTTTCTAAGCCAGCCTAAAACTTTTGTTTATTTTTTTAAAACATTTTTAAAACATAAATATTATTAATAAAAAAATAAAAATCATTCTCATTCGTTAATTCAATAAGTAAACCCAACTTTTAGTCTTTTACTTGTGAAAGAGGAAAAGGAAATAATATATAAAAAAAAAAATTATATACACAGCCAGCGGTGTGGGTTGTCTCCTAGCAGTGACTCTGAGTCACTGACACAGAGAGTGCCCAGGGTTTTGGGGTTTGTACGAGAAAAGAGAAAAAAAAAAGAAAATAGGCGATCAAAATTAAAATCGCTGACCGGGCAATCAATAGTCAACAAGATTATTGTAGTCTGAAAAGGAAGATGACGGGATTTATGTGAAGCTAAAGATGATTAAAGAAATAGAGATGGTGAAAGGACGAAATCATCATGGTGCTGGAGTAATAAGACTGAGAGGAGAAGAGAAGGAGAAAGTAAAAGGGTATTACAGTATTTGCGCCATTGGAGGAATGCTCAGTGCTGGCACCACCCATCTCGCCATCACTCCTCTCGATGTCCTCAAAGTCAATATGCAGGTTCCTTTTCCTTCCTTTCTTGCTTGCTTGGGTTTTAAATTAATTTTTTTCCCCTTCTTATCATGAATTTGCTTCTTTTATTATTAACTATTCATGGCCTTAGCCTTGTGGTCTAGTTTTTGTGATTTAAACGCGTTTGCTTTGCATTTCTAGTCTACTTATTATATTCTATTCTGTTAATTATGAGAGTAATGGATGTTTACGCACATTACATATGATTGATATAGTGGTAATTGTTTCCTTAATTGCTAAGACTCTTGGTTAACTTAGTGTTGTTGTTATTGTTTGTAGGTGCATCCCATCAAATATAGCAGCATTGCCTCATGCTATACTACGCTGTTGAAAGAACAAGGCCCTTCTGCCTTCTGGAGAGGTTGGGCTGGCAAGTTTTTTGGATATGGTGCTCAAGGGGGTTGTAGATTTGGTTTGTACGAGTACTTCAAGAGCCTTTATTCCAATGTGTTGGGAGATTGCAACAGGAGCTCGGTTTTCTTTTTTAGTAGTGCATCTGCTGAAGTTTTTGCCAATGTGGCCCTCTGTCCTTTTGAAGCCATCAAAGTTCAGGTTCAAGCACAGCCTCATTTTGCTAAGGGCTTGGCTGATGGCATTCCTAAGCTTTATGCATCCGAAGGGATCTTCGGGTATGTGATTCGTAAATAGTTATTCTTTTAATTCTATTACTATCTATTATGTCATGTTTCTCTCCTGCTGTAAAGGGTCTTACAATTTTATTGTTGGTTGCAGTTTTTATAAAGGGCTAATTCCACTTTGGGGTCGAAACCTCCCATGTAATTGCTCGATTTCCTTCCAACTTTAAATTCTTCTTTTCCCTTAGATTTGGTTTCTTATCGGCAATTGTTACGTGCCTTCCAGATTTATGTTCCAAGTTGTATTTTACCAATTAGCTTGATTTCTGGCCACCCAAAGCATTCCCAATAAAGTCATCTGTTGTTAGAAATTATGCAATCTTCTAAAAGAGTTCTGCAACATATGCAGGATATTGAAAAATACTTAAGGTGTTTTCCCTTTGTTAATATGTTCTGATGAGATGATCAGGTGCGCGATGGGCCATGTTTCACCTGACCATTGGCCGTGCTACTAAACACCAGCCAATGATCAGGTAATACGTGGCCCGTCACGCACAATAACTTGTGCAACAGTGCGCACCTGATTGCGTATCCATTGTGTAATTTCTACCTCTCTGAACAGTAGGATCCACTGAAAAAAGTTATTCTTGTACAAATACCCATTAACTAGACACTTAAATTGCAACATTTTGTGTAACATCCCATACGAATTTTGAGTAGTTCGTCATCTAATTTTCTTGTTTCCTAATATTAATGTCTCCCTAAGGAATTAATTAAGCCCAGAATTTCCCATCTCTACGAAATCAATTTCACAGTGGAAGAAAAACTAAACTCAGAAAATTCTTAGACTTAAATCAAATAAACTAATACGAGAGTTTATCTCCACTGATACACAACATTTAGCTAATAAACAACACATGAGTTCATCTCTATTGATACTCTACACTTGACAAATAACAACATAGGAGTTCATCTCCACTAGTGCACATCATTTTCACAAATTACAACTAAACATAGAAGTTTTCAGACACTGCTCACGAAACGAAAATAGAGCTTCACATCATACTTCTAGGGTTTAGCTTTCACTCGTTTTCGTCTGAAAAATGAAATTGACAAGGGGTGAGCTGTCATACTCAATAAGTAGCAACATGCATAACAACATAACGGTATCTTTGCTCAATATTTTCAATAATTCAATTTAGCTTTATGTTCAGATCAAACACATGAACTTTTGTATAGAAACTATACTAAACACCATATTACTTAAAATAAATTCAAATTGAACAGTTCGAATTAAATTCAATTCAGAAACATATGTCGATTCAAAACACATTAGAAAACATATATCATATCATGAAATATCATCTATAAGGCTCATGTCAGATAGTGTCACCTGCACCCACGGTGACCCGGCATAATTCAGAACAAATAATTTGCGCAACAGAACAGAATTTTCACTAGTGAAAGTCACCCGTTTCTCCCGGTGACCCTACGAAACGTAACGTATCATATAGGAAATAACTATCGACATTGAGCCAAAACATTTAAATCACATTCACAAAATACATATTTTAATCTCATATAGCAACCTGCACGTGGCACTTCGCGGCACATTGGCCGTCAAGAGGTGGCCCACGTACAGCTTACACTCTTCAAATGTAAACTTTTAATTTAAACTTGTTTAAACTTGAGCAAAGATTATTTAAATATTTATTTCAATTACATTCACAGATTTACAAAACATATAATTTGCAGAAAAATAATTGGGAAAAACATTAAGAAAACAAAAGGGTAATTGGAATCCAAAGCAAAAAACATTAACTAATCCGAAACATCAAAACACATCCTTTGTATATGGATGGAATAAATCGTCCTTAACTAAAATCCTTATCAAATACCAAAACTGAATCCAAAGCAAATCTTTTAACCTTTTTTTTTCACTTACTAAATATAAATCCAAAACATCACCAACAAAAAACGCATCCTAAAATTTAATAAACAATATATAAAATCTGACACTTTATCACTAAATCCATAAATAATAATCCCATCAAAACCTTAACAAAAAAAATCCTGTATCAAATACATGAAACGACTCTGCACAAAACAAACTCGAGTCAACACACCCCAAAATATAATGGATTCACATGTTTAAAGACCTTAAACAATGTTTAAAGACCTTAAACAATTCTAATACTTTCCAGAATTTTGTCTCCACATGTGAACTAATTAATCCACAAATTTCAGAATTTATTACTTAATAGCTTAAAAGATCT
This sequence comes from Clausena lansium, assembly GCA_030449835.1. Lineage (NCBI taxonomy): Eukaryota > Viridiplantae > Streptophyta > Magnoliopsida > Sapindales > Rutaceae > Clausena > Clausena lansium. Next base: position 244,652 of record JASUUF010000224.1, on the reverse strand, counting down.
AATTCTAGAAATGTAATGAACTCAATCTCCAATTCTCAATCTGCTAGTATCTGAGACAATTTTCACAAAATGTTTGAAAGCCAAAATGAATTCAAAATTCACAAACTTAATACCGTATCAAAGCTATAGATGTCTAGTATGATACCTCAAAATTTCATAATTTTATTCCTCACATATTCAGAGTTATGAATTTTCAAACGGTCAAAGGTCAGTTCTATCAGAATCATCTTTCAGTAATTAACACAGATTATCTGAACAATTTAGCAATCCAAAAGACCACCAAAAATTATGAAAATTTACAGAGAGACTCGTCCATATGTGTACTTAACTATATCAAAAATTCAGATTCTTATCCTTCATATCTACAAAGTTATAAACGTACGATTGCTTAAGGGTCAAGAATAACAACGCCCAGAAACAGGTTTTCTTCCGAACTTCTTTCAGATTTCAAGTTCCTTATTCAACACTAAAATCTACGATAATTAAATTAACCATAGTCTAACATGTTATTGATCAATATTAAAAATTTCAAACCAAAATGCATTAATTATAAAAGAATTAAAATCAATAAAGAGACAATACCAGAAATTTCTTAGATATCCAAACATCAATAAAGATCAGAAATTCATATTTCATACTCAAACTACTAAAAGAATTTACTTACTGTAATCAATGAAAGTGGAAATGCTCAAACTTCTCAAGGAAATTTTAAAATATGAAAGAAAAATAAAATTTTAGCATATAAAGAGAAGTTAACGGTGGTTATAGAAGTTGGGAAAGTTGAATACTAATAAGATAATGGGAGGTTACTAGACTTTCTCAATTAAATTTTAATTTAACAAAAATAAAATAAAATAAAATAAAAATTACTTTAAAACTATATAACATACAAAACTAAAATATGTGGGTATTACAATTTGATCGTATGTTTGCTTTCATATGGTATGATTAAGCAATATTATTGGCTTCGATGTATATTCTTAAAAGAGTCAGGATGATGCAGGAATCCAGGCACCTTATTCACACATTTGACTGTAATGATACTACACTGTCTTATCTTCAATGTATCAATCCCATTAACCATCTTGAAAATTATGTCCTACAGTCTCTATAGTTATGTTCTCGACATTCGAACATTCTGTTGACTTTTTTTATCGGAATGTTCTTCAAAGAACAAAGGCTCAACAACTCGGGGTAACATGTATAGCTGGCTATGCTGCTGGATCTTTTGGTAGCTTTATTTCTAATCCAGCTGACAACATTGTTGCTTCTCTTTATAACAAAAAGGCTGATAGCCTGATGCTGGTAGGAAATCTTAGTTACATTTATGTTGGTGACTACTTTATCATGCAAAATCAGCATTCATATAGGTTTAACTTGGCCCCTTCTGATGAGTAGGCTGTGAAGAAAATTGGGTTGATCAGTTTATTTACAAGAAGCCTTCCTATTCGGATAATGCTCGTTGAACCAGTGGTGACTTTGCAGTGGTTTTTCTATGACACCATTAAAGTTTTAAGTGGATTGTAAGTGCTTATTTCCCTCTAACTTTTTTAATCCTATTGATGGAAGCTATTGTTCTTTTGTCAGGAAACTGTTTTGAGCTTTGATATTTATATCTTGAGTGACTGTAAAATACACTGTCCTTGCTTCGAAAATAAAAGTAAATTGGGAATTATTTGGGTTAGCAGGGGTGACTTTTCAAATAGGAGGAATGGTTTTCCTGTACAGCCATACCCCTCCCTTCAGGTGTGAAGTTGGGGAAACCATCATGCAGAGTTTCTAAGAGAGGTATTGCCGCAATAAGCTTGGTTAAATCAAGTTAGCAGCCATGGAATAGTAATACTGAATTGGTGTTCCTCTTGATGCAAGTGAAGTAGTTGGTTAACCTTTATGTAGGACAGAGAGGATGAAAGATATTAAGAGAGAGTCTAGTGTTGATATATTTGTTCTTTGTTTCTTGTGAAATAACATTTTCTTGGCAATCAACTTTCGCAGGCCAGCTAGTGGAGAACTCACCATTGAAGTAGTCGAAAACATGGAGTAGCCTAAGCTCATGGAAAGAGGAACACTATGCTTTATATCCTTGTGATTGGTAGCTTTTTCATGTCCTGCCATCAAATATTTGGCTATTGTGTAGAAAGCTATTATCACCATTTTGTAGACTGAAAATGTAATATAGTAAAACCTTGATAAATTAGTCGTCTTAGTACCATGAAAAATCTATTAATCTAGTGAATATTAATTAATCTAATGATTAATAAATTTTTAATTTATGAAGAAATTCTTTATTTGTGGAAAATATGATCATATTTATAGTGTTGATTTACCTTGATTTATTATTTGTTATGTTTTATTTGAATATTAGTTAGTTGCATTACATTGGTAGTAATAAGATTATTATTGAATTTTTATTTTTCTATGTTAAAGGTGACATATGACTATATGAGGCCCATCTTACAAAAAGAAGACTCTGCAATAGAAAAAGAGTTAAAAATAAGATCTAATTCGAAATCAATTTCTAGAAGCAAACAGCACAAAATATATTTTACAAAAGTCAAATAGAAATCACAAGAATTTTTAAATTTTGATTATGAATGATGATTGAGCTATAAATTTTTGTATGAATTCATTGGTTAAATAAAAATACGATATAATAAAAATTAATTATGTGAGCTAAGAAGTATTTAATTCAACCAATTAGATTATGTCACATCAATTTGCGTAAAAATTTGTAGCTCTTGTTACTCTTATTAATTTAGAGGGCTGATATAATGTGGCAAATTATGATGGGGTTGTGAAGCCCACAAAGCAGAGTCCCCAATCATAACTTGGCAAGATGCCACACGTGACGTTTGGATTAGAGATTAGAATTATGTTAATTATTATTAAGGTGAATTTCATAAGAAAATAAGATTTTCTAAAAAATTTATTATCATTTAAATTTATCAAATTATTAATTCACCACGTTGGCTTTAAATTGTGACCGACAAGAATTATTATTTAATCAAAATTATCAATTTATCAACATTTTATTGCAGTTCAAATTAAATTGCAACAAATTCAAGTAGCATTTTTTTACTGTGCTAGATTGTCATTTTCAAAAAATTGTGGCTACTCTTTCTCTAGCAAGAGTAGCAAAGTTAACCAGGCGTCAGTGAGATGCATAGCCTAATAGCCTGTGATCAAGTATGAATATTGCTTATGCTCTACCACGACCAAATACTAAAAGTTGGCATTAATCATGGATCTACAGTCCACACTTACCTTTCAAAAGTTTGAAAATTACACAAAACAAAAAGCTCTCCATTCATCGGGTTAAAAACAACTTCAAAAAAATTACTTTCAGCATCTGTCCATTTTTTAAATATGATATTTCTGAATGAGATATAAGATTTTGGTACTATCATTAAGGGAAAACATCTTCAGAGTTAGCAAACACTGCTTCAACTTTATGGCAAAAAAAACTGTAATCCCAAGTAACTTAGACATAGCTATCAATTAAAGATTTCCTCATCTCGTCCACAATGGCACTAGGTTGAGCTTCCCTCAACTTGAAAACGCTCTCAATAACAGAGAGTTCAGTTGCTGTAGTGTCTGATCCACAGAATGCTGTCCAGTCATTCACAGTTAACCCAGCAGCTATCACTTCACTTCCACGGTTCACAGTCCCAGCCACCAAAGGTACTTGCAAGAGAGTTGAAAGTTCATCCAAGTCTTCAATGGATGTATGTGGGTGGACCTATGCCAGAATAAAGCAGAAAGTTAATTGGTGGAAATACAAAGCAGCACAAAGTGTTGCAATCAATGCCTCAATGAGGAGAACATCTTTTATATCTTACCAAGCCTCCTCTGTTGGAGAAGGAACAGTAACTGCCAACAAGGATATTACCGGCAATTGTCTGCCTAAAAACTTCTACTCCAAGAACATCTGCAATCATTTCCTCCGTTTCCTGTGGAACACAAGATAGAAAATGTCAACATAAGCATCAGAAAATTCAAAAAAGACGGTAGTTTGTTTGTAAAAATCAATGGATTACTACAGCTGCAGAAGAAAACTGTTCATATAACAGTAATTTTAATTTTGGTTTCTCAAGTGAACTTTGTAAGGCACTCATTTAAGTCTTTTTATTGTTCTTTCAGGAAACAGAGCCATTAATTATCTGCAAGAATATGCATCAAGAAAATAGGCAATCACATTGAGGGAATCGACACATATCAACAGAAATCTTTTCCGAAATCACTTAATGGAAGAAACATTAAAACAACAAAAATAAGACAAGATTACCCTATCAAGATCCGTGTGTGTAAGAGCAACGTGGTCGTTGCATGCTATGCAATTGCCCAGGGCAGATAGCCTCTCTTCAATACGCTGAACGACAACTTGATCAGGTAGGCTGTTCCTCAAGTGTTGAAGTTCTTTAACAACATAATAAATAACAGGAATGTTTTATTAAAAACTGACTAACATAATAATTTTTAAATACTCTAGTTCCTCAAGGTCAATGAGCACATATACAAAATTTCAAATGATATTAGTTAGAAATTATAAAACATGATACAGACTAATCATACATTGAATCCCAGAGAGAGGTTATCAATGCTGACACATCATTGTTACTTGAATTGTCATGTTGAGCAACTAATCAGAGTAACTGTCCCTGATATTTCAAGCCGGAAATACGGTTATAACAGTATACATGGTAATAGTACCTTAGTAAGAAAGTGAAGGGGTGACCTAACTGGCATCATGAGAAATGTCAAATTATCTGACAAGGATAATGATCATTAAAAACTGACGGACAGAAATGAGTATAGAAATCACCTTGGTCTGTGGTAGTGTGCGGCAAGAGAAGCCCATTTTTGTTTCCTGCCATTAGAAGAGAAATAGCGATGAGAAAAAGAATATGCATATATGTGTGTGTGTGTGTGTAAAGCCAGGGGCAATATGTAAAATGAAGATAAAAGGTCACCAGCACAAAGCCGCCCGATAATCCTAGTGCCACCAATAGATGTTTTAACAACAGGAATAACATCTGCTAACTCAGACTCAAATGTGCTGTGAATACAAGACACTCATTAAAAAGAATTTCATAAATACAAAACACAAGAAATGAAATAAAAGAATAAAAGATCAGGGGAAAAAAAAAGAAAGAAATAACCTGTAGAAGCTTTCAGAACCCCCAATTGCAACCAAGGAATAAGCATTAGTGAGCTTGGAAAACACACCAATCTCACATGAATTCTCAAACATAAGTCCTACCCAAATAAAACAAAAGAACATATTTATCTTTATTTCAACATAAAAGTAAAAGAAAAGGCTAAAGAAACTTAAAAAATATAAGGTGTCAAAAACTTACTGGTTGCCATGATTACAAATTGACAGAAATTGAATTGATAAAAAAGCCTGCGAGAATCATTTCCATAGTGGATTATTCAGTTAGCCAGTGAACATATTAAAGGAAAAACAAAAACACACACACATTTTATCCCAAAAAAAAAAATTGACATTTATTATTATTTTCGGCCTTTCTTGACCCAGAAAGAGAGCAATAATAATAATAACAACGGGCCGATTATGTTTGAAGCATTCAATAACAATGAAATCAGTAACATTCGATAACAAAAGTCATGTGAATTAAATTGTCATTTATTATTTTTAGGAAAGAGAAGGGTAAAGGGGATTAGACAACAAGTTAGAAAATAAACAATTTGATGATTGAAGGAAGTAAATGAATAGATAAATAATAATTAATAATATTATAAAAGAATCATAAAATCTTACCAATGAAGGAAAACGATGTCGAAAGAAAACTCGAAATGCCAAAGCGATGATGATGATGATGAGGCGGCCCTTCACTTGTTACCCTTTCGGCCGGAAACAAACCCCAACCAATACGAGAAGAGATGAGGGTTTCTACTTTCTACTTTCTATCCACACGAACCGATGCCTCTGCCTCTGAGTCTGAATGTCTGTTTACTGAGAAAAAAAAAATCTCATTTATTTTATTTTTAACAAATACAGAAATAATCTATTGCCCTTTTAAAATAATAATTATCAGGAGCAACGAAAGGGGTCTTGCTACGTTACATAAATCTGTAACTAACAGCCGTCCATTTTGATTCGTTGGATCTGAAGATTAAAATTGGATGGTTGAGATTAAAGGCTAAAATATAAATCAATTGTGGGCAACCGGTATTTTACATTTGGAATGGCTCATTTCTATCGACACCCAAATTTTTGGACAAATATCAATATGCACCCATTTCTTTTTTATGTAAAACCACACACCCAATCCGGTAACTTTCGGTTATTAGAGTTAAAAAACCATCATGCCCCTCGATTGAATTAAATTAACCAGGTAAAATGCCTCTTATAACTTGTCCATTTTTAAAATAAAATATACGAATATTTTTAAATCAAATTTATTTTTTATTTAGTAATTAGATTTTTTTTTACACAAAAAGTTCTAAAATCAAATTTAACTTATTTACTATTTAAAAAAATGAACTTGTTTACTAACCAACTAAATTTTATTTTTAGTCAATTATTTTTTTCTCTAAAATATCCTTAATAGAATTACTTATAGAGACATGTCAGTATCAAAATTACTTTATATTTCAAAATCCATCTATTTAAACTAGAGTGAATTTTTTTTTGTTTGATATTGAAAATTTGATAGTTGATGAGAGAAATCTAATTCAAATTTACAGATAAAATAGTTTCTTGTATTTGTATGCATGGTATATCAAAAATTTGTGTCACAAGATGAAACTATTTCTTGATTTTTCAAGTCATGGAGTTTATGTAAAACAATGAACACTTGTTGATCCTTAAAGTAAATCGTTGGCTTGTGACTTCTTAAAGGAATATTTAAGAACACACAAGTTCCTCTTCCTTTGAAAAAAGAATAAACTATGCAAATACCAACTTAAAAATTTGATTTCATAATTAAAAAAGGATTTGATTGAAGATGATTAATTGAAATTTATCTTTGCATGATGCAAACTTTCTTTAAATTGACAAAGTCAAGGCTCATTTTTAATTAAAATCAAGAACAATTAGAAAAATATCAACGTACATAAATTTATTAGAAAAATATCAATGTATATAAATTCTATTAAGGGTTATTTTTGGAATTATTATATGCATAAAAAGTAATTTAATAATTTTTAAATTTTAGTTATTGGTTTATTTAGAAAATGGGATTAGAGAGAAATTTGAGGGGTTCAAAAAGCCCCACCCTTTCTTAATTACTAGCTGAATTTGAAATATATTAATTGGGCATAAGAATATGTTCTTCTCTTGCAAAATCTATGCCAAAAAAAAAAATCAACAAAGGGTACTTGTCTTTTCATTGATATTTAATAATATTGGTGGCAAATATATAAAATCATCAATTAATTGTTATCAACCATCCAATCTAACTGAAAAACTAATTGCGTGGAGTTAGAGAAATGATTATTTGAATTACCAAGAGTTTTTTTTTAATGAAAATTATTATAATTCATATAATCAAAAATTAAAGATTACAAGTGGAATAAAAAATTTTCATCCTTACAAAAAAATTTTCACAACTCAAAGTAGACTATTAAATCCTTAAGATACGATGAATCTGAAAATCCTACTTTGACACACCACACATAACGAATCCGACTTGGCAATCAATGGAGATAAATCAATTTCACTAGCAAGCCATAAGCCAAAATGCGAGGCAACTTCTTCACCAAAATCAATATTATTCAAATAATTCCCCTTATAAATGCTTGAAGCCATCACGAAAACAACCAAAAAGGTAAAAACAAGTACATAAGAAAAAAAATACTAATGAAAATAAAAATGCAAAAAAGAAAAACCACAAGTCACCCTACAAAACTTTTCCTTGCAGAACCTATACAAAAACCACCGCTATAGGGCCATCGAAACCTTTATGCACAACTATTCGAGTTGATGCAACAATCTCTGATAGGAGTGTATTCTTTCAATCTAAATATTAGAGCGGCTTTTCGAGAGATTCATCTGAAAAAAGCTTTGAGGACTTGAAGAAGAAATTAAAAAAGAAGCATAAAGATAGTAATGAAAATGAAAAGATGCTTTAACAAAAGTTAATTAACAGTAATCCATATATTTGAATATGCAGTGAATTTTACCCCTATATTTATAAAACATAAAATATAATTTTATTCATTAATTACACTACTAATTTGTCTAAATTTTAATTTTTTGAAAAATAAATTTATGTCTATTTACATAATTCTTAGTTTTTTAAAAAATAAATTTATGTTTATTTTTTTACATTGACTTAATGTTTAATTAAGGGCAATAATGTCTTTGTGCTAGTCAACAATAGTCAGCCGTTGACACCAATTCGACCATTTGGGGGTGATGTTGATGGATTAGATTAAAGTTGGTGTGTGGTGATGATTAATAATAATAATGGGGTGAATATGAAATTATCCCCACCGAAGCTTAAAAAGTTCGTTGGTTTTCTTCAAACTGCATAATTACCGGTCAATTTATCACACATCTCTACACGTGGCAGTGTCTAATTCATTTGCTTGTCGCTTCAATTTTTGTTACATACAGATTCTGTAACGAAGCAAGACCCGAAAGAAAGACTCGCTCACTCGCAGTCGTAGGTCAGTCTCTTCTCGTGGTGCCCAAGCCCAAGGCAAGGGTCCACTCCACGCAAGACAAGGTGAGATGAGAGAGGAAAATGGGAGTCGGAGCACTAATAAAATTGATTGATTGATTGATTGATTGACGATTGTGATGGGGTGTAAGAGCAAATTGGGCTTTGGACAAAGTCCAACCCACCCATCCCCGCCCCGTCCCCGTAAATGTGAATGTAAAGTGTATGCGCTAAACAAGTTGTCTCTATTATTTTATATTTTTATTATTATTTGTTCATCCACTCCAAGCAAAGCCGATGGAGAACGGCAATTCAATTTTAAACGAATGCTTAATTTATTTTTATATTAAACCAGATGTATACATACATACATACATACCTGGACAAAAATGAAAATGAAATTATAGAGCTAGCTAAGCTAGCTATATATGTCAATATATTTAATTATGCAGTAGTAGTTGATAGATACGATTACAGTACAATTAATTAATTAATTTAAGCCAGAAATTTAAATAAGGAATTACAATTCTTGTTCCAATTTATGGAAAGCTACTAGTAGTAGGAGTAGTAGTGTCCTGCACAAATCTATAGGAGAAAGATCGAAGTTGAGATTCCTTTTATTATTAGCATCGGATGATGATGATGATGAGATCCCACAAACGACCTTCTTCTTAAGCTGAAGCTGCAATTCCTTTCCTCCTACTTTGTCCTTCTTGATCGACTTGCCATCGCCACCTTCTTCACTACTGATCTCCGTGCCCTGCTTCTTCTGCTGCTGCTTGCCTTAGTACCATCCACTACTACTACTGCACCTCCACCTCCTAAGTACTTAAAAGATAATTTCCTAATTTGGTGTAACAAACTTAAATTTTAAAAAAAATCAAATTAAGAATTTTCATTGCAACTTGATTAAAATGATTTCTTTAATTGTGCATCCATGCATCTTAAAAATTAATTATGTTGAGAATTGGTCGGCGCGGAGGCGGATTATATTGCTGGTTAACATTAGATGCAGAAGGACGGAATTGGTCTGGTGGTATCCTAATTAATAATTATCTAAAGTTTTTAATAATATTAGGGTTCGGCGAAAAGGGTTCTCATCATGTTAATTAAACTCATATAATATAATCCACTAAACTTTTGCTGTAATCAATGATTAATTAAGTAATGCATTAAATTCAAGCAGGGTAGGGCCGTAGGGAATAGGATATTATTATATGTTAATGTAGCTGTTTTGCTTTCAACATCATCGACCTTTTTCACCATGAAGATCGAAGAAAGAAATGTTAAAAGTGTGTTAGGTCACCAGTCAGCAGTCACAACCTTTATTTGCCTACGATATTATTTATACGCAGGGTAAAATAAAATTGCCAGAGGATTCAAAGCAGCGCGCAGATACCGTATGCGGTACTAGTACATGTTGGATTCTGAACGATTTTAAACATCAATGGCCAAACTTTCCCACCTTAATATGAAAGGGTGTGTGTGACAGATTATATTATATTATTTTAATATAAGTATATTATATTAATATTGTATTATAATAATATTATATATTGTTTGGTATTATATTATATTGTATTAATTTTATGTTATATTATGTTTAGTATTATACTATATTATATTAATTTTTAATAATAATTATATTAATTTTTTTTGTGATTAATTTATATTATATATTTAGAAAATAATATTTATTAGTTATATTAAATTATTTAAAAATAATTAATTTATATATATTGATTATTATAATATAATTAAATAATGTAATATTATATTATATTTTTATATACTATTTAAGTATTTATTATTAGTTATATTAAATTATAAATTTATTAATAAATTATAATATAAAAATAAAAAATATAATATAATATTGTTGAATAATAAATTATTAATTTATATTAAAATTAATAAATAATTATAATGTAAAAATAAAAATTAATAATTTTATATTATATTATATTAAAAAAGTTATATTTATTTTTTATTATTATAATAAAAAAAGAAAAAAAAGAAAAAGGTAAAGCTAATGCGGCAGTTTTAGTTGAAATCCGGTTAATGCAATGCAGGTCAATTTAGGAGGCAAACATGGTACTGTATTAATTTAATGCAATATAGAGCTCCAATGAGGTGTAATGGTGGGTACCAAACACACCCAAAAGTGAAAAGATTGGTCAGTCGATGTCTCACTCCCGCTCGGTCTCACAACTGTGATGATGGTGGTGATAGAGTCGCTTGTAAATTGTAATACCAGATAATAACACAAATATAAAAAAAATGATTTTCCTTTTTCTTTTTTCAATCATGCGGTAAATTATAAATAATTGCGAATCCCAAGTTGCCAAAATCCGCGTCGGAGAATTCTAAACAAATAAAATAATGAATGTAGGTCTAAAACTTCAAGTTAGGGTTTCATATCTTTGAACACCACACCATCAAGCATTAGCCAGCTGCTGTATTACCTGGACTGTGATCTAAACGTAATCCAGTCACAAATTAATATTGTTACCTGTCTCCAGACTGAACAACGAACATTTATTAGTGTTTATGTAATTGTTTCCTTTTGAGGCCTTATAGGTAATCCACGATCGCTTAATTCTTAGTTTGCCGCACCCACACTTGATATATGAACAGTGAACTTTTTACAATCATGAATGGGAGAATACAAAAGTCGGGGAAAATTTAATTCTTCAAAGCAAGAAGGAAATAAATAAAACATAACAATAAAGAAAGAAAACTCCTGATTGAACAAGATAATTAAGCAAATACCTCATTCATAATTTGGCTTCAGCAGAGGGAAAAAATAAATAAAGGGATAAAAATGGCAAATTTATATCTTCAATTGTATAGAATAAGAACATTCATTCTCATTGACAGACCTCTGCTCAAGAAAGGAATTTGTTTCATTTTAATGGGGCTTACTGAACACAATAATGCATCAATAAATTCATTAGAAGATTCAGAAAAGGGGAACATAGCACACTCCTGACTAATGACACAAGTGTAATGACGGAAAAATATGTTTGGTCTCTACCCCAAATCGATTCAAAGTAGGGCAACAAATTTCTCAAGTAAAAGACTCCAAGACAAAAAAAGAATAACTTTGATGCTTGAAAGACTGCAAAACAAATGCAACATCATAACTATCTTACAAATAAATAATAAGATCATGCTGATTTAAATTCATTAACTCACCCATTAAGCAAACACTACACTACGTGTCTGGAAAGTCATCAAGTTCTAAACAGTTACTTTCATTATTTATTAAGACAATACTGGCGGAACACCTAATGGATGGAAAGGTAGAGGTATGTTTCATAAACTGTAGACAGCAGCCTGAATAGAAAGTAGGAAAGCACAAACTCTCCACTAGATTGTCAAATAAAGTCCATTTCTACCAAGTAACATATAATGAATTCATTATTTCAACAAACTTTCAACAATAGTATAGTGAAATGGAAGAGGTACTAGATTCTGTTTAAAAGAAGAAACAATTTATATTAGAAGTGAGAAAAGTGACTCAAACTTCATTTTACAATGAGGGATATAGAGTACAACAATTTGTTTCCCTCCTATTTGCCGGCTTAATTTTATGCCTCATTGTAGTTGCACAACAAAAGAGATACAGATGGAATAAAATTGATTAAAAAATTACCAAAAAGAAAAAGAAAAAGAAAATGGCCGAACAAAGAAATCTACAATTGCAGAAACACAAGTCAGAGCCATGTCTTAAAAATCCACACCTGCCTTTTATGTGCTGGATCAGCTCAACTGCACTAACATCTTTGTATTTTCATCTAACCGACTGACTGCTCAAGTGCCTGAAATATGAATAACATAAGCATGAGTTGCCAGCAACTTATCAAATCCATGCATATTACGAAACTTATGTGGTTGGGATCTTTTCAATCTAGCCTAACTAGATAGGTTATAAAAGTCTGTCATACAAGACAACACTCCAAATTCTAAATAATCCACACCTAAATTGGATTTCATGACAATCTTAACAACTTACATTTTAGAGATCATATCATTTTTTCGTCATTGCAGCTCAAGCTTTCACATAATCCATACCACTGCGTTTCCTTTTGTTAGACCTTGAGAAAAAACACATCTCAACCCAACTCTTTTTTTGCTTAACCGGTTGTGTTTTGGCATCTCTCTTTTCAACAAGATCAGACATGTACTGGACAACTGCCTGTCAATCCAAAAAATAAGAATTAATTCTGCAAAATAGAAAAACAAAGTCGGGTCACTCATTCAAAAGAATAGAGAATTACCTGAGCACCCATTTCAACTATATTTCTAGGAGGCACTTCCAGAGGATTTTCCTGAACGCGGAGGATACGTAATCGTGATAGCATCCTGAAAGAGTCTGGAAGCACGCGTATCTGGTTATTGCTAATATCCAACTCTTCAAGCATCTCAAGGTTTCCAATAGATCTCGGCAAGGCACGCAGATCAGCAAAATTGTTTCCTATGTTCATCTTGACAAGTGTTGTGGCAAAACATAGGCTCTCAGGGACTGATTCAAGCTCATTAAAACTTACATCGAGCTCCCTCAGTCTTGACAAAGATGACATTGTTGTAGGCAACTGTTTGATGTTATTATAACGAACGGACAGAACCTCTAGCGTGTGTATCTTCCCTACAGCCTCTGGAAGGGCTTTAAGCCGGTTATAATCCGCACGAAGCTCCCGAAGTGAAGAACACTGACCAATTGTATGTGGAAGCTCTTCGAGATCATTTGTCTCTACAATCAACTTCTTAAGACTAATGAGTGAACCTATCGAATCAGGGAGAGAAGATAAATTATTTGAACTCAAATCAAGTTCTTCCAGCCGTACCAATCTGCTTAATGCAACTGGCAGAGCTGATATCTGGTTTCCCCTCAAATCCAAATAGACCAGGTTAAGGAGATCTCCAACGGAATCTGGGAGTTCAATAATTCTATTAGCATGCAAATCCAATTTCTTCAGGGAAGAAAGACCCTCAATTGTAGCAGGCACGGCCACAATCCGATTCTCAGACAAATCTAGGGAAACCAAACTCGATAGCTTTCCAATTGAGTCAGGCAGCCATTCGATATTATCCATCAATTTGTTTTGAAGATTGAGATCTCGAGTCCCTTTCTTGGAAGAAACCTCAATCAAACTAGCCAACTTAATTAAGCTCAACTTCTCACCATCTTGGCCTACACAATACATACATATAATCATTATTTGAACCTTATTCTAAAAATTATTGAACCTAATTGAAGAATAAAAAGTCGGTTAAAAGAAGAAAAAAAGGAATGACGCTAACCTGAAACGGCACCGGATTTGAGAGTGGAATCGAGTATATGAGGCGTGGAGGAAACGACGGTTCCAACAACTCCAATTCCATCGGAATAAAATGAAGACTTGGCCTTCTTCACATAACTATCATCTCTAGTAAACAATTCCGAAGTCTTGGCGGAGACGGGCTCTTTCTCAGAGTAAAGCAAGTTCGTCGAACTCTTAATATTATTGTAAGTACTGGCAGTCGAAGAAGCAGTTGCAGTTGATGTTGAAGTTAAAGTTAGCGGCGGCTTATTCTTCTTAACCGCGGAATTAGAATTAGAATTAGACGATGAAGAAGAAGGGAGACATTGAGAAGCTCTTTGAATATATTCATCGAACAAAGCGTGAACATTTTCGAGATCCAGCAACTTCAACGCCTCGCGCTTCTGTTCTTTGCTTTGAAAGTAGACTAAATTCTTCTGCATCTCTTGTAATACCATGAACAGCTCTTCTGGCACATCAGGACTCTTCGTTTGCCTTGCTATGCTTTCCACTCTCGCTTGATCTTCCTTCTCTACATTTCGAATCAATGTTTTCGCCGCTTCTACTTCCTCGATGCCCGGTCTCTCCGGTAATGATTTGTGAATTCTCATAATCTCTTCCACAGCTTCGTCTATTGATTGCACGCAACTCTCCATTTCTCTCTCTCTCTCTCTCTCTCTCTCTCTTCCTTTTCAATTTTCACGACATGAAATTGAATTCTCTAATAACCACAACAAGGATAATACAATAAATCAGCTTCTAAGCCGACGCAAAATTCCAGCTAATTCCATGCCTCTTCTGTTTCTGCTCTGCGGATTCTGATTTATTATTTTTCATACAAATAGATAGAGAAAGATAGACAGACATACACATTTTTTGGTTTTTTTTTTTTTATTTTCAATTAATTAATTAAAAATGATTGATAATGAGACTGGAAAATTTTCCTTTTTCCTTTTTTGGGTGATATTTTGATGTAAATAACGTGAAATTGATAATGACCGATCGGTTATCACCAAGATCTACCACCTCGTCGCGCTTGTCATGCACCGCATTCTTTTTCTATTTCCCGATGCGTCCCTGATTTCCTTCCTATATCACATGATTGCCATCTTTACGAGTTTTTTCGACAATGCCTTTAACAGTTTTGTAAGCCATAAGCATTGGCTGATAATAAAATACCCGCACGTATTTTGATGTCATAGGGATGGCGATGACGAGTACGGTTTGGTCATTGGTGTGCGTTTGTTATTACTAAAATCCGTCCCTGAAATAAAATAAATTATTATTATTATTCACCAAAAAAAAAATTGCAAACACAAAGGCAAAAATTGAAATTTTATTCTACACACCTTTAGGGTTAGATTGAAAATGTTGTAATTTTTAAAATAATTATTGTTAATTATGATGTAGAAATAATTATTGTTTGATAAATTTTATTTATAAAAATACTGTAAATTTTAAAATCCATTATATGTGTTTAGTAAATATGATTGTTAAATTGTTATTTAAATACAAATAATTAAAATATATATAATGTATATTTAATATTTTTATATGTATATATAATAGTTGATAACTTAAAAATTAGTATTTTCACTTTATTATTATTTTTTTAAAATCAATTCATAATTTTTTTTAAAAAAAATTCTTCCATCAAATAACATCAATTTTATATAATCAAAGCTTAATGAATGGTCCTTTGAAAATCATAAAAAAGATTGATAAGGTTCACCTTAAATTTTATTGAATATTTATAAATTAAAAAATGAAATAATGAAACGCATACTAACCTAAGTGGTAATCTTGCAACGATGATATTTACAGTATTAGAGAAGTTTTGATTGACTGGAAAATATGAAGAAGAAGAATTTGGGTAAAGAGCATGCGTGAAAATCAAATAAATCAAAATAATAATAATGATATTAAATTTTTTTATTTTATTTTTTAATTAACTAAGGATAATTTTGGGTTTATATAAAATATATAAAGATATATGTAGAATTATATTAAATATAAAATTTATTCTTAAAATTTTATTTTAAAAAATTATTCATTCTCTCTTTTTAAAATCAACCGTAAGATAAGAGTAATTTTATTAAAAATTATTTTAAAAAATATTTACCAAACATTAAATTTTATTTTTAATTTTTTAAAATTATTTTTAAGTCACCCGAGGCTAATCCCAGACAGCCTTTCCTTTATAAATTCCAAAACTTAATCATATTTTTAATATTTATTCTTTATTATGATACTACTTGCATCCATCATTTCATGAGCAACCTCTTTCATCCTTCATCATCTTCTTCGTTCTTTTCATCGATTTCCTCGGATGGACCATAAAGCTAAAACAAAATTCATTGATCCATTATTTGAAAAAGTATCTTTTACTTTTGGATCACCATCTATCAGTGCTGTTATTAGTTATCACCGGTTAGCGGTTGAATCTATTTTAATTAAAAGGTGACCTATGTTAGTGATTTCCCAGTAAAAAAAATGCTGCTTCGTCAGCTTCGACAGTACGTGTTAGGGAATTTCGTTTCACTCTCAAGTTTATCTGCATAGATATTAATGCTGAAACTGAATTTTAAAGTTATCTTTAAAAGTAAAATGCGGTTTAATCATTAATGGGTGGATAACACAATTTTGTTTATTTATTTTTTAAATAATTTTACTAGGACTATTTTAGCGATAAAAAATTATTAAATAAATTGGACTATTTGAAACTCATATGATCAAGACGATCTTTACACCTAATTTTCAATAAAATTTGCTATGAAAAATACTTTTTGTACCACGTTTTAATAAACTTTTATATTATTAAAATATCCCTGTAGTACTTTACCATTAAGTACTTATTTATTGATTTATTAATAAGATAAATTAAAATTATTTCTTATCTCTCTACACAAACACACAGTAAACCTCAATCCCCTTCTTCTCAACAATATCACTATCATCCCTTACAATTTGTTTTTCCCATTTTACTTTGCTTATGGAATCATTGGATAATCAAGTATAAACCCATTAAATATTTCATGAGATTAAATATTGTGGTTAATGTAAATGATATTGTAAATATAATGCTTGTTTGAATACACGTAATATTTGTCCTCAGTGCTATGTTAGATGGTTGGCCTTTCCAATGTCCTACAATAAGTTGAAAAGAGTACTATGATTTGGTTCATGGAGGTATCCAAATTTCGAAAAAAAAATGGAGAATGGAGGGAAGAATAATAAGAACTAAAAAAAAAGCGAAGAATGGCCGGTGGGTTTAAACTAAAATAGAATAATAAAGATATGGTTAGGGTTAATTTTGGAATATTGAAGAGTTAATAGAGTAATAGTAAATAAGAATGTTACCCATTTAAATATTTAATAATGATAATAATAATTGTCAAATTATTATTATTATATTAATTGTCCATTTATTTGCTTTCTTTTGTAGTATGTGCTATAATAAATCATAATTAATTTTAGTAGCATACAAATTAAAGTAATTCAAATAAAACCACCATTAGTATATTGCAATAGTTTTTAAGTTAAGTATTGAGTTTAAAAAACTATCTCCAACAACATATTGGAGCTATGTATGGGAACAAAAGAGTCTTTGGATAAATAATAACTATATTAAAATATAAAAATAAAATAGTAAAGTATCTGTGGGAGGGTTGAGTAGGGAGTAGAAAACAAAGCTAATTTAGTAAGAATTTTCAGATTATATTTCCTCATACACAAATTTTTTATTTTTTTTTAATTTAACCACATCTGAGATGGTTTCGGCATATGTTTTATTTATATCGATTTATATTATTGAGTAAATAAATATTTATTTGTAGAAAAATAAAATTAAAGAAAGAGTGAGTTGAGTTACTGGAGCATAATCATTTATTTTGACAGTGTTGATTCATCCCAAACTTGTGAATTGTGATTATAGAGGCAGCCGATGATCCATGTTTTAATCTCTTCAATTAAAATAAAGAGAGGATCATAAGATCATCATAACAAAAAATCAAGAAGAGTTGCCATTTGGTGCGCGACACGAGGGCATAGGTGTCATAATGAGAAGCTAAAATAAGGAAGAAAGGGGGAGGGGCCGTCAGTCAATTTCTAAAACCACTTGGGTTACCACAACTTACAACACAGTTGCAGTCGCAGTCACTAGTCACTACTAAATACTAATGGAGGGGGAGAGGCAACTGCCGAGGTGGGGTTGATTATTCAACTGACAAATAAATGAGGTTGGCCAGATGTCGAGTGAAGGATGGGGGACACGCGTTGGTAGATGTACAGAAAGTCCGTCCAACTGTATCCAGCTGGCTCAGTCACGCAATAACCGTTTTCGGCTTTGAAGTTTGAACAGCAACAGCGCTACAGTTTTGGCACACAGCATTTCGTGAATTAAGTAAAGACACGATCGAGATTGATTGGGAGGGGAGATAGGCTGGCTTGCTTAAGGGTTGGGGTTATGGCCATCTATAAGCTATCGTATACACACACACACACTGACACATATTTATTTATATTTATTATTATGAGTGAGTAAGCTCTCTCACGTGCTCTGCCGTTAGCTGTCCCTGACCACCTCATGCTCTTTTCTTGGTTTTGGGTCCATTCTCCCCCCGAAAAAATCCACTTGATCTGTTCTCTTGTTTGTTCTTCTTCTTCTTCTTCTTTTTTCCTTTCGGTTTTTAATCTTGCATGGGCCATGGTATTTGTAAATTCTGTTATTTTAACTAATACTTTTGCAAAAATCGATCACTTTAATTAACCAAATAATTTTTGATATCTTTTATTAAAAATAAAAAAATTGAACATAATTTTTGTTAGTGACAAACATAACTAGATGATAGATAATTAGACATAGACGTTTGGAAAATACTATGATATTCTCTCTGTATTTTTCTCTCTTAATATCTCATAATTTTTCAAATTTAGTAAAAATAAGAAGGTTTAATTATAAATAAAATAAAAAGATTGACTTGATTGTCGATATTAAAATTTAAAATTTAATTTTAACCACTTATTTTATTAAAAAATGGTTAGGAGAAAAAATATTTAAAAAAATTCTTATCCATTTAGCAATTGATGCGCACGAACATGGCTATCAAACCAAGACAGTCATCTCGTTCGAAGATTGTAACTCTACTAGAACTAATTTCATAAATAAGATATTAGAGATGGATTCTGTTCAATTTGGTATTTACTTTTGCGGCACAAGACAAGAGTGAGTGAGATGAGACGGAATTATACCATGCTCCATACTAGTTTAGTGACACGACTTAAAATTTAAAAGTCTTTGATTTACTCTCAAGTATAACAGTATCTTGTTATAATATAATTGGTAAGTACGGGGGCAAACCACTGGGAAATTTAAATTTAGTGGTCAAATTATTAAATAAAAATTAATTTTAGAAAATAATTAACAATTTAAAAAGTGATAAGGTTACGAGATCCACTCTTAGAATTCAAATTATGTTCATAATTCTCTCCCTTAATTATATTTTACATTTTATTTACTAATCAAATATTATGCCATTTAATTATGACCTAGCCAATTTTATAAATAATTATAGGAATAAATTACAACATGTGCCACAACTAAATTGAAGTGTCAATATAATGTCAAAATTACCATATAATTTCAAGGTGATATAGATCTACTAATTAACATGGCATAAAAATAACAGGTAAATAAAAATACAAATTATAAATATATGATAAATATAATAAAATTTAGACTCACTTGAGAGATAGATTAATTCCATAATTTAGACTCACTTGAGAGATAGATTAATTTCATAATTTTGAATCCTTAAACTTTACCTTTCACCTTAGCTTAGTAAATTAGCCACTCATGTTGAAAATAAAAACACACATTTTATTTATTAACTTAAAAAATATATATTACAAGAAAATTTTGAGAAACAAAGAAAATGAGAATAAAAAGAAGAAAAGCGAAAGAGAGAATTGAAGAAACAAAAGAAAGAGTGAGCTAAGCTATGCAATCCCCCACCAAAATTCTTTCTTCCACCCAAAACCAAAAGCTTTATTTCAACTCTTCACTCCCTCGTTATATAGTCAAAGCAATTTCACTTGTTATGGAGAATGGAACCAATTGTCACGGGATGAGTTTTGCGCGCAGTAAACCCGTGCGTCACTTAGGCAACTTTATAGTACACAAGTTACTAAGTAAGCCTTAAGAACTTTTCAAACTAGCCAAGCTAAGTGCTCGCAAGATTGCTAGAGAGAAGAGAGAGCAATATGGCCAATATAATTTTATTACTTGAAGGAAATGATTATAAGAGCTTGTGTGTTGTATGTGTGGTGTGTTGTGTATGCTGGAATGTTGCCTAAGTGCCGCACGGGTTTGCTGCGCGCAAAACTCATCACGTGACACAATGTAGCAAATGTCATAACCATGTAACTTGTGATGTTTGTCCACACGCTTCAACCATTACAAAGATATAATGCATGTACAAGTTTCAAAGTTGTCGGTTGGCCTTTTTTTTTATCATATAAAATATATAATTTTTATTCTAAGCAGCACCAATAATGTAATTCATCCATTTTCTTTGTCTCCTGTTTTCAGTTCTGATCACTCGCCATTCTCAAATTATTCTTACAATAACAAAATATAATAATTAAGATAAAAATTAACATAATAAAATATAATTTACATAAAATTAATCTGGAGAGCATTAAGATAAAATATGAGTTATGAGCACATTAAATAACACTATAAGTGATAAAATGATAATTTAAACCTTTATGAAATATATTTCTAGTGTTAATCATTTATGTTCATCTTGCACTTGTATGTGTTAATTATTAATAAAACCTAGTGGAAATATTTAATACTTATTAAGGGTATGTTTGGGATTGCCATGATTTTCAATTAATCACTTCTAAATTAGATTTCATAATAAACAATTTTTCAAATAAATTCATAAGATGTTTGGTAAACTTAGACCATGAATTAATTACCTTTCAATGGTATACGTGTTTGGATCCTAAATGTGCGATGTCTATATACAATAACTAAAATGTCAACATTTTGTTAAAAAAATGATTTTTTTTAAATTTTAAATAATTATTAAATAATCGCCAAAAATATAACGATTAATATATCTATTAAAAAATAAGAACTTGTTAATAAATAAAAAATATTTTTATTAAATAAGTATAAATATTTAATAATTTAAAAAGTAGATTTCCGTCACCAGCTTTAACGCTTTGCCATTGCCAGCGACTATAATTATTGGCATATGCTCGCAAAATATATACCATTGGATCGAGAATCTTGTGATGTACTCAATGGTGGAATTTTCTTTGGCAACAGAGGCTTGGTGGAGGAGCACGCGCCGTCTAAGTGTGCATGGCAACCGTGAGGCTGCTGTTCAACGATTGTGTCTTATTGTGTAAAACCACCTTATTTGAGGTCAGGGTTTGCCGATCTATCATATGGTGACAACGGCTCACCTTCATTCACCTCTATATGATAACGGCATTGTGGCGGCCATTATGTATTGGGGTGCGTGCATCAACTCCACTTCCATTATGCCGATGATCTCATCATCGTTGTGTAGGGCGAACAATTTCGAATCTGAATATATGGGTAGTGTCAAGTAAAGAGTAACTCTCTAGAAGCTGACGATGTCGCTGTAGCAAATTACCAGCAATGATAGTACTATGTTTTATTTTTCATTTAAAAAATTTAAATATAAATAAATTAACCTATTTTTCCATGGGGTATATTTGGAATATGATTTAAGATAAGGATAATTTAAGTATTATATTTTACAAAATCAAATTCTTTAAAAAAAAAAGATGATTTTCAAAAGCTGCTCCCAATGACTTTTATGGTGTGTTTACTTGGAGGGTTTAAGAAATGGGAATGAAGGAATGTTTACTTGGCAAAATGAATTTGGGAATGAGAAATAAAACATATGGGTCCCACACAATTTGGGAATAAAGAATGGGAATCCCATTCCCATGAAGGGATAGGGAATGAAAATAAGGGAATGGGAATGGGGTGTGAATTTATATTTTTACCCTTAAATAAATAAAAAATTTTAGTTTATTATTATTATATTAACTTTATTATTTTAGTTATTATTAATTATTGTTATTATTATTTTTATTAATATTATCATTATTAACATTCATTTTTATTTATTTATGTATTATTATTATAATAAAAAATTATTGTTATTATTATTTTTATTAATATTATCATTATTAACATTTATTTTTATTTATTTATTAATTGTTATTATTATAATCAAAATTTATTGATTTTATTATTTTAAATCTCATTATTATTATTATTATAAACATTTATTATTATTATTATTATTATTATCATCATCATCATCATCATCATCATCATCATTTATTTTATTATTATTATTATCATCAAAATTTATTAATTTTATTATTTTAAATGTCATTATTATTATTAACATTTATTATTATTATTATTATTAAATTATATTAACTTTATAATTTTAGTTATTATTAATTGTTGTTCTTATTATTTTTATTAATATTATCATTTTTAATATTTATTATTATTATTATTGTTATTAAAATTTATTAATTTTATTATTTTAAATGTTGTTATTATTATTATAGTTATTATTAATTATTGTTATTATTTTTTTATTAATATTATCATTTTTAACATTTATTATTATTATTAATTTTATTATTTATTATTAATTTTATTATTTATTTATTATTATTATTATTAAATATCATTAATTTTATTTTTTAATTAATATCATTTTTATAATAATATTTATACATGTATCTAGTTAATGAAAATTACATTATTTAATACTATGGGTATTTTAGTAAATTGGTTCTCATTCCCATTCCTCATTCTTATTTATTTTGTCAAGTAAACACATGAATGGCATTCCAGCACATTTCCATTCCTATTTATTTTTGCCAAGTAAACATTGGAATCTCATTTCCATTCCTTATTCCCATTCCCATTCCCAGCCCATTTCCATTCCACCCCATTCCCATTCCATGAAGTAAACGCACCATTAATGTTTAATTCAAAAATAGATTATTTGAGAATCAGAGTTTCGAATAATCAATTTTAAATATTAGATTGTCAAACAAGTGATTATTTGACATTATTGAACAATTCTAAACATGCTCTAAGGGCCAGTTTGGGATTGCGGTGCTAATTAAATAAATTACTTATACTTTGCGGAGGCAATAAGCTGCTGATAAAAAAAGTAACTTAGTGTTTGGTAACCTGTGTTGTTATGACTGCTATGAGTTTGAAAAACTGTGTACATGCATTTGGTAAATCTTATCATAAACGTGTTGTTTTATTATATCAAGACCAAAATAGGCATAAGTTTAAATTATCTTTTACTTTTTTGGCAATATGTTTAATAATGTTTAGACATGTCTTTTTCTTTTTTAAAATACATAAAATTACTTTTAAAACACTTAAAATTACAGAAAGTGAAAAAAATTCATTTAAATAAAATCTAATGAATATCATAATTTGTTACGTAAAATATGATAAAAATTGTACTAATACCTAATCCAAATAAAATGAAAAAGTAGTATGTATTACATTCACATTAAACTTGTTGCAATAAACACCATAACTGTAGAAAAAATATAAATAGATTGAACATTAAAAGCCATGGTTATGAAATTAATCTTAAAAGTCACGGTTAATTTTCATGTGAAATTGTTCATAGTTAAAAAAAAAAATTTACATAATTATATGAAAGGCTTTTTTAATCTTAAAATAGGAAATAAAAGAAAAATATAAAAAATATGAACTTACTTGATCAAAACTTTAATACTGGAAAGAATTGTGGAGGTAATATGATATTTAATGGCTTATATATTAGGGTGTATGAAAAAAATTAGACATAATTATTTTTTTTAAATATTAAGGTTATAATAGAAATTTTGAAAGGTGTGGTAGTTTATTTAATAAGCTGCTTATGAAAAGCAATCCCTTATCTACTTTTAAAAGCTGTTATTAAAATAGAGAAAATTACGAAATAAATTGTTTAAATGAAGAACATTGATTTTAAGGGATGAACAGTTAGTTGCAGTGAGATAAGGATGAGAAAGCAGAAAAAGATTAGGTTTGGTCGTTGATAAAGATGGTTTTAAAATATGAGTTATGATAATATGCATGCAAGAGCACAAAAAATTAAATGGAGCGCGGCCACATTATTAATTAAAATAAAAAAAATTAAATAATTGGATTGGATCGATTTTAGTCGGTTTGAGATGCACCCAAACCGAAAGCCGATCCAACAACGATCGGTTTGGACAAACAAAACCGAAACTGAAATCGAAATTTTGATGACACAAACCGATCTAAACCAATTCAATTGGTTGATCTAGGTCGTTTTGGATCGGTTAGGTTAAAATGGACCCACCCCTAAGAAAGCCAATCTTATTTAAGCATGTTTGCAGTACATTTCTCAAAGATAAAATAAAATAAATTCTAAATACTTTACATACGTGCCGATGGGCTCCTAGCCCAGTGGCAACCACACACCCAATAATTTTAGGTGCATGTAACTTACCTCTTATTGTGATATCAATATACACTCTTAATTGTAATATACCAGTAAAAAAAAAAAAAACTTTACATACATGTAATACATGTGCTGACAAATGGCAAAAAGGTGGATAACTATTAAGGCTTCACAACATTATTATTACTTTTAGTTTTTAGCTACAGGTACTTCATCAAAATTATATTAAAAGCTCGGAATAAAACGTAATGGTTAGAAATTGTTTATGCTAGTGGTGGAAAAAAACCCACCCGACCCGGACTATGCCTATGCGGTCCGGGTAAAATCCGGCCTCAGTTAATAAATAAATTAACTTGGGTATTGATTTTTAATAATGTTTGGGATCTCAAAATTTGAGTCCTAACTTAAGTTTTAATATTATGTGTCACTTATTTATTGAATGATGAATTTTATAGCTTATAAAATTACCTAAATATTATTTAATCGATGAATACCATATCTATTGAGACTCAAATTAAAACTTAAATGTTGGTGTACTTACCACTGCTCATTGATTTTTAATGCCGGCTATTTCTGGGTATTAATCGGGATGTGACCCAAAAATCCCGGAACCCGGAACCGTGTCTGGTTAAATTTTTAATTTAAAAAAAATAAAAAAATATAAATCGGCCCTAACCCTATACCCATTTACAAACCCTGAACCTAAACTCATAACACACACGCACACACAAAGCCTGAAGCCGCCACCTCCAACCCTTCAACTCCTCAACTCCAAGGAGCCACAACCCACCAACCGTTCACCGTACTCCATCTCCAGTATCGCAGCCGGCAGCACTACACTTCCAGCACGCACTACACTTCCTCTGTCCGCTCCTCCAGCACGCACCGCACGTCCGCTGTCCACATTGCACTCACCGCGCGTCCGCTATCCGCACCTCCAGCACGCACCGCACCACAGCGACCGCACTGCAAGCCAAATGTAAGATATTAGAGAAAATCAAACTGTGTTGTCTGAATGGCTTCCAGCAATTGGCTACGTGGTTAGTTCCTTAAAAAGAATGATACATACTTAATGATATAGATTTTTTTTTTATTTAATATTTACTATATCTGGGCAGCTGAAACCCGGATCAAAAACCCGTGTCCGGGTGGTGCCGGGCTCGACCTAGCCCGTGTTTGAAAAAATGGGGCATAGTCGGGCATTATCCCCGATCCGAGCATGTGTTGGAACAATCCAAACAGTCCCGAATAGGCTCAAAACCAGTCCGGAACCGGTGTTTTGCCATCCCTATGAAACCTGGTGGTAAAAAACAAATAACAGAGACATATGTGCCTAAAATACAAATACGAGAAATAGAGTGATAGGTATAAAAGGGCACCCGCTCGAGGCGAGCGAAAACCCTCCGCTCCCAGCCGACAGGAAGAAGAAAGGCAAGGCCCCTTCACATACCGAGCCGTTGCATCCCTGTTGCCTTCTGTAATTCGTGATAAGACTCGACTGAGACCCGCGCATCCTCCGATAGTGTTGGCTCTACCTCTAGCTCCGTCTCATACTTATGAAATATTGTTTTATCTGATTTTGCTTCAATTGTATCATAGTCCTCATGATATGCCGGTGTTTTCTGCAGTTTCTTTCTTATCACTTAATAAAATGCTTTGTTTGTTTACCACACGCTATTTCCTTTTTTTTTCCCTCTATGAAATGAATGAAGAAAATTATTCAATTACCTAATATTTAATTCTAATTATATTCATTTATGTTAAATGATTTCGTTATTTGATATCTGTTAGTAAGTTTAATGGTCAGACACATATTGTTGTAGATTACTTGGGGACCATGGGAATGGAATTACCAAAGGATAATGCCGAATCTCATGAGATGGAGGATGTTAATATTAGTGACTTGGAATTAGTCTACCATGTAAGGGAAGCCCTCACATCTGTCCAATCAGTAAGTGTTTCCCCACCTTGCAAGCTCAACTAATTATTATTATTTTTTTTTTCAGAAGAAAAAATAATTAGTTACTTGTTCTAATCCTCATTTAATACTCCATTGTTCCCCCACCCCCCCTCCCTCCCCAATAAAAAAAAAACAAATTTCTTTGAATAGGGTGATAATGACAATTATAACCAACTAGTTGCGGTTATGCACCTTTCGGGACGTCTTGATCCTGACAATAGGGCTTTGCTTGAGGTAGGTTCTTCACTTAGTTTCGTGCATGTCGTTGTTATCAAATGACATTCATATGTCTTTTGTTTCAAGCTTTAGTTCCCTTTCTATATTAACTTGGCAGACAAGTTTGAAGGCGCTATCTGGAGCAGTTTCTTATATAGACATTTCCCACCACGAGTCTCTTCTTGTTTCTGTAAGTTGTTTTATATGGATTTTTGTGATTGTTTCTGCTTGTCATGTATTACCTCATAATCAAGTGTTTTTCAGATTTTTGGAATGAGCATGTGGAACTATGACCCAGATGTTATGGATGCACTGAAAGGCCTGATTATATCCTTGGTATGTCAGTTGAGAATCATCAGAAATTTAAATTCTTAAAATTGCTCTGTGAAGCCTTTACAACTTTTTTATTCATTTCACTCAATATTTCAGGCTGCTTCCAATGGAAAATATGTTGATTCATGTTTAACTATGCTCGTCAGCAACTTCACACCACCGAGTTATTTCCTAGATAAACTGAAAGAGCCTCATGGTCTTGAAAGAAAGCATCAAGTTCTGTCCCGGGTGCATGCGGCTTTGAAAAGTATTTTTGACTTGGTGCCTCTTGCCCCGATGAGATTATTGCCCATAGTTGTGCAGAGAATGCCAACTGTCCATAATAAGCATGAGCGAGTAAGGCAAATATGGCCTTTAAAGTTTGAAATTGGATTTCTCAAACAAATTGGGTGGCCTATTTGTTATTATTTTCAGATTTTGTTGTTTAAATTAGTCACAATGGATGCATGCATGTATTGTTACTGTTGTATGTGTTCCTTGTCCCATTCTGGTCTAATATCTCTAGGAATTTTGCCAAATTGATTATATATGATTATCACATCACCTCAGGGGATTATATATGACTATTATATCGATATTA
Organism: Clausena lansium; assembly: GCA_030449835.1. Lineage (NCBI taxonomy): Eukaryota > Viridiplantae > Streptophyta > Magnoliopsida > Sapindales > Rutaceae > Clausena > Clausena lansium. Next base: position 217,095 of record JASUUF010000224.1, on the reverse strand, counting down.
ATTAATCTTTCAGATACCAGGGAAAATGTGAAATGTGGATTCTGAAATTAGATCTTTGTTTCTGTGAGCCTTGCTAATATGTGATTCTGTTCTTGACTGCACTGTTTGTCTTGTAGACGCACCAAATGCATTTTGAGTTCTCTTTTGTGTGGTGTTCGTATAAGTTGCTCCACTCTTCCTCACAGAGTCCATCGATAAGTTGGTAGTGTGCTCATATAACATGCTTTTTATACTCATACTTGTGTTTTCCTGTGGTCATTCCCACATTATTTATTGTGGTGAAATAGTTTATGTGCTACTTACATACACAAGATGCTAGTGACATTTGGATTTCTCTGTTTGTGAAAAACCTGCCATTTTGAATGTTATCCCTGAATCTGTTATTTATTTATTCTTTTATTTGAGTGCTGTATGTAATCAGAAATTGTTGTTCTACATGATTAAATGTGACTTTTGAGATTTATGATTTATCCATCTCTTTCTGTAGTTGAAGATGATTGTTGTTTACACGGAGAATATGCTAAAGCTGGAGAGTAGTGCAATGGGAGAACTTGTTAGAAGCACATTGCTTATGGCACTGGTGGATAGGCTAATAGATTTGGATGTAAGTCAATGGAACTGCCATGTAACTTGGTGCTTGAAAATAATTTGTGTTTATATGAACAATCTTATGTGATGAAATTTCTTATAGATGGAGATTGGATGGGATGACATTTTACATGATGATTTTAGTAAAGGCATATTTGAGATGGAGTTAGAAGACGTGGAACAGGCTGCCGATGATGCTGAGCAAGTTGGTGATGAGGTAGAATCGACAAATTTTCATTTTTGGTGATTCACCTGAATTTCGTATCAACAATTATAACAGAAAAATTTAGAACCAGTGCCGAGTACTGGAATTAGTTCAGTGTATGCTGCTGAAAATTTTTACAGAAATTATGAAACGTGGAAGTTCCTTTTGTGAAGAAAAGAAATTAAAGACATACAAAATGAACTGTAGAAAACTGGTAGATCTTTTTCTTGATTTGTCTTTACTTGTGGGAAATAATGTAACCTGATTACTGATTATAATTTTTTTTTGGGGGTAGCTTCCAAGTGGTTCTTTAAGTCGGAAGAGTTTAAGTGGAAACCTAATTGCTGAACTACTAGATAGCTTGATGGTGCTAACTTTTGAGCATCTTGAATCATGCGAAGGCACAGGCCGTTTGATTGAGGTATTTTCTAAATTCTTATTCCTTTTACTTGCTATTTGGGTCCTCTTTCTGGCTTGTTTTAAAGAGATTAAATGTTATGGTTAGGTATTTGAAATTCTTCTTCAGTCATTCCAGATAACTGTTCTAAACGCGTACAAGTCGAAGTTTGCTCAGGTAATGCTCAGTTTTTCTTTATATTTCATTGTTTTGGTGAGCTTATAAAGACATTCGGACACCCCCCCATTTGATTTCTTTCTATCAAAGAATCATACGAACAATTGATTCCTACAGGATACACTTTTGGTAGAAAAAGTTTCCCAATTCCAACAATTTTTCCCCTTGCTTTTCGATTTCAAAATTGCTGGAATCAGATTGTTTTGATTTCTTTATTGAAAATTGACTTATGAAGTTTTTTCCAACTTATTGATTGGTAATAACCCTAGATCCTTGCAATGTTTGTGTGCGTGCATTTCTTCCTTCTATAGTTTTTTCTCATTAGTATTTTTTTGAATTGTTACAATCTAAAGATATATCACAATATATGGCCTAGAAATCTATCGAGACTAACTCGGAAATGTACTCCTAATTTTGGTGAGATATATCTACCCTTATTGCACATTTTGTGGAAATGGGTTAAGTATCGAATTGATTGTTGAGGGCACAGCGCCCAGCGGCATAGTTTTCAGTTTCTTATTAATTGATGGATTTTTTTTGGGGGGGTTGGGGGGGGGGGTGTTTAGTGAAATATGTATTTTCCTTGCTTTGTTTATTGAGGTATTTGTCTTCTTTTCAATGCAGTTTGTGATGTTTTATGCCTGTGCATTGGATCCTGAAAACTGTGGTCTGAGATTTGCCACAATGCTTGCAGATGTCTTTGTTAGTGGTCTGTACCCTCCACTCACAAGGTAATTTGGATTCTTATCTCAATGAGTAAAATCATTTTTTGGCTGCTGGTTCTAGCTGGTATGGGCGTAGATAGTTAACTGCAAATCAGGCTGTTACATGCCACCATGTTAAAACATTTTTTCTTTCTGATACTTCTAATTTTGCTTTTACTGGGATGGTAATGTGTTGCTGAGCTTAAAAAAAAAGTTAAATGAATAAATGACTTTTCTGCCAAATTATTTTGTTTATCCTCTATTTTATTGGAAGGCATGTTTATAGACAGCAATGAAGTTAAATAAATAAATGATTTCTCTGCCAATTGTTATGACATACATGTATCTTTGTATTGCAAAATAGTATTTGTTGGAATCTTGTATGGATTGTCATTTTGGAGGGGATAAATCATTATTAACATACTAGTATTAACTCTCTTTTCTTTTATATGCAGGATGAGTGCTGTGTCTTATCTTGCTAGTTTCCTGTCTCGTGCTAGATTTTTGTCTCCCTGTTTCATTGTTAGCTTGTTAAAAAGGTTAGAAAGAATAGCTGATCTTATATTCTGTTATTCTTATGGAAGATCCATCAAGTGAATTGCAACTGCAGGGTTAGCAGTGTGCATGCTTGGTTGTTTCAGTATCTGACAAATTTTAATGATCGAGCCAAAAGTGGTTAGTATTAGGACATGTAGGAAACCAAAAACAAAAAAACTTATATGGACTGACTAGAACCAAATTAAATAAAAAATTTATGCTTTGATCAATGTTAAAATAAAATAATAAGCCAATATTCAATAGCTAATTTATTTTTAGAAGAAAATATCATAATTAGCACCTTACAATTGTATCAGTTATATGTATAGATTAGTATCATTTTTAATGAGTTTAACTTGTTAGTATATAACTTGTTAGTATATAATCATATCGATTGTAGTTTCTGCCTCGTGGGCATTGTACTTATTAAAGCGAAAGCAAGATGTTAACCAAGACTGAATTGCATCAAGTGAAAATCTAAACTGAATCAAATAGGTTGTTTAGTTGGGTTTGTTGCATGGCTCTGGATATTCTATAAAGGAAGCAAATGTGGATTTTTCATATTAAATCTGATAGTCTTTTTATTTTGCAGGTTGGTGGATTGGTGTTTGGAGTACTGTAATATACTGGGTGGTGATATAAACCCAAAAGCCCATAGAGTGTTTTATTCAGGATGCCAGGTAAATGCTTCTGAACACAGATTTCTTAATAAAAGATTTATTTTGCTTAAATGTCTCTTCAACCGACTTTTATGAATCTTTTGCTTTTCCAATGATATCATTTTGCTTATGTTGGTCTATCATGCACAAGTTTGTTTTGGTCTATGGTAAAACTGTTGATTAGTTTAAATCAATTATTAAGCTGGAGTATTGATGGTTAATTCTTCACCACAGGCCATTATGTATGTGTTATGCTTTCGTATGAGATCTATAATGGATATACCGAGGCTCAAGTCTCAGCTTCTCCTTATGCCTCTAGAAACAGTTTTGAAGCACGATTTGAACCCATTAAAGGTGAGCATCTTTTCTTTTGATACCTCCTCTAAAATTAATATGAAATATCAAGCTTGTTGTGTCACAAATATTTTTCCCTACCATCTTAAATTACTATTTTCAAGACGATTTCTTTCTTCTAAGGACATTGTACATCTTTTTAGTCGTTTCATTATTTCCCTTTGTACATATTGTTAGTCTTTTCATTATTTCCTTTTGAATTGCTGCTCTAGCTGGATGAATGTCTTAATTTTAATCTCATCCTGGGACCTAATGCTTCGGTCTTCTCGTGTAAACAGGTATGCCTACCATCTGTGGTTTCAGAGTTTCTCCAACAATCAAAAGCTGCCCGTCTGTTCACCTTGTCTGAAACCTTTATATTTAATGATCTGCTGGAGTCGGAACTTTCCAGGGCTTTTGGCGGGCTGGAAAGGCTGGACATGTTCTTTCCGTTCGATCCATGTTTGCTGAAGAAATCTGACAGGTTTGCAAATGCTACTCTGCTATGAATTACTTTTAGAATGAATGTCAACATTATTAAAATTCACATTTTACATGAACACAAGTATTCAGTCATCAGCTTTTCTGAATGACTGCTCTGGAAACTATTAAGTTGAAATGAGGAGAGGGATAATTACCAGTATGTTGGCCTGAACTTGTGAGTCAGAAGAGTCACTTGAGCTAAAGATGACTAATAAACTGATGTGTCTGTTTTTGAAGTTTCATTCGGCCGAAGTTCATTTACTGGTCGATGGTTAGAACTGCTTATCATGGCGATGAAGAAGACAACAGCGATGAAGATGCAGATGAGGATAATGGAGATCATGTTATGGCTGATGGGATGGGTAGGAGTCCTGATGAGCAGGATCTCGATGAGTTTGACTATGCATTAAACAAAATGTCCATCACCCCTAAGAATTCCTTCAGTTGTCGGTTGGATGGTCAATTGCGACAACCCATGAAAATGCCCTCAAGAATTAGGCCCTCGACGAGTCCAGAGTCTTTGTGATGCAGAATTTATTTCCTCTTTGTACCAGCAGATTAGAGAGGAAGAGATTGCATTGCTCATGCTAACAGGGAAGATAACATATGCACTTTTTGCAGATGTGTTGCTTGCTCGGGGAAGGGACCACAACTGTGAGTAGACAGCAAATAGTGAGATTGTTGTTACACAGCAGAGTTCTGCTTATAGTTATGAGATAGTGTTGTATTGAAAATTCCATGAACATTGTTGTAAAATTAAGTGTTGATAAAAAACCGCGACCAACGTAGTTTATCATAGAGTTGGAGGACCCTTTTGCCGTTTGCCACTTCCAATGATTGAGGATCGCACAAATGTAGCATCAGAACATTACACGTAGAATGGAATTCACTAGTGGGAACGGAACCAAATCACTAAAGGTGCGTTTGAAATTGAGCACTAAAGGTGCGTTTGAAATTAAGGTTAGACAGTTATATTAATTGTTGTAGTTTGAAAGTTGTGTTGATATAATTTTTTATTTGTATAATAAAAAATTTATCATATTGTTAATAATTTTATTTAAATTATTATTTAAAAATTATATTTATTACATGTTAATAATTTTATTTTATAATTACAATTTTTTTTTACACTAAGATACAGCACTTCAATCTTAAATAGACTCTAAGGGTGTTTAATTAAGAATTCTTCTGCAAAATTAATCAACACCGTTCACGTCGAACTTGGAACATTATTTGGAAATTGGAAAGCTAACTAAAAAATTCAGTGGATGCAAGTGTATGCAATAATAATTAGAAACCGAAATACGAAATAAACTAACAAGGGTGACCGAAAAATGTAACAACGCAAGTCAACAGGAAAAACATGTCTGAAGCAAACACTCAAATTGAATTCCTAGCATTAATCCTAGAATAACCTAACCTAGATCTAAACAAAACCTAGTATCTGATCTCTATTATATGTTGTAATAACCCAAGACCCACTTTAAAGGATAGGAAAGGGCCTTAGATTCTACCTACTTTCAGTTTCAGTTTAAGACACATTGAAATGCCATCTTCTACTGTACCCCTGGTAAGCAACTAGAGCTCTAACGAGTTGAAAGCAGAAATCATAAATTACATATGTAGCCCACATCCGAATCCAATTCCAAATAAAAACTGATGCTGAATCACACAGCACCAACAACTCTATTTCCACATATTTGGTATGCTTGGTGGATTGCTGTTACTGCAGCCTCCTCCGGTGCTGTGGTTTAGAGGGCTTCCAGCTCCACCAGATGATTCGCTTAAGTTTCCACGGGATGGTGGGCTTCCAACTGCTGATGCTCCAGGTATGAACTTTGGCATAGAAGAAGACAATGGTTCTGGTTGCATCCCTGATCTCGACTCCTTCCATCCTTCAGCCAAAAAACTACCGATGATAACCTGTAATACAAGTGTCATAAAACGCTATGACATCAAACTTCTTACTCTAATTCAGGATATAAGTACATCTTCTTAGGCAGTGGAACAAAGAACAAAAGAAAACCTGAACAGGAGAGGCTGCAGTTAGGAGCCCTGCCACACCACCACCCAGAACACGACCATCTGGCCCAGCTAATGACACACTTAAACCACCTGTTCTGCTTCGCTGACCACCACTCTCAGAGAGAAGAATTGAACCAGAAAGAGACAAGATCTCAAATCGCCCCTGCACAATCAACTACAGTGAATCCAAGTGCTTCATATGATGCAAAATAACATTTTCGATGAGTGAAATCTCTCTCACTTGTGTGTTGACAATTTTCAACCAGCTTTCTGGACTCAAACTTAAAAATTGCCCAAGTTATAATCAAAAAGTCATTTACCACTGTTATTTCTCCAGTTTCAATCAATCATTATTTTGCAGACTTGCAACATTTCATTCAAGGAAAATAGGAAAGTGCTGTCTAGAGATCATCATGATACTGAAGAAATTTTTTTTTCAAATTATCCATAAACTTTGTTTTTCGTGAACTACGATGTCCAAATAAATGAAGTCATATTGGTCAATATAAAATCCTCCACATATTCACGATTAACAATATGGTTAATTTATCCAGATATGTCTTGCAATTGTGTGGCATTTTATCTATTTTATTCTTCTCCATTCCCCCCCACCCCCCCACCAAAATTGAGCACCTCTGGACACAAGTCCTTACCCCACTCATTCCCTACCTTGCCACTTGGGCTAAAGTTCAAGGGACATTAAGAAAAAGCTTACAGCAATTATAGTTTTCAACGAACCTCATAAGTTACAGTTCCACCAGATGTCATAGCTTGACGAAGTGTTACATTGGATATAGCACCATTAGCTGACAATATGCAGACAGCTCGTGGGCCGTTTTGAGAAAAAGACATTATTTTTGCCAATACATCCTGAGAAGTAAAAGTCATAAGAAATAAATATAACGTCCCTGGACAAACAAAAGGATGAAGAAAGACATTTAAATTGTAGAAATTAAAACTTCAAAAAAGAAGAATGTAAGTGAAATGGCAACTAAATCATCATCTAGATTGACTAATAACATATATGAACTAAACGAATATAGTTATTCACCATCTGCAAGCTACCTTAATTATTCATTTTCTTTTTCAAAATAATTGTGGCATGACATACATGCACCATTACATTATTGACTAGGTGTTAAATTGAATCACCAGCTAGTGAAACCATATAATAATTTAAATCAGACTGCTAACTGCCTCATGCATAAATAAGCACGTTCTGAAAGAAAATTTTGCCCAACAACAGTCTGCACCCACAACTAAAGTATGTCATACATGAATTTCAACGTGAATCGTTCTAAAGCACAAGAATAATATCACTTAGAATTACAGATGACCCAAGTCCAATCACATCCAAATCAATGTATATAGGAAATAACAAATGGGATAGTGAAAAATTAAAAGAATACCTCTCCTGCTTGCACTGTGATAACATGAGGCGTAAAACCAACCCCAGCTGATCCTGAGACGTAAGAAACAACAACAACAACAACAATAATAATAATAACACAATGAACAACAAAAAAACCACATTTGTGCCTGTGCACATTTTTATAAGACTGAGAATTAATAATCTAAAGAAAAGAAAGTACCAATCCAGTGGTTAATTAATGGTAATCACTATTTATTTTGTGAGATTCTACTTCCTAATTGTTCTAGTAGAAGAGAGACAAATCAAAATATATTAGACAAATTTAAAAAAAACCTGCAATTTAAAAATTCGTAATTAAAAAAAAAATTGTGGCAGTAAGAACCATAAAATTTTTTAAAAAAAAAGGGAGAAAGAAATCAAAAGCAAATTAGCAATGGAGCAGTTGAATGAAACAAGAATAACTAACAAGGGCATATACGTCATTGTCAGTGCTGTCCAATAAAAAATACATTGAACAACATTCATTTAAATTAAAAAAAACAGCATTAGATTAATTATATATTAAAAAACAAATAATAGTATAAATAGACAGTACCAAAAGCAGCAGTGTGTTTGCGTGTAGTAGAGCCAGGAGGCCTTCCTCTAGCTTTCTTGTACGAGTTCGACGAAGAAGAAACCGCCACCACAGCCGCCGCAGATGGGGGGGGAGACGCTAAGTTAACACTCATGCTACTACCGTTACTACCGTCAGGAGCATACTTCCTGGGCCGACCACGCTTCCGCTTGGCAGGCTCCACGAGTCCGCTGACACTAACATTGCTCACTTGATGTTGCTGATTTTCGCGTTCTTGTTGCTGTTGTTGGTGCTGGTGGTGAAATAATGAGACATCTGCTTGATAAGTATCTGCTGTCGGCGGTGGTGGCTGTGTCGGTGTCGGCATCACTGGCTTGTAAACGGCGGCCCCATCGGCGTTGAATGCTAACCGCATGTTCGACATGTTCATCTTCTCCGCTTCTTCCCTATCTGACATTTTTTTTTTTAATTTCTTATTTCCAGCTCAGAAACCCTAATTCTGCAAAATTAAAGCAAAGAACATACCCATTTTATAGAAACTACAATATGAAAAATAAAAAATTATTCGAAAATTCGAACTTACCGGAATTAGTATTTAAAGAAACTAGGGTTTGTCGATGAAGACGACGGCCGCTTCGAAAATAAGTTATTTTTCAGAGAATTTCGCTATTTTAAAAAAAAATTTCGTCATATTGATATTTGTTTTTTTTTTCCCCGTAATTTTATCTATTTGGGAGACTTTATTAAAAAGCCGACCAATGTTGGAAAATACTGTTGTTTTGCACACGCGCTCTTAGGCCACGCTCCTATATTCTATTTCATTTCAAATGATTTTATTCATATAATTTAAATTTATTTATGTCACTTGAACTCAAAGTGAAATTAAATATTATGATTTTTAGCATTATTTAAAAGAAAATCATGTAATTTACAATTTTTAACAGAATTTTAGAAGATTTTTTTAAGATTTGTTACATGAAGAACGAAACTGTCAAAAATTGTTTTTACAAACGTTATGACATAATATTTATATTGAAGAGTGAAAATAGTATGTAAATTGAGTTGACAACTTATAATAGATTGATTAAAAAATATATATATATTTTAATGATTGAGAGAATCTTAGCAAATATCATGAATAAGATCTTTTACTATTTCTAAAAGAAATAGCTATTAAATTTTTAATTAAGTTAACCATCATCATTAATTCCTTTTATCTGGTACTCTTTCTCTTAGGAAAATAAATAAAATTACTATGATTTAGTGTATGGAACACTAACGAACAACTTAGAGCGTTCCAAATATCAAATTTCTTTAATTTGATATTGGAATTTCAGTACATTGATGATTCAATAATTGGAAATTGGAAACAAGTAAATCTTCAAATCGAGACATAGCTCCATCAAATAATACATCATCAATCAAACATTATATTTGCAACAAAGGTTCTATTGTTAAGACGTACAAAACAGGTCAGCCCAGTATCGGTATCTGACAACAATAGAGAAGAGTGAACCTACTTAATACATGCATCATTATTCATTAAACCTTCTTACAGGCCCAGGAAGTCCCCTTCTGATCCTCTTCAGTGGACTGAAATCCTCAGCCATTTGACTCAAACCAAAACTGTGGCTACTCATGTCTACAAGTTTAAAAAACACCCGGTTATGTACAACCTTCGAATTTTTTTTTGTTTTCTCCCTAGAGGAACACCCAGCAACATTCTAGCAAATGCAAGAGAACCATGAAGACTTATACCTTCCGCTTTGATGGTGGCTACACCTTTGAACGGATGAAAATTCTCTCTGGGATCGTAACCAGTCCGCTTTGCAGAGACCGTAACCACTCCCGCATCAACCTTTTGCTCAGGAAGATCACACAGCCCTTCAAAAGGCTTCATATAACAAAACCTATCATGATTGAAAATCAAACAATATCCCTAATGCATTTTAGTATCATAATATACCTAGTACCACAGATATTGGCAAGTAGAAAAATATTTTGATTTCTAGTATTCAAGACTCACAGCATGCATTCCTTGAAATGATACATTCATTAATTGGCTATTGATCAAATTTTGTTCATAAAACGCATTGCATTAACCTAGCATGCACAAGGAGAAGACCAATATAACACTCAATAAACTTAATATGATATAAGCATGAATACCATTCAACTGGTAAGCTCTTGGTGTCGAAACCGGGATTCAACATTCTCCACTTCCTACACTTATTACACTGCACCCATTCTTGATCAGGTTTGTAAACGGCGCCATCCTTAACCTGGAGTGGAAAAGTACTTTTATTAATTTAAGGAAAAATATAATTGCCCTTCAGGACACATTTGTTAAACCAACAACAGGTAAAATATAAATTGGAGTTTTTAAGCATTTCTTTTCAATTATTTTAGGAGTAAAATAAATCCTAGTAATGATAGGAATGGGAAAACCATGCAAATGATAAAATAAGATTTCGGTATCCAAAAACCAATATTTGAAATGCTAAGTTGGTAAGAGATATTAAGGATTGATTTCTCTTCTTTTATCTTGGCAAGTATTTAGCCAACTCATAATGTATTTGCTAGTGTTTTACATGCTCACATTTAAATGATGATACATGTTTGGCCAGAAGCATAGCATTAAATCCCAGTCCCGCAGAAGGGTTATCTTCAATAATGAAGTCACAATTGCTAGGTAGGAAAGGTGACAGAATGACCGGTTAAGAAGTGATTAATTCTTTTAATAGGATTTCTTATCTTTTGATGTTTTCTCAGGCAACTACTAACAGCAGTTGAAATGACCGTCCCAGTCTGCTGCACAAAAATATTTTGTTTTGACCATATGAATTACGTTCAGAAAGGAAAACATACAATGCAGAAACTGAAAATCAATAAAAACAAACATTCCTAGTAATTAGTTAAACAAGTACTTACCAAGTGCAATGAATCAAAATTATTGTCCCAATATTCATCGGCTACTTTCCCTAGCCACTCCTCCAGTTGAGCATATGGTTCACAATCCAGGAATCCCTGCTTGTTATTGTGAACCCATACGAGACCATTCCCTTCATCCTGTGCCGAGAAATGGGAAAAGGCTTTCAGAACTAAAAATGAAACTTAGAAATTCCATTATGCTTTTAGGAAATAAAGGATAGAAAGCAAAACCCATAGGCAAACAAGAGAAAAACACCAAAAGCAACCTCGTTGAGAACCTAATCAAAACACCACACTGTTGCTGCCTGGAACATATCTCTAGAAAGAGAGGTCCAACCTCTCTGACATCCAGTAAATTTTATAAGACCAAATTTTACAATAAAATAACATAATAATAAAAATGGACAGAAAAAAGTCTAGAGAGATTGCCAACCATTAGATCACTAACATCTATGACACCAATCACACCTCGACCCGTATCTCCATTATGAATCATGCCACCAACTCTCTTGTAAGCCTAAAAGGGGAAACAAAAGAATGTTTAAGAAGAAAGGTTAATGTTCATAAGCAGAAATTTGTTTCAAATAAAGATAAGATTTAGGATGGTTCATTTGCAATAAGGAATTCCTGCAGCAGTTGATTCTCAAGATTCAAAAACAAGACTTAAACAGTTTTAAAAAATAAAAAATGAGAAAAAAACCAAACTAGTCAGCATTGATTGTTATTTCCAAACATATCGTATTCAGAACAAAATACATAAATAAACAACCACAATGTGACTAAAGAGGATTTACAAAAAATAAAAAAAAATAAAGAAGAAGAAGAAACTTTGAAGTCAAATGGTATCAGGTGGTAACAAACACTTTAGGGGTACTATCAGATCATGAATTGAAAACTCACCTCAATTAAACGACCATGCCAATACAAGAAAATCCCACAATTCATCTGCTCCCACTCTAATTGACAGCGACCCAGAGTTAAATGTACAGATTTTCCCATGATAATACCAGTTTTTACACAGGTCTTATTAAGAGATTTAGCCATTGGTCGACTTCTAACCTGTTAAAGTTGAAAAGTTTGCAAAAGAAACGGATTAGGCAAGCAGATACTGCAGAGTAATATCTAATTACACAGAGAGATCTCGATGGCATGGCATTACCTAGGAACCTTGAACATATATCTTCATTCGTGGGACTAAGAAGATGACTTCTAGATAAGATCGAAGTGAATAATCCAATGGAACCTACGACCGAAGAAAAGACAATATAAGCTACAAACAAATTTTTAAAAAACTATACAATTAGTAAGAGGGTGTCAACCTTTTGACTAATCTGACCAGGACGAGATCTAATCCTCCTAGAATGGATAAGTATGTCACCTTGGTGAAAAGAGCTACCACCATTCAATCCATTATCCCACTCCAGACAATAATTCGAACCCCACTGATCTAAATTCCAAATATATATCTGAGTTCCAGTGCATTTATCCTGGAACAAACCAGCTTTTTAACCAATCAAATACTTGTTAAATGGTGAAAATTCTTTGATAGATTTCAAATTGTACTTTGCAGTAGCTTCAGACTGGACTGTTGTATCCAGTTCCATAAACTGTCCTTTCCTGTAGTAGCTTACAATGGGAATCTCAAGATTCTGCAGCAGAAGTATCAGTTAAGCTAATTATAAAGGAGACAAGTTCATAGTCATAAACGAAGCAAATTGAAATAGCTGAATGAAAACCAAACAGATATCAGGTGATGACTGCCAAACATCTTTCCCTTGATTTAAAGATTGCGAAAGAAAAGCTATTGATCTGGAATCAGCAGTCTGTGTAAGAACAAGAGCATCCTTGCCAAGCCTCATTGCCCCAGTCTAAAAAAGGAAATATCCAGATAACCGTTAGGCACCATGCAAACATCCAAATTATGTCAGAAGAGCCTGTATTCATTTATGTATTTGAAAAGAAGAGTTCAAAAGATGGGGGCAGGGGGCTGTTTTTCAATGAAGACTTTTGGTCCACATTTCATTCAGCAAGACCTCAAGGAAAGGTGAGAGCAACAGTCCAAGTTTTTGACTAGATGTTGAAGGAAATCAACCATAACTTGTGAAAGCTAGTGTATTTCTTACCTTCTAATTCCATTCTGGCAAACTCAAATGCAAAAGTAGTATTTACATGAATTTTCTCTCTCATCGTCCTATATTATTAACCACTATTAAATAGGGTAAACAAAAATGAATTCCATCTTTTATCTTGACTCTCAATTACAGGTATTGAACCATGCATTAAAAGACTAGCTAATTGGTAGAAACACTTAACAATGGGTAAAAGTACCAATCCCGTATCAGGTACTTTAACCAGTGGAAAGCCCTTGTCAATAGTATTTGCAACAATTAACAGAAAATAAAAGCACTCCAAAGTCCATCCAATAAATGCAACAAACTGGGCCTAGGGGCCTCCACAAAGCTGAAACTGAAACACAAAAGAATATCAGATGTTATGACATAACATCAAGCAAAATTTGAATGGCAGTCAGAGATTGAATATTAAGCAAGCGTACCTTAAATCCAACACCAAATCTTCCAATACGATTCGGATCATCAGCATCAGGTTGCTTGTGCCCAAAATATGTCATTCTCACAACATCTTGATGAGTCATCCCATGGCCGTCATCAATAATTGACAGCATAGGAATATCTTTTCCAGCTTTCTTGAAGTAGATGCTCTCAATAGAAATCTCAAATCTATCAAAATAGATGGAAAGAAACAGCCTATCTAATAAGGAAAAATAAAATAAAATAAAGCCATTATGCATATAATTCATTAAAAAAAAAAAGGACCAAGGGGAATTAAGCATGAATAGAAAAATTTAACTAACAAATACAAGAGTAGACACATGAGCAATTGACCTACTTAGTTGCTTTGGCATCCCTTGAATTATCAACAAGCTCAGCTATTGCACCAAAAATCCATCCAGAATGTGCCTGACCAAGAGTTTGAAGATAACTTGGGTCCGCTCTAACAAAGTTTTTTTCCAAGTGTCCAGCCTGTTTCACAGCACGGGGCTCAGGTCTACTACAAGTTTCAATTGTTGACTCAGAAGAGAGGTGATCTCCGACCACAGGTGAGAACTTGAGAACAGGAGAGAAATTATCTTCACTAGTTTCTGAAACTCTTGCCTGTATGCGTGCATTTTCTCTGCTAACAGACTCCTTGACGATGTTAACAGGCAAAGTCGGACTACCCTTAATGTTAGCTTTTGTTGCAGTTGGTCGTACAACTTGGCATGCCTGACCTGTATCCACAATTTCGAAACATATATCAGCATATGATGAGGTGGTATTGCCATAGCAGTCTCTAAGCAGGAAGCCAGGAAGCACATAGACTTATCCAGCAAATCTAACAAACAATTGGATAACAACAATTGACCCTAAAAGTAACATAAAAGGACATGAGCTGCAATTCAAAATCAAATGTTAACAAAAGAAACAGTCACCTGATTCACCATGTCCTCGACCATTAGAGGCATTCCGAGTTTTCTCCATCTTATACGCAACTCTAATATTGGTAAAATTTGAGGTTTGATCGGGAGGTAGTATGTAGAATTCCCAGAACTTAAATTTCGCAATAGCAACCTTTGAAATATACGATGTCATAACTCTAATAATATATGTTCTCTATGGACCAAATCAATAAAGATAAAGCATATGGATATCTGCTTCTGTTGGTCAACAACAAGAAGAAAAACTTTGTTTTGAAGAGAAAAATCCTTTTGCGTCAAAATACTGCCAGTCAAAGAAGCTAAAAAGAAATTGTATTGGAAAATGAATAAATGGTAGAAAGGAAGAAGAATGTAACGCAAAGAATGCAGCACAAGCACTTAGACTTGTGAACTAAGAAGACAAATTGTATGCTGGAGAAATAGATAAAAGTTATAAGATCAGTACAACCAAAGGAAGAAGGAAGCAATAGCACCTTACCATGTCCCGACCTTGCAGATAACTCAAAAATCTCCTCCACTCATTGTGATCACCAGAGCACTCAGGTGCAGGGCTCAGGACACAATGAGACATACCATCAAGGATTAATTTACTTGTTGCAACAATATCATGTACATTCCAGTGGTGCGGCCTGTCAATAATTAGATAAATCCAGTTCATAGGTTCATGTTATGTATATGTCTAATCTATGCAATCAATGCAAAAGAAACAGAACAATAATACAATGAGGGAGGAAACATAAATAGACCAAGAAAAAGCACAGGGAAGTGATATGTTCTGTTTAAAGAAGAAGCAAGCATACAAATGTTCGGGAGGGTTAAGGCACCGTGTCCGGCATATCGGTTTCTTATCCTTGGTAAGCAAAATATAATACTCAAGAGTCAGAAGCATCTGCGTACCGTAAACCAAAAGTACAAAGTGTGATAATAATTATAGTCTATAGAAAAAGTAACAAAATTGCGCATTAAGTAACTCCCCATAATTATATTGAGATCATAAGATAAGCTTAAGCTTAAGCCCCATGAGACGATAATTATAAAGTAAATAAATAAGAAATGAAATTAACCTTGTTTTGGAATGTCTGAGTCTGACAACATTTCTAATCCTTTCTTAGTTGTTCTTCCTCCTGCTAAAAAAAAAACAGCAAAATGATCAGGTAACCATTCAGCAAAACAAAAGAGGAAAGAAGAGAAGGTGAAAAAAAAACCTTGCTGCGGAAGGATGAAAGTTGTTTTTGTTAGTTGAAAGAGCAGTAGAGTGATCGCGCACAATTATAAAACCCTAAAAAAGCAACATGAAAACATAAATGATCCGTCACTCATGTAATGGGAAAGGAAGTACTCCCTCTTTCTTATCAACAGAAACAAAAAAAAAAAGAAAAAATGAATATGAGTTATGGAGTATGCATGATGAGTAGTATTGAGTTTCCTTGAGTAATTCCTAATTCCTAAACAAATAGAGAAAATGTAGAGAAGAGAACCGTTCACTTGGCAGGGAACCAAGACGAGACTATCATATTTTTATTGCTAACAAAGCAGCTGGAAGCTGAACACGCTGGAAAGTCGGTCTCTGTATTTCTTCTATTCCTAATTCTCTCTCTCTCTCTCTCTCTCTCTCTCTCTCTCAAGGTGCTTCTCTCTTTCTAAATTTTTAAGACGGGACGAGTGGAGTCCTTTCCCCATACAATAATAATAATAATAATTAGTCATTTTATGTTTGAAGTACAACTAACTATATAAATAAACAAATCGCCCGACAATGGATAGGATAGGAATTGCGTTGATGGTTTGCTCATTTTAAAAGATCGATCCGTGTTAAAATCATGATGGTATTGGAGTTGTTTTCCAATGATAAATATATTATAATGCATTGATTTTTTTACTGATTCTTTTTAATATTAATTACACGTTAAAATATTAACCAATAATAATAAAAATATATATATAAATTAATTTTATTTAATTAAAAAAATTTTGAGTTTTAATCATAATTAAGACTCGATTATTAATGCCTTAATTATTAATGAGCTATTTGATTCCTGTGTTTAGTTACTGCATTCACCACTAGCGTTCTTACTGTCACATGTACCTTTGTTTTGGTTTATTTTTTTTTGTCAATTATTATAATTTACTGGGATAATTTAGAATAAATCTACCGAGGCACGACCTATAAATCTACCCTAACAAATCTGCTCCAGCCATCCACGTTGATAACACTTTGTTTCGCCCATTATATCTGTGTACAAGTACAACAAAATGATTTGTTTATTATTTACTGATACAAATAACCAACTAATCCATTTAACCATGGTATAATAAGTAAAATTCTCATTCAATTAACCTCATCCTCACAAACCAAAGCAAAACCGAAATCGATGAGAACCGAGACGCACTACCATTTCTCCAAAACAACCCAGATCCAACCTCAAATTTCAGGATCAGTGAGTGTGTCTATTTGATTGGATAGCTTCAGTGTCAGACGACTCGGACGGATCTCAGCCTTTCTGAATGAATGAATCTCCTCCACAATACATCGTTGCTTTAGTTAGTCACCATAAACTCCACCACAACACAATACATTCACACCAACAAACAATAAAACAGCCACACCAATTCAAACACCCATATTAATAATAGCAAAAAATAAATCATTACTAATTTTTTATTTTTTTTAAAAAAAATGTATATAATCCAGGGTCAGTATTTATTCACTTGCAATGGATTCCATCTCTCTCTCTCCAACATCAACCATCTTAAAATCAGGCTTAGAAGGAAAGACAAACACAGTAGATGCAGTATTAGACGATTGAAACTCAGCTGAATACCTTACTGAGTTCACAGTAACTTTGGGCAGCTGTAGCAAACCTGAACCAAGTGGCACAACTTTGTAACAGAGGATATGCTCGGATTTTGGAAGAACAAACACTGTGTCATTGTGAAACCCAGATAACACAAAACTTTGTGCATCTGCCACACAGAATTTCACCTCTTGAAGCAACTTAGTCTGATTCCAAATTTTAATTT
Organism: Clausena lansium; assembly: GCA_030449835.1. NCBI lineage: Eukaryota > Viridiplantae > Streptophyta > Magnoliopsida > Sapindales > Rutaceae > Clausena > Clausena lansium. The sequence continues at coordinate 199,593 of JASUUF010000224.1, read as the reverse complement.
TGTATGTGAAGGGTTCTCCAAGGACAGCATAAGGAGGACATTCCAAACTCACAACTAAAGGTGATAACTCCACTTCAACATCAGGTAGTTTATGTTCAGTCACAACCCATGCTTCTGTTTCACAAGAACCAGAATTGTCATCAATCACACAGTCCCTTCTCCATCTCAGACACACTGTTCCCAGCCTGAGCTTCGAAGAATCAACTTTGGGAACAATTGTGAATACCTTCTGGAACTCTTCACCTGGCATCAGAAGGGAAGGGCCCAAAAGATCTTCGCCTCCATGTTGCACAGAACATACCCTTTCACTGTCGCCGTCCTCATTCTCAATAACCACTGATTGTAACTGCAATGAGACCTCAGTGCAGTTCCTGGCAGAAACAATAAGCAGACTTGTTTCATTAAGGGGAAGTGATGCTAACTGCTCAGAATCAGAGACTGGCTTGATCCTTGTGAGCAACAACGGATCCCGGCGGAAGGGAAGCATTAAGCGATGGCCTACAGCAATGGCAGCCATTCCTTCAATTTGCAAGCTCTTGTGGACATGGACCTTCTGTGCAGCTGATTCATTGTTAAGTGGTGAATAACCCAAAGACACGAAAAGCATAACTGGTTTGGGTCTATGCCACTTGATTTCTAGCTTGCAGGACCACGACTCTCCACTTTTTAGGAATGGAACAGAAACCAACCCAAAAGATTGCTGAATTTTCTCAATTTCGTCGGGACCCAACTCTTCCTCTTCTGGCCCAACAATGCCAAGAAGTTCAACGTGATGACTGTCCATAGAGGATGTCTCAGTTTCCCTTGGACTGAACAAGCCACCTCCTTTTACGTCCACCAGATTGATCTTCAACTCACCCGAGTAAATGTCATGGCCTCTCGAGGCCACAGTAACAGGTATCATGAAGCTCTCTCCAATCAATGCAGGGCCGGAGGCACCTAAATCAACATCTACTTGTGGGTCAGGTTCTTCAACATGGGTAGCCTTTTGACCAGAGAATGCAAGAGCAGGATCCTTGGTTGGAAAAGTCTCCACACAGTCTTCAAATTTCCAGAGAGGTAAATCCTCCATTGAAGCAGGACTTTCAGCTCTGCAACAGATTGTGAAGTGGGGCCCCATTTTTGCAATTACAGAGATGCATTCAAGCTTTCCACTTTGTTCTGAATAAATTCAAAAGTTATCTTAGACAACAGAAAGTGATACAGGACGGAAAAAACAGAATTACTGCAGTACTAGCAATGGAAATTCCAGTGCATGCGAGGAATGACTCAACATTTGAATATCAAGCTTTGCCTTTGCACCAGGATCTTAGGTCTACATGGCAAATAGGTGTGCCAATTCAACAGTCAAATTTCTGGAAGAAGCAGGTTTAGGACCTGTGAATCCTGGTTAAAAGCATTTGCTTGCATGACATGAAAACAAACTGATGATAGAAAATATATACCTAGCAGCCACCAACCCAAAATTCTAATGGCTATTATTTATTGCCAACTGAGTATCAGAGCTAGGGATTACATCATATCATGATTTTTATTTTGAGGGCTTATCAGACTTTTTGATTGTAAACCCGACCAGAATTAGATCTGATCGGGACGAATCAGCTTATGCAATCAGTAAATTTAAGACTTGCCAGGTTAAACAATTTTTGTTGATATAAGGATCTCTGTGTGTATCAAACTGTACCTAAAGAATTACACCAAAAAAAAAAAAAAACATAAAAGGAGACAGTGCAGAATCGTACAGCTTACTTACCAGATTTAATTTCATACATCAAGCGTAGCCATTTGTTAGTAACAAGTGTCAAAGAAGGAGTATGCTCTACTCGATTAGCCTGTAGACCATCATTCATTGCAGCTAATGAATGTCTCTGAGCATTTATGATGACAAAATTGCACTCAGATTGATTGAACTGGATTTCTAATTGATTGATCTCGACAGCAAGGGGTAATTGTGATAGAAGTGACACTGCAATTAAGGTGGATGCACCGGGCTTGATTATTTGTTCATGAAAAGCGACTGAAGCAAGAAGTACTAATCTAAGGGGACTAACAAGATCAACCTCAAGACGGAGAGGATTATCTCTACTTATTTTGATACCATTATTGTCTTCAACTGACACCAACCCTACTTCCCTGCTGACAAGCTCAAAAACTTCTCTGTGTATAACTTCTCTCTGTAAGAGAGTAGGGGTACCAGCTGGACCGCATTCTTTAAAACTAAAAGGCTGAGTGTCTGTACCAGATGACACTGGCAAGGCAGCCATCTCCAATGAGTATTCTACAAAATCTCTAACTGTGCCTTGTTTCCTTGAGCATTCTCTTAGGTAACCTAAGACCTCCCACAATAAGGTAACCCACCCCTCTTGCCTATATTGACTTGCAACGCTATCAAAAAGTTGTTTCGCATTAGTGAAATCACCCAAAGCAAAATACTCAACAGCCATCTGGAATCCACAAAAAGAGCCCATCCTTCGAGCTTTATGCTTACCATATGATTCACAACATTTTTTTAGCAGAGCAAGAATTTCATAGGTATCTTGAAACCTTTTCCCTTCTGCAATAACATAGCGGGTGTAATCTTCATCTGTAAGACTGCAAAATGAGATGAAAGTAAAAGGCATTGATTTGTTAATATAAGATATGATACAATTGACAGTAATTTTCAACAGATTCAAATGTTATGACATACGGCTGCATAGTAACAGTATCCCCTTGCTCAAGTAATCGAGCAAATTGACCAACATACACCGAAGGTGCCACAGAATCAGCACTGCTGTCAAGCTCAGACGCGGATTCTAACATCGACAAAGCAATTTCCAACGATGATCTTTTCTCCTTCAAGTAATGTGCAGCTAACTGTTTTAAGACTAATTGTTATGATTTAGCTCATTAACAAGTACAATATATTAAGGAAAAAGATTACATGGACTTCTAAATGATAACTCTAAACGGCACATAAAGTATTATGCAGATAAAAAAAGGCACTTGGAGTATTATTGTTCATACTATCAATATGGTAAGTCAAAAAAATCAAAGCATTCTAAAAAACTAAAGGTTCACTGATGCAGTGACACAGTAGTTCCAAAGATACTACACGAGAAGAGCTGCAGACAGCTAGGGAATATTTTAAACTTTATGTTCAGCCATGAATATAACTTTGAGAATCCAGGATGGCAGCATTGTGTATGATTCGATGTTGTTGAGTGAATATCACAACATGTTATGGTATCAGTACATGAGATAGCAATTAATGAAATGGTCAATATATGAAAAATCAGGTTCTTATTTTATTTAGTGTTTTTCCTTCTATTGTAAGTTCATTTAAATGTGATGTTGCCAAAAGTCGTATTAGCACACACTACGAATTTTTTTTTTTTGGGGGTTAATATATTGTAAGTACATTTAAATGTGATGTTGCCAAAAGTCATATTAGCACACACTCTAAGTGGAAAGGCGCTGAGAAAAATAAACAGTGCATGGTATAAGCCTAAGTATAATGCTAATAAACAAAATCTCCAATATGCTAGGAAGGTAAAGAAGACCTGATAGTAATAAGATGGATGAAATTCCCACTCGGTCAAAGGTCTATCTGCAGTGGCTAAAACTAGGGATGAAATGCTTTGAGCTGGCACAGAGCTTGTGTCCAGTAACTCAGCAAATACCAAAAACTGTCTGCTTAACCATTCCCAGTGAAGGAAAACAACTTCAGGTGCACCGACAAGCTTCTTGTATGAAGCATTGTGCTGATGGAACCATGTAATCGCTTCTTTGAGCTTTCCACCATGCAATAACACAGTTGATATTTTAAAATGCAATAACTCAGCAATAGTTTTAATCTCAACCAAGCGTTGAATTGGCGGCAGCCTTGTTGATGTACCAATCATCTGAGTACAGAAATCAAGTATAAGCATAAGAAAACGGTAATGACTAAGGTTGAGTTGCACAATAGCAGATAAAAGAGATAGCAAAAGGGGTATGTACATAAGAAGAAAATACCTCCCGCAGCATATGATAAGCATCCTCATAAAACCTCAAAGCTTCAACCCAATCTCTTCGAAATTCAGCGTATACAGCAACCTAGGAATTCAAATTAATTAGATAAGAAATGTTTGATTGAAACACAACAAGAGATGACAAAAAGGAAAGGAGGGGGAACTGTTGTCTAAACTTGAAAGTTATACTGCATACTTTAAAGCAATAGCGAATATTCAAGTCAACAGAATTGACATTGAGGGTCTTCTTTTCCACACGGGTTTTAACCCTTCTTCCTTCATCTCTGTAATAAGCAAGGGATAACTCCCCAAATATGCTCGCCAGCCTTGATTGAAAACAAAGAAAGAAAGAAATGCCGATTACTGAATCTCTCAATAAAATGTAAATGAAAGAAATAAATCAATTAATCAAACCAAAAAAAAAGAAAAAGAAAATAGAATCATGTAACCTGTTAAGAGAAATTTGAAGATCGGAAGCGGTGTTGGGATTAAAAGTAAGAATGTATTTGGAATCAAGTTCGGCGCGCTTACGGAGAGCAGTAAAGCGCTCTTCATAAACGTCATTATGATTGTTAAGTGCATCGTTAACAACGACAACAACCAATTTGATATTCCTGGTCTTAATTGCGGCCTTAAGAAGATCGAGATCGGAGCAGACCTGAAGCCACTGAGCGGGATCTCCATAGACCTGATCGGAACTAAAAAGAGTGGCCACAACGGAAGGGATTCTGGTGCGGTGTTTGATTAGCCAATCGCGTTTGAGTATCCCGGCAGCGGATGAAGAAGTTGACGTGGCATCGGGTGGTTGTTTTGGTTTTTTGGCTAAAAGGTGGAGAAGTTTAGACAAGTCAGGCAAGGCTAAAGTGTTGGTAGGTGGCTGCTCAGAGAGTAAGTGTGTTGAGATCAAGTGGTGATGCTCATGCTCTGCCAATCCCACCACTGATACTAAACTCACCGGCGGTGTCCGCCATTCTTCTGGGTACTCTTCCATTTCTTCTTCTTCTTCACTGTTCCCAGTCCTGACTTTGTTTCAAGGCTTCAATACGAGTCGACAATACAATTCCGGTTGGGCCACGCTTTCTCTTTCATTATGGACTCGGCCCATATCGGACCCCACACCCCTCTTCCTCAAATAATAGACTAGACTATCAAACCGTATGTCTACGGACAATGGATTGGTACCTACTTCGGTAAACGAATGTATGATAAATTAATAACCTAACTTAAATAATAAATACTTCCTCTTCCGATTTGGGCAAATGTATTAAAATAAGAATTTTGTTAAATATATCAGATAATCATTTTAATTGATCAAATATAAAATAAAATATTAATAATAAACAACATAAAAATTTCATATTATTAAGGATTTTTTCTTGATAACTTACATTTCTTAATTCAACTCTTTTTCAAAATATGCATTTCAAGTTGTTTTTTTTTTTTTTTGGGTTCCTAAATTGAACTTACCCTCATCATTAATTTTTTTTTAAAGCATGCACTACATGTTGCATATTTTGTTTACTCATTTCAAATGAGAAGCCATGATTCTAATGATTTGAGTCTAAAATTAAAAATAAAGGATTATGTATTTATAGAGTTTGTGTTCTATGTTCTATGTGCTATGTACAATGTACTTACATTAATTTTTGGGTTTCTACGTACAATATACTTACATTAATTTATTAATATCATTTATAAATACATAATAATTAAAATGTATTTACATTAACTTTTTGACTTCTATGTACATGTACTTTTATTTATAATTGATACGTAAATCTTAGTTAAAAGAATAATACATGTACCAAAAAATCTCTTCATAAATTAATAAATATTTATTTATCGATAAATTAATAAATTATTAATTTATTAATATCATTTATAAATACATGATAATTAAAATGTATTTATATTAACTTTTTTATTTCTATGTACATGTACTTTTATTTATAATTGATACATAAATTTTAGTTAAAAGAATAATACACGTACAAAAAAATCTCATCATAAATTAATAAATTATTTATTTATTGATAAATAAATAACTTCGTTAAAATAATATCTTTTTTCGAGTTCCAATAATATTATTTTATAGAAGTTTTCCCAAACGTGACTTTTGTAAGTTATGCCTTTCCTATCCTTTAAAATTTAAATTTACCATCAGTCAGTAGAAAGAAAGAAAGCAATGGCATAAATCCGTTTCTGCTGCAACTTTTTATTCAAGTTCATTCAAATTCTGATCACTATCATTCGGTTTGTGATTAAAAGAACATCGAATGTGCATCAGTTGCTTTCCCTCCGCCACACTCTTTTTAAGTCTTTACTAAAAAATTAGAAAATTAGCAAGATACCTGTGCTGTAATTAGGAGGTAAAAATTATCCAAGAATACTAATGAATGACTGATTAATGACATTATTTACATGGCATCAATCACATCAAAGATCAAAGGCTTAAGCCATTATTATTTACACATAAATCCACATGACTGACATTCATGGCTGCAGCAAAACATCCTCACAGAGTAAGACTGAGCTCTTCCCAAATTCCTCCCCAGCTCCAGTGACTTTTGACAACAATGTATGTACAACTGTTTCCTCATTGTTAACCAAGACTAAAGATGATGACCTGCAATGTTTTAAAAACAAAGAAATTTCATTCATAGCTTTGTGCTTGGAGGCGTGCTGTGACCAACAATTGGAATAGGACCCGACAGCATGCTGATGCAAATAACTATTTCTTATGTTCACAATTTCTTGTGAATCCATTTCTAGCAAGTAGTAAATGCAAACTCTAACAAACACACAGAAACAAATATCTAAAATTTAAACATCGCTTTTTTTCCCTCAGTAAAGTCTCAGTTACAGATGAAGTGTCCACGGCTAATTGGCTTTTTCCATTCTAACTAAATACATAATCAATCACATAATGTTTAAACATGCAGAGTCTTTATTTCATGGAGACATCAGCACAAAACAGTACATTATAGAAACCTACCTACAATGAACATTAAGGACATAGTATTTCTGTCCAATTTTCAGAAACACTGATTTTTCTTTCTTCCTGGAAAATAAAGTATGCGTGTATCCAGACACAAGCATAATAAATTTTCATTACTCATGTATATCATTATTCATTAGACGGTAGGAGCCAGTAAACAAGTTCAAATACTTAGAAATCAACATTTGGCATGATAGGTTCCGTTCCATGTATCTTCCACCATACGCAAAAGCATCAACAATCAAGCAGTATGATCAGAGTTCATAATATTCATGTTTAGTTAGTTCATTCAAGTTCGTAATATACAGGAACTACATTGCACAAGGGGGAAAACAAGTAATACCTCTAGAATCAGAAAGTAAAGCCAATAAATTGCAAGGATATATTTGATGCCTAAACTCATGCAACAGCATGTTGCTCTTTGTCCAGCTGCAGTTCATGGGTTACCTAAATACTAAACATAAGATATACAGAGAAATCACATAGACGATGTAGGTAAAATGGCAGTTTCCACCTCAAGATGTGAATGTTATAGTCTACCATTAGACCTTCCCTGTGGTCAGTTCAGTAATGCTAGCGATTGGAGGAGAATGCAGGTGAGTTGTTATCTGAGCCTGTCCTAAAGTTGTCAGCTACTCCTGTAAAAAGCAAGGAAATGATCTTAACACCTATTTTCACATAAGTAATTACATCGTTAGGCCTTAGATTCCATAGCATGGATTTCACTCATACAAATACAAATAACAAAGTCTAAAGCAATTAGCCATTGGAATATTGGATACAACGTGTACATAATAAGATCTCAGCATATAGTTAATTGTATAATTTGCTAGCAGATTTTTTTTCAGAAGAACAATATTGCTTTACCAACACCTCGTCTCATGTTAGGTCGCATTACTATGCTTTTACAGTATCATATATGCATCACAGTATTGCCAAATTGATCTACAATAGCATCACAAATTGACATTTAGAGCCCAGTACGCCCCAACTTAATAGCAGAGCATGAAAGGCTTATTAGGAAGAGATTATTGCCTGTAGTATATGGTGGTTGAATCACGGGAAATGCAGCTGAGGTCACTCCATTGTCATTAGGCCCACCGTACGGCACAATATGGTGACCCAGCATCCCATGGCCACGAACCACTGTGTTATCACGACCACCAGGAAAGTGATGACCCATTTGTCCATGTGAGTATATACCAGAGTTAACTGTTCCTGGGGCTCCATAAAGTGGCAGGTAATGCTGACCCACATAAGGATTGTAGAGACCCTGCAAAAGAACAGTTAATCAAAGCAGATTAGCAGGCTAGTTAGCATAATTTTGTAGTCCTAGTAATCCCTGCACATCAATAGAACTAAATTATGGATATTGACCTGCGGGTTGAAAAATCCAGGTGCATAAGCTGTATACCTGCATAAAAGAAATTGAATGAATGTCCAGAGAGCAAAAGGACACAAGTTATTATACTATAAGGACAAAAGTTTTGAAGCAGTTAGCACCTGGAAACATCACTAGAGTATTAAATTATATTGGTTGGTTCCTTTTCTACTACAAAGCAGAATTACAATTTTATCTCAACAGAACCGGTGAGCTTAAAAGGCCATAGAAAAATGTTTGACTAGAACATCCAACTCACCAATAAGGATGTGGATGCATAAATGCAGATTGATAATTGTAAGAAACCGGTTGGTGGTGACCAGGACTTCCAAAGACAGGAGTTGCAGATGCAGGCCTTGGATGCCCTACAAAAGAGAAATTGAAATTTTTGAAACATGCAACAAAGAACATAGAGGCTGATGAGGGCACAACACAAGAGTCATTCTTGATCTCTAAGACTAATTTGTGCCTCCCACAACAGCAACTTGCATACAATATAGAGTTCACTCCCCTAACCATTGTAGCTGGTTTGTAATTGTAATGTATTCTGTATAGGATGCAGACTACATTTTAAGGAACACCCAGAAATGAAAAGAAAAATAAATAAATAAAACCTGTTATCCTTATAGGATTTTGGATGCAGTCACTCTAAGTCAGCTTTACACAGATTCCTATCCATTTCTAAAACACTTGCAATATTCTATATTAAACGCTGGGCTGTTTCTAAAACACTTGGAATATTCAATATTAAACACTGAGCTGTGATGAAGTAGCCATACATCATGGACTAGAGTCTAGAGAGGAGCTATTACAATTTACCAGTGAGCAATATGGTTTTGGTACAGATTAATAAAAATTGAAATGGGAAAAAAAGAAATCTCAAGTAATGGAAGAAAGATACCAAAAGAGGGCAGATCTGGTCGAGTTCGGCCTAAATGAGCAAGATTACAGTTAGCTTTACGGCCACCAATCATAGGACTTGGGTTAGCACAAGCTCTCAGAGCTGAACCCGGATCAAGAAATGTCACCTAAAATTAGAAAAAGAAAGAATCAAAGCAAGTAAAAATAAAAAAAACAAACAAATATGAGTTTGTATCATGCCATCAAAGTAATCGCAGCTAGCTTGCTTAAAAGTGTGACAAATCACAAATAAAAAAGAAGGTGCATACAAAACCGTAGCCTTTGGAACGGCCGGTGTTCTTGTGGGTGATAACGACAGCTTCAAGAATGTCCCCAAACTGCTCAAAGTAAGTGCGGAGAGTGTCGCTGTTGGTCTCCCACGCCAACCCTCCAACGAATAACTTCCTGTTTGCGCTGTCCGCTTCTGCTCCATAAGCACCAGCCATCAAGATCAAGCCCACCAAAACAGTTCAAACTTAAAAAGCGATTGCTTTCAGCTTCCTTCTTTTAACTTATAATTGCTTCTTCTTATTAGCCTTTAATTTATACACCCATACAAGACAATACAAGAAGAAGCTGGAGCACTTCCATCTCACTTGGAATTTTGAAACTTAACAGCATATTAGTTAACTTAACAGTTGATGATAATAATAGTTAATAAAAATTAATTAATTAATAAATTTTAACTTCAAAGTTCAAAGAAAGAAAGAAAGAAAATACTACATGTTTTGGAATTACCCTCCCTCCCATCAAAAAGATTCTCTACTTTTATTTATTTTTATTAACGAAAAATGAAAAAAGTTAATTTGCTTCTTGTATTAGTTGTAATTGATAACAACTCTCGGGACAAATTCTGCAGTCAGGTTGCAGGAGAAATGGACATAAGCTGTGGTTGTGTTGTGTATATGAATAATTAGTTAATTACATAATGATAATAATAAAAGGGGGAAAATTTTAATAATAAAGGATAAAGGATAAGTTGAAGTTGTCCGAAATAAATGAGTAAGCTTCCTGCCTCGTCCACTTTATCGTGAAAGAGACATTCAATTCAGAAAGAAGGACTAAACGAGTGTGTGGGTTGTCAGACATTTCCTTTGTCAACACTCAACAAACATCATTGTTCCTTTGGCCTTTTCTTTCTTTCCTTTTCCATTTCCTTTTCCCTTTCATCCATACAACACCTACTCCTTCTACTATTCAAATTGGAGGCCTATTTAAATTGGGCCCAACATCAACTCAATCAATGCTGATTGGGCCTATATCTCTAATATAACAAACCGGGACACTGGGTTGTTTCGTACTCAATGTTGGTCCATCCTTTTTTACTACATCAGTATTCAGTTGATTGGGCCTATATCGCAACTTTCTTTTTCTCGTATGGCTCGCTAATGTTTATGCTTATCAAATTCAAAAGTGGAAATCGATTTATGACTACCTGTCATTATGAGTGAGTGCTGCTGTTGGGAGAGAATGCTAAGAGAAGGCTGTCGCTCTCACCCTCTCTCAGCGTAATAAATAATAAAAAAAAAACAGCCAATGGAGTGTTAGAGTGAAATTATTGTTTGGTATTTACGTGAGTGTTAGATACAACTTTTCGTTTTGTGTTCACGTGATGATCCTGTTTTGTGTTCACCTGATCAGCATTTCAAAAGGCAGTCAAAAGCTTTGCCTTAAGTTATGCACGATTTTCGAGACGAAACGACACCCCACAACCATCGTTTCGTGCGGTCTTCTCTCAACAACTTCGTGCTGAAAAACATTTCTCTATCATTATTTGCTGATTAAGCTCCTTTGACATCCATAATGCTAATGCACTTGTTCTCTGAAATGGGCTTGGCCCGTCCCATCTGTTAATGCTTATTGGGTGGCACTAGGAGGAGACGCCCAACCAATACAGCATTTGCATAACATTTGAATGGAAGAACTAATTCTTGACTTAAATCCCAAAAAAATTTACGTCACATCAGTTGTCACCATATTTATTTATTTTTTTAAAAGAGTTGTCACGGTATTTAGAATTAAAATTTAAGGACAATTTTGAAAATATCTTGCATTATTATTCATTTTATATGATTTTTTTTTATTATATTCAAGTTTTGTCACATTTAAAAATAAGATTGCACCTATTATGGTTGGTTAATAACCACCAATCACAAATTACACCCATAAAGAGAAAAGAATTATTCTAGTCTACTCCATATGTAAATAGGGTGCAACAATTTTTAGAATATTATATCTCATATTTTGCGCACTGTTAGATAGTAAAAAAATTGAACAAAAAATTAATGAAATTTGGCCATCTAACAGTGCTCAGATAGTAGGATAGCATGTAGTAGGAGTACTTGTCACAACCATGCAATTAATATGTAAGACTAAAAATGTAGTTATTTGTTGAGTTGAATAGATGATTTATAATGATTTCTATTGAGCTGAATATATGCAGAAAAATATACAAACTAAGTTTGTTCAACTTCAAAATGTCATCATCACACAACTGATAGATCATACAAATTAAAACTGATTCAAGAACAATATATATATAGACATTAGACACCAGGCTCATGATGGTTATCATCGGAATGATTATGTATTTATATTTTCGTCCGTGGACGCGTATTATACAAATTAAGCAATATTGTGTTACTCATAGTAAATAAATGAATAAAGCAAAAACAAAAGCTGTATTGTGTTAAATTGAAACACATCAAAGAGATAATGAATCAACAAACGAGACCAATCCCCAGTTAACGCACTACTGTTTGTTTCATCATTGAACTCAGCTATTCAATCCAGTCAAGAATGCTTGGCAACTCCTCTACTCTCAAACTTTGAGCGCACATCCCCCCGGGATAAAAATCGTTTTGCAGTAAAAATATTTGGATAGTATTACTCATACAATATATAAAATTATCATAATCTAGAAATCGTATATATATATATATTTTTATGTTAAAGTAAGTCTTTGTTTTATCTCTTTTTAATTCTATTAAATAAAAAAATATTTGATTTAAATTAAAATATAAAGCTAAAAGTGATGTATCACTTATGCTTGTTACAAGGAAACCACCTTGTAAGATAATACAAACACAAAAATATTAAATGAAGCTTCACACCAAATAATAAATTTAAGTTTTTGACTAAATAACTAGTTACCTTATTAATTAGTCCAATAGTGGTGTAATTAATTAAGTGAGTCAATTTGAATATCATTTAAGTACATACAATAATAATTATAATAATTAAACTTATAATTAAATTAACATGATTATTAAATTTCAAATCTACTCTACTAAATATTAGAACTAAACTCCATCATTGTATATAGCATTCTCAAATTATATTTCTTTTTAGATTGTACCCCTCTTCTTCGAAAACACAGCTTACAAAATAAACTCCAATTTCATTTTCATCGTTGGAGAGGAAGCCTTTGCAACTTACAAATAGTTTCTGAAATCATTGATTTATTTCCACTAATGCACGAGATGACGTCATGCGGCATGCGGTGGTCCAAAGCTTCCAGGAAGCGAGTATCGCCTGCGGCCAGCGTCTTCTGCTACTAGAATTTGATCGCTCGTCACCCGAATTTAGAATTACCCTTTGATGAATTTAGTATAGTTAATCTTATGATGATGGTGGCTTTGTGTTGTTTAGAGATGTCTTCTTGTTGCCGTTGGTGGGGTTTTTTTTTTTTGCTTTCTGATTAGCAGCAACAAATTTCTTCAATGCATTTCTTAATAATTGTAAGGGTAATTTGAGTTTGTGGGTTTTGAACTCGTCGGGACATTCGGGTCGATCATGGGGGAATCGGGTCGCCGTGATTGGGTCGATTTATGCAGAAATGGAGAGTAAGGTTGTGGTGGTTACGGATCGGGATGGGGTCAGGAGTAGTGGGTCTGGGCACTGGGGCGGTGCGTCTGGAAGCGAGAGGAATAAGATCGACGGCTATTGCGGGGGCAATTGGTGGATTGGCCGCAGTTGTGGCTGTTGCGGCAAAACATGCTACGAAAGATATGTGCCCGTTTGAGATTTGTGTCAAAAGTTTCAATTTTGATAGCATAGAGTTGATGAAAGAATGCATCTTTTTAATCGAAATATTGGAATCAAAATTTATCACTTGAAATTTGACATGGATTAATTTGATAGATATATTGTTGCTGGATGATTTAATAAGTAATGTGACTCTGGAATGACACTTGTATGACTTTTGATGACAATGGAAAGTTTAATGATCGGTGTGCCATCTGATATTAAAAAAAAAATTGAGTTTGTAGGTTTGATTTGAGAAGATGAAAGATAAGAGCATTGGTTTTGTTTAATTTGGTGAAAAAAATCAGTGACATTAGCATATTTTTGTTATTATCGAGTGTGTATTACAGTGTTTCAACAGTGATTGAGCTTGATTTTGTTGATGAGTTGAAAGGGTGATAAGTTTAAAAAATTGCCCCACAAGAGATTTTAAGATGAACAAGAAGCAACTGTGATATGGTGATTTATTGAGCCTGCAAAAGGCTCCTTTTATAAGTGCTGCTGGAATAAACGGTAATATTGGCAGCACAATGTCAATTTTTTTTTTAATTTTGCAGTGTAAATTTATTGTTATAATAGGTATTTTGGTCTTCATATATAAGTTGTCATTTTCGTTTATATTATATTTCCCATCAGTTATTACCCATCAATTCTTCATATGAATAAAGAAAAATTTTGACGACAAGGGTATTTTTGGATTTTCAACAGTCAACTGGCAGTCCACTTAACAAAACTCTAACGTCAAGGAGCTCATTGAAATTATATGAATACTTTCGATCCGACTGTAAATACACTAAATCTCAAAGGAAGTCCCTAAAAATTACCAATTTTTTTACGGAACAATTTTTTGTATCACATCATTAATTAAATTAATATATTAACTGTTCAATTAATTTAATTATACATTATTCCTTACATTTACTGATTTTCTTTAATGATCATTTTTAACATACTAATTATGTTGACACACTAACCAGAGAATTTTATATCAAGTACCAAAAATCCGTCAAGAGATGTGTTACACAAATTCTATATTGTTAATATATAATCTCACTACTTATACAGAGTAATCTTGACTATATATGGATGCAGCGCCCATAAAATAACAATCATAATCATGACACTATAATTAACTCAAGATTAAGATTGCAATAAAATCAATGTCTTTGAGATTTAATAAATTTGACAATTATTTTAAGGTTAATTAAATCTCATTGTGATCCAGCTCAATGTAATTAAACTACATCGATAAGTTTATACATGATTAAGACAAATCATTTAATGAATTTAATATAGTCAAAACATAAATGAATTTACTACATTCTAAACATAAATAGAACGCTCAACTCTATTTATTAACTGCGAACTCAATTTATTTAATCCTAAGATAACTTGTATTTATGTCTTCTGTGAATCCATATGCTGATCACATAAATACATATAATATGATTAAACGGATCTGCTTTCATCATATCCCAGCCCTGCCATTATCCTAAAGCGAAGATTCACTCTTACCCTCCTGAGATCCTATCTCTTGCAAGTAATGCTCAGCTTCCAAGGCTGCCATGCACCCTGCAAAGACAAAAGATTTCGAAGTCTTCAAAAAGCTTAACCAACACAAGGTACTCAATTGTAAAGATGATTTTGCCTATTGACCCTGAAAAGTTTGCATTTAGTGTGTTAACCCAGAGCACAGTCTTAGATGGCACACAATACAATGATGGTAGACATGATGTGCTACAGAGAGAGTCATCAACAACAATAATTTTTATGTGCCATCAACTAGAATGAAATGAAGAGAAAACAAGTTTCGGTTCCACTTGTTTTATTTTAGGTAACCACCCATGTATTCTATGAGCTCAAAATCCTACGATTATTCTTCGTGATTGAAGATCCCAAGTTTTTAGTCCCATAGCACACCACCACCAATACTATGATTATTCGTGAAGTGCAGATGATGTCAACTTTTATACATGATTGAAGATCATCAAGTTCACTCAAATTATGTATCCATTAGCAAAAAGTATCACCAACCTCCCTACAGGTATGACCTCAATTAGTGAATGGAGGTTGCCTTCAAGGCTTATGCTATGCATAGAAGCTCTAAGGTTAAAAATCATCGATCGAGCTAAAGCCCATCTCAACTCAGCCAGATTAATGAAGCAAAACAACCCATTTGATTGCATAATGAAAAGTTGTCAAACAAAACTGATAACTGGACCTGGACTTGCACAAATTTTAAACCTAATCTAGCCAGATGGAGGTTTGCTCAGAGTTTAAGCTCAACCAGGACAAGTGAAATGATAAAGTAAAACAAATAAATGACTACCCAAAGATGGAGCCAAAATACAAATTTTATTGGATTAGTATTGTGTAGAGCAATGCCATTATACAATAAGGTGATACTCAAACTTAGGAGAATTTCTAAGTTTATATGCCAAAAAGAGTCTAGTGTCTGAAAAATTATACAATTAGGTGATGGTCAACCTTGGGAGAATTTTGCAAGTACAGAAGCCCAAAAGACTTTAGTGCACATAGTTTAGGTCAATGAATAAGTGAAGTGTTTAGAAATTGATATCAAAATTCAGGAGAGCATGAGTGTAAGAGAGAACTAACCAGTGCCGGCAGCAGTTACAGCTTGCCTGTACTTCTTATCCTGAACATCTCCAGCAGCAAAAACTCCAGGGACACTGGTGTGTGTAGTCCCAGGTTTGGTAACAATATAACCACCAGAATGCAGGTCCAACTGACCATCCAAAAACTTAGTAGCAGGCTCGTGTCCAATGGCAAAGAACAAGCCAGACACCTTCAGATCAGAAACCTGTCCAGTAACCACATTCTTCACCTTCAATCCCCCAAAACCTTCTTGTCCCCTTCTCCATAAGCCTCCACAACAACCGAATTCCAAATCACATCAATCTTAGGGTTCGTAAGTGCCCTGCTTTGCATAATCTTCGAAGCTCTAAAACCATCCCTCCTGTGAATTATATAAACTTTTGATCCGTACTTGGTCAAAAAGTTGGCTTCTTCCATGGCTGAATCCCCGCCACCAATCACAGCCAAGGGTTTGTCCCGAAATATTGGAGCGGCTCCATCACACACTGCGCAGGCCGATATGCCACGGTTCCAGAACCCATCTGAACCGGGAAATTGCAACTTTTTGGCAACGGCGCCGGTGGCGACAATAACAGTATCAGCAAGAACGGATTTGGAATCTGTAAAAACTTTAAAAGGGAAGGATTTGAAGTCGACTTTGGAAACGGTCTCGGTAAAAATCTGGGTGCCAAAACGGAGGGACTGGCTGCGGCAGCGATCCATCAAGTCGCCCCCGAGAATGCCCTGGGGAAAACCGGGGAAATTCTCGACGTCGGAGGTGGTGGTGAGTTGCCCACCAGGCGCAATATCATTGGCCATCCAGCCCTCGAAGAGAATGGGTTTGAGCTCGGCTCGGGCGGCGTAGATGGCGGCAGTGTGGGCGGCGGGGCCGCTGCCGATGATGCAGACTTTGGTCTTGAGGGTTTGGATTTCGTCCATGGCGTTGCTGATTTTGGGAGCGGTGGCTGTGGAAAGAGAAGCGGCGGCCGCGGCGGAGGAAGTAGTTACAATTCCAAGAAAGGTTCGTGCTTTGGTCAGCAGTGATTTCAGCTTCTTAGTAGTATTACAATTAGGGCTTCTGTAACTCATGGTATTTATAAAATCAAAAATTTATTTATTCCTTTTTCCCACGCGGCCCACACCACCACCACGCGTTTTATTTTTGGTTTTGGGTTTGGCTTTGGCTTTGGGCGCCAAAACGCGCTCCCCTCACAACTGCAGGCAGAGAAAAGTATCTGCTTTCTAAATTCTAGTTTCTAGATGCTTTAATCAAAGCAAAGACTTGCCGCCCACAACATCAGTCACAATCAATCATGTGTAACATGTTCAACACTTAAATACAACTCGGCAATCGTATGAATGAAGGGAAATTTTTAATATTGAGGTTGAAAAATTGTAATTTTTTTAATTAAAATATTTGATAAATATTAATTATAGTAATTTAAAAGTTAAATTAAAATTAATTTTATTTATTATATTTTTATTAAAATTATTATTTAAAAATTATATTTATTGCATACTGTTAATTTTTATTTTATATAATAATTATTTTTCTACAACAACTATAACTTAAAAGCAACAATACGTTAATACGAGGCCTAAGATAAGTATATAATGTTTCCGATAACTTTTGATATGCCATGCTTTGCTTCACCGCTCGGATTACTTCAAACATTCCTTTTCCTTTTGCTCGGTTATGCCTATGTATGAATTATGATGAGATGAAAAATGGAGTTATTCTAATTGCTAAATATTGATTTGAGGTAAAAATAAATAGATTATAATTAAAATCCATAATTTCAGCTCATTAGGACTTCTATATCATTCTATTTCCGCCAAGCAGACCACGCCGCTTGTGTGTTTTTCCTTTGTCTTTGGGCGCTGAAACGCGCACCCAAGTTCAAACCGCAGATGCAAACAAAAAATGTTTCTATACCATCAAGATTCATTTGCCCACTTGTTCATTGTTCTAATTTTTTTCCTAATAAAATAAATATAGAGGGGAACTTTTGCCCAGTAGTTCATTGGTTTTTTTTTTTTTTTATTTGTTTTTAATGTCTTTTTAATAAGACAGAGAATATATATAGCTTAAATTATTTTTTAATCCTCTTATCTCCTTAAAATTCAAATTCGAATAGGTAACTAAATAAGGATAAAGTATATATTATTATTATTTTTACTCCTTTTTTAATTTGCTTCCTTTGTGGACATGCTTTGCTCCAAATCCAATACTTACTTTACTTGCCTTACATTTTTTATACAGTTCATTTCTTGGTTGAATGTAACTGTGAGACAAAAGAAGCTAAAATATAAGAAAAACTAAATAAATTACATTGAATAAGTCGAACCAAATCAAACTCAAAATAAACTAATCCGAATGTATCCAAATTAAAATTTGATTCTCATTCGGTAGAATTTAATTTTGCCCACACCTAATTTTTATGTCAAAGTATCATTTTCCTTTTATTTTTTATATTTGTACCAGTAATTTGAAGGTGGCCCACTTATTTTTTAGGAGCATATTGGTTTGTTGGTTCTAGCCTGCAAAATCTGGTTGACGCCCGCAATAACAAAGTCACCAAATCCAGTTAAATTTTGGGCCACAAAGCCATATTCAGAAACTTTTTAGGTCAGCGTGGCCCAGTCTGTAAAAGTCCATTACCATTAGCAGTCTGAATCCGAATGGCTTTTCGCAGCAAAGTGGGCGATCAGTGGCCGAGTCCACGTCATTACATTAATTCCATTATTCTAACTATACAAAAGAAAAAGAAAGAGGCAAACATCAGCATTGAGGCATAACTTGACGTATTGGATTAAAGTCAGAGATATTATTATGGCACTTGCTTCTAAAGTTCCAGTCTTTACTTTAACTTTCAATTTTCAAATAATTTTTCTTCTGATTATTTGAATAGTCAAATAATGACAATGTGTTAGGTTGAAAATTCGTTTCTTTAGAAATTAGAATCTTCAATTCCACCTACTCCGAACCATCCCGAGATTGCTTTATCACCGCCGTAGGTTTGTTTTTCTCATAATTTTTTTTTAATTTATGACCCTAAACAAAACAAATTTTTTTTTAAAATTAAATTAACGATGCGCATTATTAGTTTCTGTCATTCTTTATCATCAGAGTATATCAAAATCAATAATACAAGGGAAATGGCATCTCCAAATTAAACTCAAGATGGCGGCGCATATATGCTGCATTGTACAGAAAGACAACAAGCAATACTCTCTAAATCTAAAGCAAATGCATCTTCAATCAAGTGAAGCAAACAAATTGAATAAATATAATTAAAACAAAAAAGAACATTAATTATGACTCTCTAATAATTTTTTCAAATTTTAATAAATCCAAGATCTTAGACTAGAACATTTCTACTATAATATATTAGATATATTTACAGTAGTGGCAAGCATATTACGCAGCAGCAGGTTTTTGATCGACAGAAAGAGTAGAGGATCGTTTGATGAACTCCAAGCAATCAGCAATGGCTTCCGCATAGAAAGAATTAGAGCGACCAAAGGATCTCATTGATCTGCAGCCTGCAGCTGATTGATGATATTCATGACCCTGACAGCTCCTATTATTAACATTTGGCACTAGACTTCTCTTGCTGCTGCTGTTATTTCTCTTGATGTTGACGAAGATACCCTTCTCCTTCTTACTTAGTATTAGCGATTTCAAAGCTTGGCCATATGAAAATCTCCACCTGCTTAATAGCCTGAACAAATACATAAACCTTGCACGTAACCCATGTACTGAAAATCTCTTTGTCTTTGAGACGTTGATCCTAAACCCTTTCCCTTTGCATGATGATGATGATCTCCTTCCATAACTATTGACTCTGTTGTAGTACCCCGTGGTGATATGACTCATCTTTACATATGCATATGCTTGCAGCTTATAATCCACAAAACACAAGAATTGAATCGATTGATTAATTTAGCTTACCTTTCGTCTAACTCTTTCTTTCATCACTTGTGCGAATTGAGTTATGTATAAAAATACATAAAGTTGAAGGACGACTTTTTGTCACGAAACAACTTGGAAACGGTGTCGCATATTTGCAGCTGCCTTTGGAGTTTTTAAATGGACGCTCTCCCTTCCGTGGAATGATCAACGTGTATATACATATTTATATTGTACGTCAATTTGTGCCGAGGATTAATTATATATATTTTAATTAATTATATATTAGGTTTCTGATCATACATCAGATATTTATAATTGTTATTTCAGTACCAAAGATTAATTAATCAATGAATTATTTAATTTAATTCTGCGTGATTAATGTAATAAGAGACAAAGTTATGCAATAATTGTAATGGTGGGCCCAGTGGGGACAATGATTTCAAATTAGATGACTAATTAAAGTGGTCTCATTATATACATAATAATAAAGATTAAAGACCAATTGGGGTATCGACGAGTAATTGCTGTATGGTATAGTAAGTAGTAGACAAGCATATTTAATTTAGGGGCTAAAGTTTTGACTAGCTACTTGTTTCTTTCTTCATTTTTTTTTGCTAAACAGGGTTTCTTGTTGATTGGCGGGTGTTGTTCTGTACTCCATCAGACAGAGATAGTTGCTTAATTAGTAAGCACTATTTTTCCTGGAATATATTTTAATTTTTGGGGTATTATCATTTCAGTATTTTAAAAATTATAAAATATCAAATAACTACAAGAAGTATTATCTCATATTATTTTATTATTATATCTTTACAAAATATTTTATTTTACTATTTTTTCGTTAGGACCGTTAGTTGACTAATAAAATATCAATTTTACCCTTTATGATAAATCTTTCATTTTATTACTTTTAAATTCATGTGTATTTTATCATAAAGGGTAAAATTAGTATTTTAATGGTTAACTAACTGGTCAACTAACAGAAAAGTAGTAAAATAAAATAATTTATAAAGATATAGTAGTAAAATGATAGGAAACAGTACTTCTTGTAGTCATTTAATATTTTACAATTCTTGAAGTACTGAAATGATAATATCTTTTAATTTTTTTATATAACACGAAGAATATATATATATAATAATCATAAATTATAGGATAGAAAATTAATCTTCGATGTTTTTGTCCGGGCTACTTGATCTTCGTGGTCATCAGTTATAAACTAATAAGTTATTACAAGTATTATGGTTATTATTATTTAATTTATTATATATGCAATTCTTGAATCTGGTTATCTGGAATGAAAACTGCCCAGCCTTTCCATTTTGTAGTGAACTTTGTGCAAAAACCTCGAGAATGCGGGATGCAATTTGGGTTAACTTTGGAGAACAATTAACGTACCAAGTGTGAATGGGGAACAGAAAATTAAACATGAAAAGTCAGCAACATTATTGTTAATCAAACGTCCATCTTTTGTTTGTGTGTTTCTTTGACTTGGGTAATGGTAGCCACTGGGCACGAGCCAGCATGAGCTGAAAACCCGTGGCTATTTGCCAGGTATCCCTTTGGACCGTTGGTGTTGGCTTGACACTAGAATCTTGATCTTCAACCAAAGCTGTCTTGGTCTAGAGTCTCATCTCAGGCCACTCCTTATACAAACTTAATTTAACGTATTACAACGACTAATTGCTTGCATTGCTTAACATTATCACATCAGTTGATATATTTAGTAATTATCTTAACGAAATGAGCATGATATTATTGTTTAACGCAAAAAAAAATCACTAGGTCTTATAATAGGATTCATTATTCTGCCGCATGACAAAAAACTAGTAGAATATTCTACCACTTAGTATGCTAAAGTAACTTTTATTAATAATAATGCCGTTGACACAAATTTTAGTTACGGTGATATTATTATTACTCATAAAAAATATAAAATTATTATTAATAAAAGTTAGACCTTACATAACCATATAAACTCTTTTTAAAATATTTTTATTGTTTAGTTGTATTTTTAGAAGAGGTTTTGAAAATTAAATAAATTATTTTGTCTCTACTAACAAAAATTTTACTTAAATAAATGTTATATGAAAAGTTATACCTTAATTTGTTCACATAGTGTAAATTCATCAAGCAAAATCATTCTTGTCTAACAAGTTCTTCGATGCTTCTAGGATATTAATTAAAAAGAAAAAGAAAATGAACAGACTGCTGCGACTTTGAAGATGCATGGGGCTCAACTTGCTGAGTTAGAAGGTCTCTGTAAAGAAGAAAAATTCTAAGAAAACATTATTTTAACACTATGAAAAGTAGACACAACCGTAATACATAACTTACATATGATATGTTACTAATGGAAGTTATATATGTTGTGCTTTTATGGAGAATGATGCAATATTATTTCATTTTACTACACCAAGAAATCAGCGCTCGTCATTTTACAGTACTTGGTGCAATCTACTGTTGATGGCTACATGTTTGCATATTTGCTTACGGACTAACTGTGCCTGCAAAGACATTTACGATATATGGATTTGAGAGCAATCTTGGTTTCTCTGTATTTTCTTGTAAGTTTTACGTATTTCTCTTGTCTTTCACACCTATACAATAGGGGAACATTGTTTTTAATCTTTGTAGTTATAAATTTGTAATGATCAGCTTGTTTGGTTACACACCAAATCCTTCTTACGATGCATTACGAATCCAAGAAAACAAAAGAAAGATCCCAAAAGAACTTTAATAATCATAACGTGGGTTTTGATCAACCAATCAAACTTCAAATCCATGAAAGATTGAAATAAGAGTGCTATAGATAGACTCATATATATTTCTTAGTACTTTTGGTCGCCAATTACTTAACAAATAAAAGAAAAAATTGTAAACTCTTTTGCTGTCAGTCATGATCTGACCACAAAAAAAATATATATAGCAATAAAAGTAATTTTAGCTGTAAAAAATATGACAATCTTATCTTTGGTCGCAGAAAGTAACGTTGACATTCTGCGACCAAATTTTAATTGTTGTTGAAAATCTGGTTGCAAATAACCTTATTTCTTCTGGTGAATTAAAAAAAAAAATCAAGAATTTGATTGTGTTGGACTGCTCGCCACTAGCCATAGCCTCCGAATGAATGCAATATTTTTTATTTCAAAAAAAATTTTTTTTTACGGTTACAAGAAGCAAGAAAAAGTAGATAGATGCTGAATTTGTAGTAATTTCGAGAATAGAATGGTCTCACGAGAATATGAACCAATAGAAATTGGAGGCTAGAGACTCAAGAAAAGAACTTTAATTTCGATCTTTTGCATCTGCAGAAGTCCGATTCCTCTCAAATCAAATCACCTAAAAAAGATTATCATGACACAACAATTTCATGAAACCCGTACTTTTTATATCCTTCAAAATCGTTAAAACAATCTATAAACATCAAAGAACAAGAGCTTGTATACCCGTCACCCAGAAAAATACTTCTACGCACGAGCAACTTAAGCATCCTATTTAATGCCATATTACAGTGATAAAACGTGTGTTCCACATCTTCAGCCTTCGACTTACACAACACACACCAATCAGGCTTCAGGTCTTTTTTACCAACCAAATGACATGTATTAAGCTTAACAAATGATGTTAATCAAACTAGAATTTGATACCTTAGAACTCCGAATCATTCTTCTTGGTTCAAACTAAGAAGCCATGAAATCGTTCACCAACCAATTGTAAAAGCATTTACAAGAAGAAACTTGGACTTGACACATTCTAAAGCAGAATCAATCAAAAATAAGGAAGAAGAAAGCCCAACCAAAGAACTGAAGAACCGAGTTGATTTCGCGTTAATCAATCGACTGATTCTAATGAATTAGAGAGGGGAAAAAAATAGAAAAAGTAAAAAACATACATGTCAACAAGCGGGAGACACCTTACGGGATAGAGGTTATTGGTTGCCACATGCTCCAACACGTTGATCGAATCCTTCCCATCAAAGTTTGAGATTATATATGTTGGAGAAAATGAAGTTAATATCTTACATAGCTATACAACTGAGGTGCTTAAGCCAATAAAGCAAATCCAACCAACAGAAATGCAGAATTTTCGAGGGAATCATCAAAACCCCAAGAAAAGAGCACCTTTCAATATGTACTCAGCCTACTTTAGCCACCACACATGCAGATGTATAGCCCAAACCCTATAGCCAACATGACATAAATCTCTATCCAACAATCTGCATAATTATCATTTGTTTAGAAGCCTATCATCAACTAACATGCTACAAACTCTACAATGAATGACGATTATCTGTCCTATCTTTTTGTAGCCGTTCTTCTCGAATCTCTTCCAGTTCTTCATAATCGCCTTTTTTGCCTGCTTGCTCCTTCCAATATGCAACTAATCTTTTCAACCGAGCTACTTCTTTGGATGAAACATTTTTGTTTGGATCATTCACAATTGATCGAACTCTTGATGCATACCTATTGACATAGGAAAAGTACATAATGACATCAAAAGAAAAGAAACTTTAATGTAGTTGAATAGGAGCCAAATCATTAAAACTACTAAATTTATTACTTTGATAGATAGTACATGAAATAGCATTACCTATTGAATGTGATATCAAAATGCACTTATGAGGTTTTAGTAAAAATATGCACTACTGAGGTTAATGAATTTAGAGCTATCAACTTAAATTTGATTATACATAAACTACAAAGGGTCCATAAGATTAAGATATTGAGCAACTAAACAACAACGTTGATCTGTTATTTTGCCTTGTAAATACAAAATTTCACTCTCACGAGTATTCTCAAGCACAATATAATAAATCAGAACTCTTTAAGACTAGTATAGAACTATAGATGTTAGTAGTATTGACCAAATTAGATGCATATGAGCATAGTTATTGTGGCCATAATTTTTTTTTATAAAAAAAGCAACATAAACATATATAATAAAAGAAAAACATACGTTAGAGAATTGTACGACTCTTCCAAATTGGATTCAGCTGGAGATGCATTTACAAACATAAGTGTCTTTGCATTTCCACCAAGTGAATCACTCATTAGCATGGTTAACTTGTGATTCCTGTAGGGAATATGTTGGCTGCCAGAAGATAAAGCACCAATAACATCTCCGAGGGCTGAAAGTGATTTATTGATGCTTTGAGCTTCCTTCAGTTGATTACCAGAAGAGCCTGATTTCTTCACCCTTTCAGAACCAGCAAGGTCCACAAAACTTAACTGCAAATGAGGTGTTGGATCGGACATATTTTAACAATAAAAAATTAATACTTCAGCTAAAAACAATTTCCGAACTCTACATTATCATATACTCAAAAAAGTAGCACATACTCAAAAAAGTAGCACATACAAGCTTCTACATGTTTCATGATTCATGAGAAAAAACAAGTAGATATAAGTGCACATACTTTTTTGGTGCATGTAAGCATTTAGACACATATCCATGATTTGATCAAATTACATAATGACATTAAAATCAATAATACCTTTCCTCTTGCAACTGATTGAGTTTGAAGGTTGGTACTCTCAATTACAATTGAAAGTATAAGATGAGATCTTGAACTTTCTTCATTCATCTGAGTCCCAGCGGTATGTCTTTGATCAGATCCTCTTTGAATAATGCTTTCTATTTCCTCAAATGTTGAAATTGGTACAACTGTGACATTTTCGACCAATACCATACCCTAAACATCATAAATGAAGCAATAAATGAGGACTGCTAAGCGAAAATCATATCATTCAAATATATAGACTAAACCTAAAATGAAATGTAAATATGACAAGGAAGAAAAACAATTGTTTTAAGTACAAATTTTTAAGAGATTACTAACATCTCAGATATTGACAAAGCAGCACCAAAAAACAAAAGACGAAATAGGAAAAACAAGTGTTGCTAAAATCTAATACGCAAGGAAATATTTTAAAATATAACCAAAAAAAGGGAAAAAATGATAAAGAACAAATTCCACATATGTTATCTTTATTCTAATTTATCAAACACTCAACTTTGTCAAAGGCTCAACTATTCCTCTCATTCCAAACATACCAAAACCAACATAAATGATTTAGCTTCCACACCACACTACTACAATGTCAGGATTGAAATATTTACCTTTGAATCTTTCTTAATATCCAATTTCAAACGTTTTGCATTCCTTGGTAATAGAAGGTCCACAAGTGTATCTTGATACAACTCCACCATATATGCCTGTAGTATTTGATGAAAGATTTCAAGTGCTAATTAAGATAATTAAATTTTTTATGTACAAATACATAATGAGATCTATCAAGTCTATGAAAATGTTAGTCTAACTATATAAACATCTAATTCAAGCCAAAATCAACTTTGCATATAATCATAAGATAAACATCTAATTCAAGCCAAAATCAACTTTGCATATAATCATCTTATGATGCACATAAGCATAAAATTTCTAAGCATTAATATTTCTCATACTTTTTCCAAAAATAATCTGGGGGAGTTATCTATATTCATAGTATGATATCTAAAACAATTACCTTTAATGAAAATGAAAATTTATTGTTTTCCTTTTTCAAAATTCTAAAAAGTTCTGAGATAGCTCGAGGTGTAATCCCAGGATTGCTCTCAGATCCATATATCGTATATGTCTTTCCAGACCCAGTTTGTCCGTAAGCAAATATACAAACATTGTAGCCATCAACAGCAGATTGCACCAGGTACTGCAATATCCATGGTAAATTGATTCAGAAATTGTAATCTATACACACATTACAAGCTAAGTTATAAATTGTTATTTTCAACCAAACCTACCCGAGTATCCTTAAATACATCTTCTTGGGTGGCATAGCCATCAAAGACTCGATCATACATATGTTGCTTTACCTTGTCATCTTTCCATGGATGTTCTACAGTGAACTCATCTAGACTTGTGAGCACATTTCTTTCTTTCTCAGCAACCTCTTTCTCATTTAAAGGTCTTAAACGACAATAAACCCTAATCTTGCCTTTCATATCTGAAATTATAAAATGATGAGCTAATGATTTCTTGGTACAGTAAAATGAAATAATAGTGCATCACTATTCCATAAAAGCGCAATATATATAACTTCCATTAGCAAGATATACAAGGCCAACCTTCAATGGTATTAAAATAACGTTTTCTTAAAATTTGCTCTTCTTTATAGAGTACTTCTAGCTCAGAAAGTTGAACCGCTTGCATTTTCAAAATGGCAGCAGTTTGTTCATTCTTTCTATCAATATCCTAGAAGCATGGAACAACTTGTTAGACAAGAATGATTTTACTTCAAAATATTTATATTATATAAACAAAGGCACATATATTGAACAAATCGGCGGATATTATATCTTTTATGGTAAAAGTACAAACTGAAAAATGATTACCTCTTTCATTTCTCTCAACTCCTCTAATTCCTTCAAGTTACTCTCTAATCCGGCTAAATCCATGTTCCTAGATGCAAGAGTTGACTTAAGTGTAGCCAAATCTAGTGTAGCCTCTCCCAACTTTCTTTCAAGTTCAGACACTTGGAGCTTTAAAGCCTTTCGTTCTTGCTCAAAACTTTTCTCAAGAATCTCCATCTGTATGCGAACCATTGCAATCTAATCTAAATCATTTTGACGAATCACATATGCATTTCCAGAACCAAATTTATGCATTAACAATGTTACCTCTTCAGTTTTCTTCTTGAGTTTGGAAATCTTTTGCTCTAGTAATACTTTCTCATTTAAAAATTTCTTTACATTTTCTTTTTCTGCATGCAACTCCTCATTGCAAATTTTCAATTCATGTTGAAGCTCATATAATGTCTGCATTATTTATGATTCACAGTTCATCATTTATTGTTACAACTGTAGCAACATCTGAATTGATAATATTAAAATTAGCATTTATATTATAATACTCAACCTGGTTGTTTGTCGAAACCAAATTCTTTTCAGCATTGTTCTCAGATGCTTGATTTCCCAATTTGGCCATTTTTGCTTCCATGCTCCTTTTTTCCAACAATACAACCTGAAATACACATCAATAAAATCAAAAAGTTGAAAACAAAGTTTAACAAAATGACTAACACCACAAAATTAACCCTGACTAACTTGAAGACTGGTATCTTTTTCATCGCACAAGGATTTAAGTCTATCATGATCGCCCATAACTTCTGCTAACTTCTGCTTCTCAAATCTCAAAGAATCTTTCAAGTTGTCCAGTTCTTCTTGCATTTTTGCTTCTTGTCTTTGCCTTTCGTGTAATTCTTCTAGTAACTAAATCAACATATTTAACTCATTAATCCCAGATACTATTTACACGAGAAATAGATAACATAAGGAGTTCATAAATAAGTGTCCAAGCAAGAAGAAACTAAAATTTTGAGACTTCATAAATAATTCTCCAAACTAGAAGAAACTAAACTTTTAAGACTTCATAAATAAATCTCCAAGCAAGAAGAAACTAAACTTTTAAGACCTCATAAATAATTCTCCAAGCAAGAAGAAACTAAACTTTTAAGAGATGAAAAACTAATCAAATATTTCAGATGCAACAATGATGAGAGATTATGGATCCCAAGATGACAAATTTCAAGTGCATAGTTTGGATGTTGCGTTGGAATTCCAAATGATTAGCTCTTTAATAAGCTGATATCAAATTTTGTAGTGTTCCTAATACGCTTACTTGATCAGCATTTCTTTGAGATTCTTCAACGGTTTTGGACAAATCCTGTACACGTTTTTCAAACACTTCAATGCTAGGAGTTTTGACATTGTTCGAAAGGTCTCCATTCACTGAGCCACTAGCAGCAGAACGGGCTTTTGAGTAGCGCCGCAACATAACATCATTTATATGTGTTTGAAGGGCAACACAAATTTCTTCTCCCTAGATTAAAATAAAGAAACGTAAGTCGGATCACAAAATGGGAAAAGAATTTGAAACGTCTAGAACACCCATGCTAAGTATGAAGTGTATGGAGTTGCCCAAACCTGCTTCGTCTCAAACTGAAAAATGTGAAGGACACCTGCAACTCTCATCTTGAAAAAGACAGCCGTATTGCTACTACCAAACTGCATTATATCCCTTAACTCCGCAGAATGTAAATACTCTTTA
This sequence comes from Clausena lansium, assembly GCA_030449835.1. Lineage (NCBI taxonomy): Eukaryota > Viridiplantae > Streptophyta > Magnoliopsida > Sapindales > Rutaceae > Clausena > Clausena lansium. Next base: position 170,676 of record JASUUF010000224.1, on the reverse strand, counting down.
GGAACTGGACGAAAAAAATGAACCTACAAACATAAACAAACAAATTAATATGCAATTACTTTTATTTTTCTTTGATAAGAAACAAACTTGAGTTGTACTACAAACAGTATGGGTATTAAAAAGAGTGAAATTTGATGTCTAAATACTTTATCTATAAGGACAACAATTTTACAATGTGCAAACTACATTATGGATTAAGATGATATAAAATAAACTTTTAAGACTCACCCCTCGCTTGTTAATTCCCAAGACAATCCGTCCAGGCAAAAGTCCAATAGGATCATCAATCTTGCGAACACTAAAGAAAACTGAATTCCCATAAGGAAGTGTCCTCAATATCCGCAGAAATTGCAGTCTTGCATCATCTTTTGTCAAATGTTCCTACAAAAGCAATAGAACGGTCAACGTGAGAAGAAAATTTTCACTAAAGAATGGTTCAAAAAAGCCAAGCACTAAATCTTTCAGAAGTCTGGCACATTCATAAAAGGTGGCTGATAATGCTCAAGTCAGTTTAAAAGGAGGATAACTTGAAATTGGACCACTTCACCTTATGTTCATCAAGTTATTACTTTTTTTTCTCTCCTTTAAGAACCGGAAAAGAATCATCTATCTTCATTATTTCAACATTTTAAAAGAATATGTGAGCACACATGTGAAAGAATGATTTGTAAGCCAACAAATAATAATTTATTGGCTGGAAACATATACCATACACACGCATCTATACCAACCTTTGAAGCAAAGTCCACATCCAATTAATTTCTAACAATTAAAATTGACAGCAGAGAGCTGGAAAGATTTCAGGTTTAACTTATCCACATATTCCATCAACATTCAATCTTAATGGAAAAATAAGTGTGCATATTATATAAATCATACCAAAAGTTCTTCAAAATTTAGCTTTACTTAGAAAGTTAGAATTATGGGGAAAAAAATTGATAAGAGAAAAAACAAGACGAAAATTCAACTGTTTACATCCCATATGGCACATAGTGAAGTTCATTACCAAGTCTAAAGTCCATAACTGATAAGGAAGCAAACACAGGTTCAAAGAACAGTTTGAAGAGATGCCTTTGTCTCCTTTAAAATAGCTTCACTATGTTAAACAATCAGCACACATGAATCTAAAGAAATATAAAATTTCCTGTAGATGCGAGTGGGGTTAAGAGTAATATGCAGATTTTCTGTTTCTGCTTTAGCTAATTCCACTTACCGAAACAATGACTGAACTTGACTGAGATCAAAGACAAAATCCAAATTCAAAGACATGATTTTAAAAGTAGATTTGAGGGGCCAAGCTAATGGAGCTTAACAGTGTCTTATATTCTCAAATTCAAAATATAAAAATAGTGACTAACAAATTTATAAAATATTTGCCTAATTGTAAAGAAATTTTTATGCCTAAAAGAGAAAAATATGGAAGAAGCAAAAACAAATCATACAGACAGCTTTTACACAAATTTACTTCATAAGAAACTCTTTTTTTTTTTCCCTCCTTTTGGTAAGTGCAGAAGTTTTATTAATCAAAAAGAAAAAGAGTTACAAGAAGAAGGAAACATGAAGAGCTAAGAGAAAAGATACTTGGGAAAACACCAAGAAACCTCATGGAAACTCTTGAGAATACAAAGTGGAGGGCAGTTTCATAAGAAACTATCATAATGAAATAGAGCAAAATAAAAAAGAAGATTTAGGCACTAACTCTGTGGAGATTGGGGCATATTTCAATAGAAAAATACTTGGCAATATTTTGTTCTTACCATTGATCGATAACGAGAAAGTATATCCAACTCCCATTCCCGCTTTGCTCTGGTAATTGCAACTTGTCTAGGTAGGAACCGTTCAAGAAGAGAAGTCCAATCGCTGAAAAGCATTAACCAGAAAATATAAAATATAAAACATACAAGGGGAAAAACTACTAAATATTCAAAATTTAATCACCAGTAAAAATTATACTATGTTTTAACTAACTACCACAATTTAAAAACAAAAGAAACTCAAAGACTGCCATGCTTTACTTGCAAAATTAGCAGCCAAATACAGCAAAAAAAAGTAAAGTAACAGATCCACTAACTTGCATGACTCAGGACTGCCAACAAACCCAATTTCAACCAAGATTTGCAAAGCAGACAGCTGTGCAGCATCATCCCTGCCAACCGGGTAATTGCCCAATACATAGTCATGTTGCAACTGTGAAAACAAAATCAGTATCACCAAACCCAGAAAATAAATTTAACCCATGATTAAGATGAGCACGATTTATCATTGTAGAACACAAGTTAAATTTGTCAATACCACTATAAGCAATATTACATACTTGAACATATGATAACTGCACAAACATCGGGTCTGATACAGCCTCATCAGACTCCCGAAAAAGTTTCTTTTTAAATGTCAGTTTGCAGTGCAAAATTTCTCCTTTACTACGATCCTTGGCCGCTTTGAATTCCGCAAGCAGATCCCCAATATATTTGTTATCATCTAGCCCAATATACTCCTCTATGTGACAATATACAGCACATTAGTTAACAATTTCCATAATTTCTCATTTGGTTAAAAAACAAAGGCTCAAGAAAAGTCAGAATAAAAACCATTGTCATGGTCAGATGCCTTGGAGCCAGTAACAACTTTACGGCATTCAAACAGACTGAAGCTCGAGTGAGCAGATAGTTTAATTATCCCTGCTAGTTCCTGAATCAGGCATGAATTTAACTAGTATCAGCAATTTTTGCTGAAACAAAAACAAATTGGAATGGATAAAATATCCATCAACAGTCAAGATGCACTTTCTAAAGCAAACCTACAGAGCGCCTAAAATAAAATGAATTGTCATTCTGGTTTACCGAACAAAGAGAAATACAAACATGTAAAATGATCTATTAAATGACTTCTAGGCCATAGATAGCAAATCAACCAATAAAATGACACTCTAGGCATTTCCTTTGTCGACAATTCAAGCACATGACTAGTCATGAAACCAAAGAACCTGGCATGAAATGACTTATCTAAATAAATAAACAATGAAACAGCCATATTGAAGTTGAAGGATCGGAAAAAAAAAATTCAAATTACTAAAGAAGACTACATAATAAATCATTGATGTACTTCATGAAACAGAAAAAGTAGTATATATAAATATCGAAGGGAGAATACCTCAACAGCATCAGATACTGTTGTTGTCATATCGTATGTAATTTCTTCAAATGTTTCATCCAGAAAAAATACTATAGTTGTCAGCTTTCTACCAGTTAGAAGAGCTTCAATCTCTTCACGACCTGGTATGGTATGCCTGGGACCAGCTTTAACAGAACGCTTCAAAGCATTTAAGGTATTTAATGCCAAGGTTTGAACCTCGGAATCAATGATAATGCCCTGAGCTACATTGTGAACATACTCAGTTAAATAACCACCCATGTCCTTGCTAGGTGGCATGGAAGATGCACATAAATACATAAGCTCCCATGCTTTAATTAGGCACTGCCTGTAATATCAGAACCAATAAATTACCAAGAATCTCATAGACCAAAATCATAGCTCCAACTACTATAGACCCATGTAGAGTCAGTCATGAAAATGAAAAATCACAATTATGCCCACCTATCAGGGTTATTCCTTGTTTGTTTTGATATCTGAGCAAAGAGTTCATCTCGCAGCTCTGCACGCTTCAAAGTGTGCTTATATAGTTTCCCAATGAAATCGATCCTTTCATCCAAACTTGGCGGAGTTACTCGATCTGATGATTCAACTCCCATGTACTTCAATATTATCTGAAACAATTTTGTTGCTCTGCTGACCAGGTCGCTATTGAGTTTAAGTAATGAAGTCGGTATGGGATCCTGTTCAATGTATTAATTTAATCTACCATGTGTTGGGCTCATTTTCCCAAAAAAAAAAAAAGAATTATGCCTTTACCTTTTGGAAACAAAGCATATCCTCAAAAGTGAATTTTTCTCGAACATGGGGACCTGTAGGTTTTTTAGAAAAAAACCCACGTTTTCCAGCAGATTGAATTTGCTTCTGCATCATCCTTAAAAACCCTTCTACCTATATAGCAGTAGAACATAGTGGAACATCAAATTTTCAATAACCATTGACCTTAAAGCAAATTGTCACTTAACACTCATTTTTCTAAAACCAACAAAGCAAAAATGAACTGGGAAGTAGATTTTTCCCGACCAGCAACAATATAACAGCTATAGTAGTATTTTCCCACCTGGAATCGATCAATCAAGGGTATTGCAGTGGCAAATTCCGCAGGAACAGCCATTGAGAGTGTTGTTGGTGTACTGCAAGGAGAAAAAAGTTAATATAGTAGTTAAGTTGCTATATAAAATCTACAGAAGTGAAAGGCAAATCATTCATAGGAATCCACTTAGTATAAACAAATGAATCTCTCATATAAGAGTTGATTAAATTAAATTCAGCAGCACATATTCAACTACAATGCAAGATAAAGATGGCAAAGCTCGAAAGACACAATATCAAAAAGATTGGCCATATTGGCTCATGCTCAACTCTGATCTTAGACACTAGAGAAAAACTGATATGACACAAGGACTAACGGTGGAGCGAAGTTGGAGCCATCACTGTCGTATTCATCCCCATTTGAAGTAGCAGCAGAGTTGTGCAAAGAAGTTTCGTCATTTCCATGGCTGGAGCTAAAGGGAGACTGAGTCGTTCTCATACTTTGGGCCATTGTTGACAGCACATTAATTTTCATTTCATTATCAAAATTCAGATTGTCACTCCTCTGAGCTCCTTGAATTATGTCTTGATAGCTGAAAAAGATGAGTTAATCATAGGTCAGAGCGGAAGGTACAGTGGAAGCGCCAATTAGTATTAACAGGGAGAAAAACTTAAAACCACCAAAAAAAAAAAAGAAAAAAAATTAAAAATAATAATAATACAAAAAGAAAAGGAATGGATAGCCGAGACCGCTGGCGCTGAGGAGTTAGAATAGGATAAATCTGGACGATAAGGGATTAGAGATCCACACTCTTTCTTGGAGTGGCAGCTAAAGAAATTTCAATTCCAAGCCATAAAATGACAGAACTCCTCATAGATCGACCCTGCAAATTGAATAAGTGAACTCCAAATAAATGAATAAAAGATACCCAACTTCACAACAAACTTTAGAAATAAAAACTGAATCCGCGAATTTGTATTCTATCTCATTTAGAAAAAAAGTAAAATGTAGCATGTGGAAACAGCAAAATGTCTAATGCGAATGTTATTTACCTTAACAATGAGAAACAGATACAGATGACAATCAGAGATTTCAGAGATCCGAATTCGCCCAAGAAGAGGAGAAAGGTGGAAGAGAAAGTGATGTTTCTTTCTAAGTAATATTAATACGAATGGCGAAGGGAGAAAAGCAGCACTGTGGTCAGGTTTATGAGTCACGAGACTATTACTATAAACTTGAAAACGTTTTGGCTTCTTCCACACTCTTTTTAAAGGCATTACAGTAATCTCCTATTATTTTTATTTTTTAAAAAGAGCGTTCGTGGAAGCAGTCTCATTTACCTGTCAACGTAACACTTAAAAAAAAAATCCTCGTTCCTGGGAAGAAACTAGCCCTGTTCCGGCTTGCATTGCACCTCATAGTCCAGTACAGTGGCAGGACGGCCGCTTTACATACAACCGACGTTTTTTAGTGCTTTTTTTTTTCCCCCTGATATCCCCAAGTAGGCAATATTCCTCGGGAACATTTTTCGTGTCCCTAAATTTTACATAATACATGGTAAGTAAACAAGGTTTAAAAAACAAAAGCGTACGAGTGCGTCAGCTTAGTCAGAAAAACTATAATAGCGACTAGTGACCATGCCAAATCGGAACTCGGAAGCAATCGGTCAATTGCTGGCCGTGCCGGCTTGTGCTGTTGTGCGTGTCCTGTGGCATGGGCAGAAACGGAAATTGATATAAATTAAATTTATTTATGAGATTTACTCTTACTGGACCTTCTGGAATTTGGATCACTTTTTACTTTATTATTACTTTACTTGATTTTCTATTTATATTGGTCAAGGTAATAGGGACCGGACATTAAGGAGCAACAATAACTCGAAAGTAATCAAGACAACCATGAGAAAGTTCCACTTGTGGACCTCGTATTACCAACCGTGTAAATATAGTCACATCCATAATAATAATTCTTTAGGTGAAATGCTTTCGCTCCACGGAACGTGATTTAGTGCGAGCTCTCCTGAGGGAGCTCTGTTGTGGGCGGTTCGTCAGTAGGGATGGCTATGGTGGCCAAGCCCGAGCCTGGTCCTATAATTGAAATTAAGGGTCCGAATATTAAAATAGTTCGGTATTTTAAATTTTAGGTTCGGTCTGGCCAGGCTTGGACTTTACCTGAGCCCGACCATAATTTTTATGGTTAAAGGATGAATATGTTGCGAAATGCCTATATATATATATATATATATATATATATATATATAGTTCATTTACTAAAATTTAATTGAGTAATGATAGGTATTTCAATATTTAAGTCTCACTTTGAATTCCAACTGATGTGTCATTCGTCCATTGGAGGGTACTTAAGTAATTTTATAAGTTATAAAATTCATCATGCAATAAATAAGTAACACATATCAGTTGGAACTTAAAGCATGACTTAAATATTGGGATCTCAATCATTACTCAATTTTATTTTATTTTTTGCCACTGATTTTTTGATTTGGTATGCGAAGCTTACACTTTCTATTAAAGTCAAGTAGGTGTCAACATAATACTCAACTCAAAGATATAAAAAACTCTCAACAGGGGGTGTAAATTTGAGATTCTAAATTCTTCCAACATCAAATGAGGATTAGTGGTGTAGAAACGGTGACAGGTGGCTAGCACGGCTTGATCGGTCCTAAATATTTAAGCCCTAACCCGATCCTTGACCCTTAAATTCAGGTCAAAGCTCGAAAATTTCGGGTGGGGTCAATCGAGCCAAAAATTGGATCGAATTTTTTTGCCATCCCTATTTGTCAAGTGTGATGTTAGACGTTATAATGTGTGTTATGGCACGCACTAAATTAGATCCTTTTATTTCGCTTCACTTGAAACATATTTTATATTTGTAATTTTTTTTATCAAGATCTTGAATATTTGACTTGATTATAATATAAAGTACAAAAATTTTCAAAAATTCATTCTTGTGAAAATATAAATAAATTTTTCTCTTATTTGGCAATATTCCTTCCAGGGTCTCATTTTCTGATGGTGATTGTTACATGGTTTTTGGCCACAGACGAGGTCTTGTGCTTGAGGGGCTTTTACATGGTTTCTCGTGTGTTATTGTGGTCGGGCTGTTGAGTCTGTCAGACATTTATTTTTGGATTGCTCGTTGGTTAGGCAGATTTGGCAGTGGTTTTATTCAATGCTCGATCTTCAATACCTTCATTTTTAATCTCTGCATGCTTTGCTTGTTCATTGGAGGCAATGCGCCTGTTCTCCAAGACATATTCAAGTCCTACTCCCGTGCTTCATCCTATGGCATGTCTGGAAGGCTCGAAATGCTTTCAAGTTCGATTCTGTTGCCTTTCATGTGGACGCTATTTTTTTCAGGTGGTTTCTAATCTTGGGCTTGCTAGCTCTGCTTTTGGTTTTAAACCTTCTTAGTCGAGGGGTGCTTTGGATACCCAGATTGGGGAGGGTTTGTGGATTATTCAACCTCCTCGTAGGCCAGTTCATTTGGTTTTTTAGTTGAGGCCGCCGCCTGGGGAGGTAAAGTTGAGTGTGGATGGTTGTTTTAGGGGCAATCCTGGAATGTATGCTGTTGGTGGTGTTCTACGTGACCATCGGGGAGTGGTGTTAGCTGCTTTTGGTTCTTTTTTGGGACACCAGCCTATTCTGTTTGCTGAGCTGATGGTTGTTATTGAGGGTTTGAATCTTGCTGCCCAGCATGGGTTTTTTTGTTCTTAAGGTGGAGTCTGATTCGGGCACCGTGGTTTTTTGGGCTATTTCTTATGGCTCCGTGAGATGAGATTTTGCTTACCTCCTTAGCCGATTCATGCTTTATCTTTTGGTCCTTTTCAAGAGGTTACATCTACTGCTGATTTCATGACCAACTGAGTCTGTACTCATCAGACTTATTGGAGATTTCTTAGTTTTGGAGACATTTCAGCTGGTTTGTATGGTATTCTTCAATTTGATGCTCTCGAGATCCCACATGTTCGACGTTGATTTTACCATATTAGCTTGTCTTTGGGAACTTTTTGGTATAATATTGCTTATCAATCTTGCTTCTGTAAGGAGGTTTTGGTTTATGTTCCCCACTCCTCCTCTTTATGTTTTCTTCCTTATTTAATTAATATAATAGGTAGGGGTCGGGCCTAACCCCCTACCTTCTTGATGTTTTTTTTTTTTTAAAAAAGAATCATATACTATATATATTATAACGAAGTTTTTGTTTATGACGTATACTAAAAATTTTTGTTAATTAAGTCTCTCAACTTTTAAAATATTGTTTATTTTTTAATTATTCACTTTTTCTTTCCCAGTGTGTTTTTGCATTTTAATTATATTTTTATTTTATTTTTCTTTTTTAATTTTTGTTTTTATTTAGAATACGCATTTTTATGTAAGACTACTACTATTCCGTTATTGGATGTAATTTCTTTTATACCTATGATATTTCATATTCATTTCGAACTTCAAAGGATTTAATTTTTAATTTACCACAAGTATTTTAATAAAGTCCTAAGTCCGCCCTTATATGTATAGGAATTAAATATGAAAGACTTACGTAATGTTTGTTTTTTTTTTTTCCATTTGAAATTTGAATGAGTTTGAATTTGGCTGAAGTCTAAATAGGTCTAAATACATATATAACTCATTAGTATATACAATACTTATATTTATTTGTTAAACATGACAAGTTATAAATAAATTATTTGATTAGTTAAAAAATTATTTGATAATGTGTAACTTAACAAAGCATGAAAAATAAAAAATATATCTAACACATGTATTTTTTGATATTAATATATGATCCTTCTAAAGTTATTTTTCAGTATATTATATAATAAATTTTTTTGTTAATTACGTAAGACATCTAAGAATTGTTTAATAATTTGAATTAAAATTAATATATTAAATATTATTCAAAATCTATTAGAAAAATAGTAATTATAAATGCACAGAGATAAACTTATTATAAAACACACTCACATAAAGTCTTATTATTCACAATAAAAAAAAAACGCATAGAACAAAAAATGGATAAATAAAAAATTAATAAAATGACAATTTATATAGTAAGACATAAATGTATTTAATAGGGGTGTTAATGAGAAAGAATATTAAAGTTCTATTAAGATGTTTTACCATTCAGATAAAAATTAGAATATTTAATTTTTTCTATTCAGACCCAAACATCTTATAATCAGACATAAATTATAAAAAATAAACAAACTAAAAAGTCTAAATATCTAAAAATAACTAAAATTTAGATTTTCGATAAAAAAACAAATAACCCCTTAAACTTATGAAGTTTTAAAAACATTTGCAAATTTTTTCCCACAAAAAAAAAATGCTCTTTCACATGAGCTAGAGAGTTGCTGTCACTGAACTCCCCATCTCCTTGATTATGGACTTTGTCCACTCAGATGTGATGGGAGTCGTACCGATGGTATTAGCTATACTAGAGGCAATGTTGATACTGCATGGGCCAGAAATTGATGGCCAGACAAAAATCGGCCTGAAAGGGGGACATTAGGCACAGCCGCAGATGCCGATAATATCAAACCGATGGCTTGTGTTTTGGGCCTTTCATTGGCATTAGGATGTGAGCAAGCGAGGCCTAGCAATAAAAAGCCCTCTTTGCCTAGCCTTTTATCTATAGCCTCTAATGCACGCCCTTCTTTATGCTAGCCTTTTATCAATAGCCTCTGATGCACGCCTTTCTTTATGCAACCACCAAACACAATCAACCAAAAATTGAAAGCCTGCGATCATGGTCTATGGGCGCTGACCATACAAAGGGTGCGTTTGGGAGTGTGGTCTGACAGCTGGGCCGTCAAAGCTCAGTTGGTACGAGCATAAAATATATACATATTTTACCCTTAATTATATAATTTTTAATTATTATTATTTGTTATTTTTAATTAATTATATTATTTTATTGAATAAGAAATTAATTGGAGATTATAGATAAAAAGAGCATGAATAAGTTTAAATTGGAAAGCAATGAAGATTAAATTGGAAGACAAAGATATAGCCAAGAATTAATGGAATCCGAGCCGAAGAAATCAAAGCAATTACTTAATCCAACGCATGAAGATTGATCTTGCCAATTTTCAATTAAAGATGCACGTGAAAAGCAAAACACTTTCTTTGGCAAATTAATTGTGCACGTGGAGACAAAACTAAACAAAGGAAATAAAACTAAACAAAAGGAAATTAATTAAAGAGGAGTGGCCAGCTCGTGAGGATTGAATAATTTGGCTTTCAGAGGCGGTTTCTTAGCAATTACAATTTGACAAGGGTTCGGCCAAGATGAACAATATATAAGGAGAGCTAGATCTTAGAAAAAAGAGGAGAAGACAGAAGCATACGGCATTCGGAGGAGACGCAGACGGGCAGAATGGAGTAGGAGCGGCAGCAGTTCATTTTATTTTATTTATAATGAATAATTGGATACATATAATGAATAATTTCCCATTGCTAATTTTATTTTATTTATTTCTCTTCATTTAAGTATATCTAACTAATTTTCTTATACTGAGGTTAAGGACCAAATCCTATTCAATGAATAATTGTCTTTTTATTTAATTAATTCCCTACGCATGTTCTTTGATGATTATGATTCTTGTTTCACATGATTGATTGAATAATTATCTTTTCATCTTTAATATCATGTATTTTTTATAGTTAAAAGATAATTTGATTAAATCAAGACTTGGTGAAATAATAATTAATGTGATTCTCTTTGATTATTTGTTTTTCAATAAATTGGATACATTGAATGCTTAGGAAACTTTGATTTTTTGTTTTTCAATAGGATACATATAATGCTTAGAAATCCTATCTTGAAGCAGAAAAAGAACCTACATTATATTAATTTACTTGGGCTTAATTGTTATATTCATTAGATGACATAGATTGATTTCGAGTTGTCACTCTAAAATTGGGGATTAATAATAATTAGATATTTACTAGTTGAATAGTACTGGATTCTAAAACCTTAGTAATTTTTGTCTTATGGAAATCTCATTTGCTTTAATTGTTTTCTTAGATTAATTAGTTTAATTTCTATTAAAAACTCAATTTGCTCAACTAGGTTAGGATTAATATTAACTTTAGATTTAAATTATACTTTCAATTTATAGCAATCCCTGTAGGTTTGACCTCGTTACCACTATTTTATTTTTAAAGATTCATGCGCTTGTGAGTATATTAAAATTTTACACAACAGCTGCCAAGGTACTTTGGTAAAATCTGGGCAGTTGGGCTTTGGCAGCTCAGCAGATTTTTCTTCCCAACTGTATATGAAATTATTAAATTGCCCTTACATCAATTTAAATTTTGTCCTCCTCATTTGTAAACTTAATTTCAAATAATTTTTTCCACAAAACAAACCCTAAACACCATTCTCATTAGCACGATTCCGACACCGGCAATTCTCATACACCTCTGTTAGTGGTGGGTTTTCCTTTACCCATTGTTCATTTTTTTGTGTTTTCCTTTACTTTGTTACATGCAATTTTTCATTTTCTTCCTTTTTGTTCATAATGTGTTGGGGCTTTTGTTTATAATAAATTGACAGGTGATGGGCCATGTGTGATTTATTTACTTCTAGTCATTGTTTTTATTGCATTTTTTATTTATAGTTGCTTTTTATAGACACGCACAGTTCCTGTTTGATGAAATTCCCCTAATAAAAATCATTCTCAAACTAATTTGAGCAGAGCTCACGCCTGATACTGTAACAAAATTATTCTCAAAATTTAACCAAAAGTTTTGAACTATTGGTTCTGGATAGTGTTAAAGTTGAGCTTTGGGTTTAGATGTGTATTAAAATTTGTCTTGATTCTGCCCTTGTGAGTGTGCTATAGTAGACATGTAAAGATCAAAACTTTAATATACTTATTCAAATCCTCCTCCAGGTTTGTATTTCTAATATTTTTTTATATACTTATTCAATTGATTTGATTGTTTACTTTACACTTGGCTTAAAGGCTTGATAGAGTTTGATACTAGATATGAGCCTTGGTATAGATGATATACACCACTAGAATAATCAGAAATACAAAAAAAAATTACAAAATCCCAGTTTACAAATCATAATATCATATGTATAACATACAAATTACAGAGAGTCCATAATATTTTTGTTATCTTTTATGCAAAGTTAAGAGTTGTTAGTTAAAAACAAACTGGAGTTAGTTAGTTAAGAGTTGTTACAAAACCAGATTTCGGGTGTACAAAGCGAAGCTTTAAGCTCTGTTTCTGGGTATCGATCATTCTCATTTCTAATTCATTTTGTGCAAAGTTTGTTTCATTGTAAGACTTTGATTGTACTCGACTAGGTAAAGTGCTTTGTGATAATAATCAATAAAGCTGCTCTGTTCTTTTTTTCAAAGTATTGAGCTTGTGTCTGTTTATCGTTCTTGTGTTTTTGCTTAATCTCGTGTTTGTTGTGGTCAAGATTGTTGGATTGGTTAGATACATTACATTTGAGGGTGGCACATATATAACAATAAGAGAATTCATGCGTGCATTAATTTTTAAAATTAATCTTTTGGAAGATACCACTTGGTTTTTAAAAATCATTACATTTGTATACTTAGGTGCTATATGGGAACCTGTTGAGCATGCATCATGTTTGGAATAGATCATCATGTAATTTAATTTCAGGAAGCCAACTGTGTACTCATTTGGCATCTCTCAATTTGTATTAACATTGTTGTTACGAATTGTGTTCTATATTTTTATATTTTTATATTTATTTTTTAGGAAAATATTATTTAGTAGGTGCAGGATATTGCATCTCATGAAGAAAGTTATGGTACGATTGATTACAGAGCTCAAGATATGATAATATTGAGAGATGGCATTGTTGCAAGTTTAATGGAGGCATGACAATGGAAATATTTATAGGAATTTTGTAATTAATTAAATTTAAATTTTATTATGTTATGTTGTATGATCTTTATTAGACATATTTGGTATAATTTATTTCTTCAATCAATATGTAAAATTAGAATTTATTTATTTTATTTTTAAATATTTATTACAACTTGTATAGAAAAATAAGTTTGATTAATTAAATATTATTTAATTAATTATTAAAAATAATTAATATAATAATTCAAAGTATGAAAAATAATTTGATTAGTTAACAATTAAAAATAATATTACTTAAAATTAATTATTACAAATATTTTACAGCTTAAAAGCTATAACACTTTTACCAAACATCATTAGCTTCTACAGCTTAAAAGCTACATCACATTTACCAAACATCATCAGCTTCCATTCCACAGCTATAGCTTTTACCCCACAGCAGCTGTAGCTTAAAAATGACAGCATCTCACTCCCAAACACACCCACAATCTCCAATAACACAACTCCGAAACCATAGACATCTGATTCACAAAGTGGCTTTGCTCGTATGGAAGCATTTTAGTGCAATGTAGACCATGGTACCTGCCTACCCCGCACTCCCTCTAGCTCTACATAAGAGGTCTTTTCATTCTCTAACGCACATGCCAATCCGAAATCACCCAATCGAGCGTTAAAATTGGTGTCCAGCATGATATTGCTTGCTTTGAGGTCACGATGCAAAACTTTCTAATCGTACTCATTGTGGAGATAGTGCAACACTGATGCTGCCCGTGATATGATCTTGTTCCTTCGCTCCCATTCTACTGTTGTTGTTTTATCCTCTGATTCACTAAACAGGCAATTATCCAAGCTCGAATTTGGCATATATTCATATACCAAAAGCAGCTTGTCATTCTTGTGACACCAGCTTGTTATTTATTCAATTAAAAATAATAACAATAACAATAATTAAACATTTATATATGCTATCATTTTTATTACGAGAGTTCAATTCCCATATGTCTGTACTCAGCAGCTTGATTATATAACAAAAACTTTCTGTATACTATAATAACTGTTGTTAAATTTATGCAATAAGGTGTCAATGCACAAGTGTACACAACAAGTAACATAGTGATAAATTGAGTATCGTCTCCACAGGGATTGATGTCACTAACCCTTGCTACAACAAGCTTATTCAATGCAATTGAAAATAAGTCAATTAAAAATATTGGAAATTAAATAACTAAAATGCAATGTAAAAATTAGAAGACTAAAAGATTAAGAATTAATAAACTAAATAAACTTCAACTACTGAAAGATAATGAATGATTAAAGTGTAATTGGGGATCTAAACTCACTTAATGACTATTGATTTATTAAACAATGTTAGGGCTAGTTGCTACATTATTATCCACAGCACTGGACAGATTCCTAATGTATCCTCATCTTTTGCCTGTTGGAATTCTTATATCTATGTGCAATTTAACAATGACCAGTTACTAAATCTCATCTAGATATAACATTAAAACCTTGGATCTATTAAACCCTACAAGGTAAATCACTATGTCTAGTTCTTTACAAATTCAAGGTTAGATATGGCTCCACCAAATTGATGAATCAATTAAGGAAAAAAAATCCAATCTAAAATCATACATTGATATGATTTAATTCCACTAAACCGTCCCTATTGAGGATCAAACCTAGCTTGTATTTCTAAATGGGTGGTCAACCGAAATATAAATTAAAATTAAGCACAATCGGAACAAAGTGCTGCAACAGATACTGAAACAACAATAAATTAAATCAAATAATCATTAAGGTTGTTTAGTACCCAACTACATATGAATTTAGTTCAGGCTAAACAAATAAATAAAAATAACAACTGGTTCAGCCATCGAAATCATCCTTAAAAGAGAAATAAAAGATTCATAGACTACATCCTAAGAGGCACTCTTGACAAATTGTGATCTGACTTCTCCTCCTCTGAATTCTACGTTTGCAACCATTGAATTCTTTTTCTTTCCTTGTTTTTCTTGATATGCACGAAAGAATGTTTCTGTTATGTTTTTCGGCTCCTCTTCTTGACACACACTCTTTTCTTTTTATATTACAGTCCTAGGGTTTTCCATTTAAAGCGAGGAATCCGAATGCAATCATACTATGTTTGCCTTGCACGCCACCCATCTTCTATGCCACATAAGCCTTACTTGATTGCACCCATCATAAATAAATCCTGACTTTGCGTGCTACAATCGTGCTACAGCAATCTTGCAACAACTCTTCTGCTATAATCATGAATTATTCTGGCTACTCCTTAAGCCCTTATTACTCTTTCAATACTAATTGTTGTAGCAGCTATCAACAACACTTGCATATTTTAATCCCTACACACAATGTCATGAATGAGAGCATATAATAAACTAAACTACCATAAATTAATAAAACTACACTTGAACAAATGATTATTCATAACTAACTAAAACTAATGCAAAAGATGAATATAACTCTTCAAGTAACCATGAATTAAGCCTAGAAATGCTGTGATAACTCTCATTTCATAGAGTTATCAATAACATAGCATTTATATACTATTAAAGGGGGAAAAGTATTGTCCAATTTGAAACTTCAAAAGTCAAGGCAGTAAATAGTTTTTGACAAAAACATTACTTATAGAAAAGCAAAGAATAGTACGTAAGACTTACCAAGTAGAAGAATAAGATGTTTGTGGCGAAGACGATTAATGATAGAAAGCTCAGTCAAAAAATCATCTTTACCCTCACTGTTGTCCTTAGAGAATTTTTTTATAGCAATTTCATGATTCTTGTTTAGCAGCCGCAACACACCTTTGTAGATCACACCGAAACCACCTTGACTAAGCTTGTACTTGTCATCGAAGTTATTGGTGACCTTTTTTAGATCACGAAACTGGAATTCCCTTAGAGTTTTAGGGAGGCTCTTGAGAGTGCCGAGTATATTATTGGGATCAGAACCCTCAGGCCTCAGCCCGCTTCTTATGCAAGCAATATGCCAAACCAGCTGCAACTACAATCACCAACAATAAGGGTATACTACTCTTAAACCAATCTTTAGCCAACAACGATGACGATTATTATTTCCCTGTTTGACATCATCACCAGGTAAAACCTCCACAGTGAGATTCCATCTTAGAGCACAACTAAGTTGTGCAGCAATATTCCTCGTAGATGCTGCAAAATTGAAATATGACTTATGGTTGACAAATCTACTGAGATCAATATCCACACTTAACTGGCTTGGGATGCTTGGTTACTAGCGGTCCGTTTGGACTTGTTTCCTGTTCTGCCATATACATGTCCAGTAATTTGTTAAAGTCATCGTACTGGATCCAGAGCTTGTAATATTTGGCACCAGTAGGGTCGATCTGAATGCCAAAGTCGGACAATGACAAAGTCTTGTTGGAACGAACGCTGTTAATGTTGAGACCCATATGATTGTCATCGAGATCAAAATCTTGTTTGAAAGTGTCGAGCTCGATGGCAACAAGGTAGTTGGAAAAGAGTCCATTGATGGTGGAGTTGGTCAAACCAAGGTATTGACTATGTCTGTTTGGTGGGAGGATGCAGTGGTCAGGTGCTATGAGGAAAGCAAAGCCCTCTACAGGAGTTGAAGAATTGTTGAGGCAGAAGATGTTAATGATGAATGAAGAGTTGAAAGAAGTCTCTTCTCCGCCATCATCAAGTTGTTCCCAAAGCCTGAAGCATCATTCAAAAAGAGTGGACATGACCTCTTAGGGTCCGTTTGGGATTGAGGTGCTGTGGAAAAAAAGCTGTAACTATGAAACAAAAGTTAATAATATATAGTAAATACAATTTTAAATAATAATTTAAACAAAATTATTAAAGATATAATAGATTTTTCATCATACAAGTGAAAAATCATATCAACATAGCTTCCAAGCTACAGCAACTGGTGTTTACTAAACACTTTAGTGTTGTAGCTTTTTTAAGTTACAGTTGTCCAACCTTAATCTCAAACGCACCTTTAGTTAGGTTGAAATTACTAGTGAAATTAGGAGTGACTTGTAGGGCTTCATTGCTAATTGTGGCCTGCAGAATGATTGAGAATGTGGTGTAGTAGGAGCTATCAGAAGGCCTAAAAACATGGTTTAACACTTTCTAACTCAGCTTCCAAGACCGAGATCCAAATCCATGGTACGAATATGGTAATGATCATTGCAAGCCTCACTACTACTGTCCCACTCATTACATGAGGTTAATAATTGGTTGTCTGATACCTCGATTGCCACTAGAACAAAGTACCTCTTCCTAGACTTTCCTCTAACTATATCTGAGAAAATCATTGAATATTTGAACACCTTAACAAATTATCAATAGGAACTTTCGGTATTTTGATATTAATTGATATCACTTTTTAGTGACTTGTGCGATCTATTTTATTTTTTTGAAGGGAGAGAGAAGCTGATGGCTGGCTGTTGTATTTTTTCTTGACCAAATAAGGGATGAATTTTTTTTTTTCATATATATAGTTATATAGTTAGTAGATTTCCAATTAGGGATCCCGAGAAAGCTAAAATACAAAAAAAAAAAAAACACAGATTTCAATACACTACAGAACAAAATACAGTGTATTGGAGTGTGTGTGTTTTTTTTTTATAATTTTTTTAATTTATCCATGACTTTTAATATAGTAAGTGATCCATGATTGGAACATATATATATATATATATTAAAGTAAAAGATAAATCATTGACCACTAAAGAAAAGATAATATTTAGTAAATGATTAATACCATGGCCATTATTGAACTTAAAAAATCTGTCATTTGGGTGTTGAGTAATAGGTTCAATTTTCTCAATGCACTTTAAAAAACGCCTTATAATGTGAACTAAACTCACCTCTAGTTAATCAAATTCAACATTTCCAAGAGAGTGAGTAAATACTACTAGACGGCCATTTATATACATCCTTAAGTAGTATTCCTATCTACTTTCTTATTTAAATTCCTTAAGTAGTATTATTAATATTTTAACAGTTAACTTTTTACATTTTCAATGACTTGTCATACATCAACTATTTTTGTTGAGCCTCACAATGCCGTTACAAGAATATTCTATGTTTATATCCCACTATCTTACAAGGATAGGGGTACTTTTGTACTTTCATGAGTCAACGGCTGTCAATGGTTAAAGTCTTAAAGATAATGGTTTTTGGGGAGTAGCTTAATATTTTCAATAGTAAGGGGGTAATTTGAATATTGTCACTTCACGAGGGGATAACCCAAAATTAACCTAAAAGTGGACGAAGTAACAATTTGATGGTGCATATGAAGGTGAAAATTGTAACATTCTCAAAACATTATTATATGTTTATATCCCACTATCTTACGTAGGGGTGGGCAAATAACCTAACTTGACCCGAAAAAAATCGGGTTAGGATCAGATCGGATTATTAACCCCACCCGATCCGAAAATCCGATCAGATTGGTCTTGGAAAAAAAAACGAAGGGACAATTTGACCCGTTCACAGTTCACTCTCTTATTTCTCTTCATTCATAGTCTTACACAAACAACCAACAAGCAACAACAATAGCTCAACACAACAACAATAGCACACCAGTTCTACCAAATATGCTACACTGACGATCGGAACTGCTCTTCCTGCAGTCACCGAAGAAACTCGTTGCCGCTTGATCTGCGCAAAGCCATCCATAGTTGTTCCACCGAGACCGAGACCGACAACCACCATCACCAAGTCCTCCAATCTCCAGAATTTTTCAATTTATGGTTTATAACACTATATTTTATTTGTTAGTATATATGATAATGATATGTTAATAATATCAAATATAATGTTTCATTTCATTTCACTTAATAATATATATGATATGTTAATATATATGTATATTATCATTGAATTTAATTTGATTTTTTATTGTTGTCTTGTTGTCTTGTATATTATCCGATTGGTTTTTCCCATTTCCATCAATTTTAATTTAATTATTGTCTTGTTTTTTAGTATTTTCATAATAACAATAAAATATGAGGAAGAACCAAATAATTTCAAAAGGAAATGGAATTGTATAATGAGGTTTATTATTTGAGCTTAAATAAAATTGTTTTTCAAATTAGCTTGACCAAAATATATTCATATATTGTTCTATGTACTGTGTTTCTATATTAATGAGAAATAAAGAATGCATCATTTATTTTCATGAATAAATCGTGGATAAATTATGATTTGTTGTTGTTGGGTAGTATTTATTAAGCATAAAAAATTATAAATGTAATAGAATTAGTAATATAGTGGGCATGAGCATAGAGATCATTATTTTTTATTTTAATTTCAATAAAAATCAAACCCTATAAATTTTTATAAGAAATATGTATATTAAAAATCATGATTTCTTTTGTATGTTCAGATGATTAGATACTCAAGATCATATTCAACAACTGTCAGTCTACTACTATACTTCAATAGTCCAACTTAGAGTATATGAAGTTGAAATTTAGAGCTTATCTAAGTGTTTTCGAAACTATTTAATTACGTTTAAATTTTGTGACTTTCATGTTTTGGAAACTATTAAGTTTCCACTTTGTTTTTATTTTAGGTTTTATTCATTTGATTTCATAATAGTGGACTAGCAGTTTTTATTTTTGATGAAAATTAGTGAAAACGGAGTAAAATGAAATAATTACATAAAATTAATCTTGTAATAACTAAGTAATTTACAAAAAAAAAAAATCCCAAAATGAACAAGAACTGCTCAAAATTGCCCTTGACCCGATTTGACCTGAATAGATTCGAACCCAATTTCAATCGGATTCCGGACCGATCTGTATCTAATCCAATTCGGATCTGATTCGAACTCAACTTGAATTTTGGATTTGATCTAAAATTTGGGTTGAGTTCGGATGAGTTTTCCTCCAACCAGATCAATCTAAAATTCGATCGGATTGATCCGAACCCAATTTTGATTCTAATAATCATGTAATAAAAACAAAGGCTACTGTGCTTTTTTAACAAGATGGGGTTTATTGAGGAATAAAATAATGCTGTTGAGATGCTTATTATGGGCCCAATCCAAGCCCATTATTGGACTCTCCAGTCCAATAAGGATTCAGCTTCAGCTTCTACTGTCCAGTCAATGTGCCTTGGATTTGGAAGAATTTTAAAATAATCATCTATTAATAAATTTATGTATTAATTAATAACAATCTTTACCGCACAAGATTTCCGGCAGTTGATTTGATGAGAAAAGCTTGTCTTGTTGGTTGAGATTAAGAAGGTAAACGTTCTTCTTGCGCTTCGACTGCTATTTGGGTTTTTTTTATTTTCATAATTTGAAGATTTTATATTCAGTTAAATTAGGAAATTAAGTCTGAAAATTTATAGGGTTCTTTCTTCTCCTGTTATTTCGTTTTGGATTTGACAATCTCACTTGAATTTTGTTTTACGCGACATGAGAAGTTCTGTTCTGTCGTAGATCAAGCAACCTGATTGATTGCTCATGCCCGGCTCTCAAACATTTACCTTTCATTTTGAAGCTGCGTGTAATTTGACTTAACTTTCCTTTGCAACAACATTCTCATCTGTATGTCCTACCTAATTCCCTCATTCCTGTCTCCTTTTTTTTTTTTTAATTTTAAATTTAGAATCTTTTATGTATTATTCTAAGCCTTTGGGTAATTTGTCTCCGTCACCAGTAAATTTTTCCATTTAGTGGAGTCTGAAATTGGTAACATTGTGTATAGAAATATCTTTTCTTTCTTCTTTTCTTTCATATATATCTCAATTGCTGTAATGCTTAATGCCTTTTTATCTTTCTTTCTCTTTTTTATTTCAGTGTTTCGGCTATTATGTTTTTGAAATTATTTTGCAATATTAGTTAGTGTAGCAAGCTATGCAAGATCCGAGGGAGCCATCAGATGAAATTTCAAATCCAAAGCAACGTAAAAAGAAAATGTCATCCCAAAGAGTTGCCTCTCTTCAGTTACAAGGAAATGAAATTAAAGAGATTCAAAATGTTCTGGGGACTCTGCCATTAGGAATGGGGCGGAAGGCTTCCAAAAGGAATTTGAAGAATGAAGTCTCTCCATTATTCCAACAACCAGAGAGATCAAACTCAGATTCATTGCAAGACTCAACGACATCTGATAATGAGTACCGGGCACTGAGAAGGAAATATTTGCTGCTGGAAGAAGAAAGCTTTGCATTAGGGAAGGAGTTGAGAGAGGTAGAAGATGAAGTCAAGACTCTAGAAGATGAGAAGCTAACCCTCTTGGACCAGCTTGTTGTGTTAGAAGGTCTGGTTGATCCTTCAGATATGCTGTTCCAGGAGGGGCCTCAATATGCTTAATTTCCACACCCCCCATCATTACAGGTTTTTGTGATTGTACATTGTTATATAATATCTTTGGATGCCTCTGCACTTTGATCAATAGAAGAAAACTCATTGTTTCATCCAAGATGTGTTTTGTTGGTGCCAGTGACTATCAAATACTTTCAAATATTTGAAAATGGAAAATCTGTAACTAAAAGCAGATGAACTTCTGATTTCATGTTATATGCTTTCTGAATTCTGATGAGTATGCTTGAGACATTGAGATGCTAAAAGTGGCTCCAAATTGGTTCTCAGCTGTGTTTAGTACTGTTCATATTGTAGATCTCATGTTCAGATAACTCTTACAAGAAAATCGTAGATGCAAACTGTAAAGTGTAAACTTGAAATTGAGTTCTATTGAAAGAGCAGAAGTTTTCTGGTTTCTCTGACCTTCTTAAGTTGTGTTTAAATGGGCAATCAACTATATCATGAATGAACGTGGCCTGCTAAGAGAATTCTTGCCCTTGCAAACAAAGGAGCAGAGAGAAACTATAGATAATGACAAGTCGGGCGTTTCATACGCGAATCTATCAGTATTTGATATTTGGTATCTTGGAGATGATCATGAAAGGCATCAAAGTTACATGTTCTGGTATTGTAGAAACGCAAAGCATGAAATTGACATTGATTGATGCACACAGAAAGTGAATAAAAATAATAAACAAAAAAAGGAACAAAAATAATTCCTTGAATTCATATATGCCATCATATGTTGTATACCAGATGATCTGAAAATTTTGTCACTTGCCATGCTATCTCCGAGCCTCAAGCACTGTTGATAAACGTGGATATTGTTTGAAGTTTCTATTACTCTGCATCCACATAGGTCATAGGTGTATACAGGGTTTCTATCTATAAGTATCTCAGTTTTAATTTAACATGAACGTATACAGCTTCTTATCTCATTAACCCCATGTCCGAAGGTGCAACCTGGACAACGAGAGGGCTGGTTACCCTTAATTTTCCATTCTTCCATGACAAGTACCCGAATCCATAGCCTTTTGGTGGAGAAGTCAACTTGAAATGCACAGTAAAGTTGACCTTTTGCCCAGAGCTGCTGAAGATTAGTCGCTCTGGAACAACAGTAACGGTAACTCCAACAGGTGAAGATACAACAGCTTTGTAAATACTTCTTGGTTTCCCAACGTTTGTGACAGATCTAGTCACTGAAAATTTGTCTTTAAGATTGGGCACTGTGATAGATGGATAATTCAGGTCGGAAGCTGCTGGGAATTTCTGATTACATGTGCTATTGTCTCTTGTGACAAGATGGAGTGACTTCTCATCATAACCAATCGAGCATAGAAAAACTGTATAATCTATTGGTTGTGCATCGTAGATGAGACCTGGGCTAAGGACTTTTCTTGGATTTACAAAACCTGATCCATAATCAAAAGCATTACCCCTTCTTCCTTCAGGATCCACCGTGATTGGTTTGTGGTTCTTGTCAAGGGCAGTAGCTGCAATTTTCATTTGAAATGGAAGGCTCAATTGCAACTTTTAAGGTTCTAGAAATATAGTTAAGATCCAATGACAAAACAATCCATCAAACCAATTAGTTGATGGTCTAGAAACCTTTGTGATTCGGAAAAAAGAAAGAATAACTGGCATTATGAACAAGAATGGCTTGGAACTTGAAACATACCAGTTGTTATTATTGCTGATTTAATAGCTGATGGAGACCATGACGGATGAACAGCTTTAATTAAGGTTGCAATCCCCGTTACATGAGGGCAAGCCATGGAAGTTCCAGAAAGAATGTTGAATTGCATTTTTCCAACAGCTGGCGACCAGGCTGCAATAATGTTCATACCAGGAGCAGTAACATCAGGCTGCAAAGATCAAAAGCTGAACAATGAGAAGGAAGAAACAGTAAAACAAAGTATCATAGAATTTAAAATTGTGAAGACAGTAAGCTCAATTAAGGGAAATCAAATCTCTTCTTAGATGATATTGAGGAATCTTACTGTTATTACCGAAACAAGCTTAAAATCATACATTCATCTTTGTCCATTAGAAAAATCAGACGTGACTATAGTCAAATTGAGAAGAAAAGCAGTCATCAGGGTTTTAACTGTTTTCATATTTCCTGATGCTCAGTAGAATAATTTACCTTCAGAATCTCTGGGTTCAAGGCATTGGGACCTTTAGAAGAAAATGCTGCAACACGGGGTGCCGGTTCAGATCCCAATACTGTCTTTGCAGGGAAAATCTTAGATATGGCTTGGCTGAAAAATAAGAAATAGCATATATCAGAAAAATAAGCTTGAGCTCTATAACACTCAAGTCAAGAATGGAATAACCTTGTATGACTAATGTAAGATAAAATCTTGTTCCCTATCTTCTTTCCAACAACAGCTGAAGGGATCACAAAGGGTATAGCTACATCCTTGCTTGCCTCATCTACAAGAATCATCCCAACTCCACCAGCTTCTTTCACTACAATGCTCTTTCTGAGCTTTGACTCAGTTGAACTCTCAGCATGTCGACAAACCAGAACTTTCCCTCTGGCGTTGGTACTGTTCAAGGAACTCTCCAGACAGTAACTACAAACAAGTGGCATAGTAAAAATAACTAAAGGTTCTCGTAGGCATGGCCACCTTAATAACACTGACTTCCAAATACCCGCTGCTTCACCTGGATTGGTAAGGCGTAAAGTATCCTGCATAGGCTTCAGAGGCAGAGATAATCCTCGCAGATGCATTCATTTTGCAGAGACTTAAGCTTTCTCCCTATTTGATGAATGAGAACCAATAAGGTGTTGTAACATACTAAAAGAATTATTTAATGCAAAGAAGACAACTTTACCGTGAAATTAGCACCATCTCCAAGTACAATCTCAGAGGTAAAATCCCGATCTGTTGAACTAGCTGCAATTGTGAACATCCATGGGGCAAGATTTGTCACAGAACCTTCATTTCCTTCATTTCCAGCCGAAGCAACTACCAAAATCCCACGGCTAGTAGCATGAAATGACCCGATGGAGATGGCATCACTGAAATAATCTCCCTGGGGAGCCTCAGGACCCAAAGACAGTGATAAGATGTGAACCCCATCTCTAATTGCATCATCAAAGGCTGCAAGTAAGTCAACATCATAGCAACCCGAGTCCCAACATGTCTTGTACACAGCAATCCTGGCCATAGGTGCACCTCCCCTAGCCCCTCCGGCTGCTAATCCCTTATAATTCATGTTTGCCACATAGCGACCAGCAGCAGTTGATGCCGTGTGGGAACCATGACCAGAACTGTCCCTCGGAGATCTAAACGACACTGTCTCTACTATATCTTCTTCAGCTTCATAGCCACTCATATAGTATCGTGCTCCAATCACTTTCCTATGCCACGAATAATTGAATATTTCAATAACACTGAGCATCGACCTATCAATAACACTTCATGCAGTAAATGACAATACATGGAACAGCTATGGTAAACCTGTTGCAAGACGAAGCATTAAATGCTTCACCCGATTCACACTGCCCCTTCCATTTGGCTGGCACTGGAGGCATGCCAGCGTCACTAAAACTTGGGGATTCAGGCCAAATTCCTGCATCATTGTGAACAAAAGTCCAACATTTACTGCAATTAGTATTTCATATCAATTACTATTGCAACATTTAATTACTATTATCAATTAGTAATTGAGTATAGCAAAACAAGAGATGCAAAAAGCCAAAGATATTAATGAGTAAGTGCATACTAGGATAAACAAACACGGTAAATGACTTATGAAGTGTAGCATAAATCAAGAAAAAAGGCTAAGCATTAACTCAATCCTCAATGAAGTGGATCTAGATATTTCATCTGCCTATTGGTTTCAAGATGAAAGGTTTATGTATATATGAAGCAGAGATTTATTTCATATGCGCGGTCATTCATACTGCTGGCCTACTTGTAATTAAAATGCAGCTTTAGTGAACTAAATGGCCGACTGGTAGAAAGCCTCTATGAACAGAAGTATAAAACAAAATGCATTGCTCTTTCCATAAGTAATAAAGAAGGGAAGTTTATGTACTGCAAAACATTTACTAAGAAGGATAGAATACTTAAGCAGCACAGTACAAAAACAATATTGGTTAGTGGTCAGTTACTGACCAGTATCAATGAAGCCCACAATAATATTGACTTGATTCTTGGTAGAGAATCCAGGTATCTCCATAGTTTCTTCACCCATAAGACCCATGAAATCCCACGAGTGAGTAGTATGTAGCCTTCTCTTCATATTTGGAAACACAGAAACCACTCCTGGCATCTCTGTCATTTTGAAAATTGAGATGTCAGACACAGCATGGTTTAGCAATGTTTGCATTTGGAATGGCACCAAACTTACGGGCAATTTGGGAAGCTTGCTGGTCTGTCAACTTGGCAGCAAAGCCTCTGAATCCATGCTTGTAACTATAAATGTGAGATGCCTGTGCTTGCTCCATGCTGTTGTGAATAATTCACTAACCCAATCAGAAAAACAAGAAGAAAAAATAAACATAGAAAAATGAATCAATGCCGTATTAAAAAGACCTTCCAGTGTGAACCACAGCAAGCATTTGTTGGTGTTGTCTCAAAACGTCAAGTGGGTCCTCACCTGTAGTTGTTCCCATGTACACGACATAAACCTGTGTCAAGTGCGAGTTAAAAGACAAAGCCAAAATCCAGAAAATTGTTAACAGAGCAGAAAGAGCTAAAGCAAAAAAGCACCTTCGCAGAAAGACAGATGTTGTTTTCTGCAAGAAAAACACCAACCAACAAATAAAAGAAGTAGCAACAACTCCTATGAATATCATAACCTCCCAGTCCCAATGAAGACATTTTTCCAAGGAAGAAAAAGAAAGAGCCCGCCAGGGAGAGCAATGTTTTAAGGTATGGTATGGTTTCTACTTTGTATTCTAGTTGGGAATATTGTGATTATTGTTTTTTTCGGTATGTGTGTGTGTGTGTGTGTGTGTGTGTGATAATAATTAACAATAATAATGAAAGAGTGCACTCCACTGCAACCGCTAGTGCGGAGGGCGGATGAAAGAGAAAGAGGGACACATTGCTTTTGCTTTTGAGTTTTGATTCTTGAAGCAACAAACAATGGAGACTTGAGCCCTGAGAGCCTCCTTATTCTTATTATTATTATTATTATTTTTGAGAGGGAGAGCCTCCTTATTAAACTAACAATACTTGCAAGTTACCCTAAATTCCGGAGGAGGCCGTTAAAACTAAGTTGAGACAACAAATGGGAAATGCCGAAATGGGGAAATCTCTTCTTCAAATGTTTCAAAAAAAAAAAAAGGTCAGGCTCTGGCTATCTTTACTCTTTCCATCAACATCAAACACGACTTAGATTATTTGCACTCACGAGAGCACCTATCGTAAATGGAAAATGATTAAGGCACGTGGGCCTTAAAAGCACGGCACGATTAGAGATGGATCAAAATACGGCACGTGAAAAAGTATGTTATAAGCACGTTTTATTGGTGGCTAAAGACGCAACCCACGTGGCATCAATGGCACGTGGGCTAAAGTATATTTGTAAAAAATTTTTAATAAAAAGTAAACATAAAATGTTATGATTATTTTATTAGCATATATTTTTTTAAAATTAATTTAGTCTTAGTTTAAAAAAATTCTAATTATTTTATATTTAAAATTTATTAAATGAATAAATGATTTCATGATTTTAATAAATAAAATTATAAATATAATGATTTTATAAATAATAAATCTAAACTTAAATAACTTTAATATTTCATTTATGAAATCATAAATTAGTCAGAAGAGATATGTTTCATTTGTGAATAAAATATTTTTCACATTTACACAAAATATAAAATAAAATTACGAATGAAATATGTTTTATGATAAATTAAAAGTTACATTTTCATTCAACGGAATGTTAATTGTTCATTTAATAAAAATTATTTTTATTATTATTATTATTAAGTATATTGGTGATGAGTTTGACAAAGGGCCTGTTGGCTTGAAAAAGCACTCTGGGTCCGTGGGCTTTTTGAAGCACGCCCACTTAAAAAAAAAAAAGGCTCGCAGGCTTTTTTTGGGCAGGGCGCACTCGTGCCGTGGGCCGTGCCATGCTTGAGGTTTTGAAATTTGGGCATGGCACGGCCTGTTCACATGGTGGGCCGTGCCCTGCTGGTCCGTGGGATCTTACGGATCGAGGTTTGATGCCGACACGACTCGTTGGCCATCCTTAATCGTATATTATATTTATCTGACAATAACTTTCAGATAAGAAAACACCTAGTTACATTTTACTTTTCTTGTGTGATTTGTTGGCCATGAAAATGCACATGACATGAGCTCGTTAATTTTAAGTAATTTGATGGTAAATAAATAATAGGTAATTATCTGGTGGCTACCACTTATTAAGTAAAACTTCTGTAAACCACCTACTTTTCAAAGAAACATCTCCCTCTCACCTTTCCGTTAACGACATCAGTTTGCCATCATAAGGGTAATATTGTTATTTAGTTAAAAAAAATATTTAATTAATTATATAAAAAAATAAAAATCTTTAGTTAAAAATAAAAATATTGTATTTAGTTAAAAACTATAAATATTCTATTTTTAAAAAATAAATATTTAATTATATAAACAATATCATTTTTGTTTATAAATAAAAAAATCAAACAATACAAAATCTTATATTTAATTAATTATAAATAATTTTTGTAATTATTGTATTATAGGGGAAAAATAGTCTTTACGTAGAAAATCACTAACAGCAGTTAACTTTTTTAACATAAAAGTGCTTGGGAGATATTTCTTTAAAAAGTAAGTAGTTTATAGATACAATCTTAAAATTGAGTGGTTTACATAAGTTTTACTTAATAAGTGGTGGCCACTAGATAATTACCCATAAATAATTATTGTTAGATATTACTTTAATTTTTTATATTTATCATGAAATTACTTGAAATTATTCAATATTTATGTCAAAATTTTAACTAAAAAATTTAAATAAAAATAATCTAACCCATATATATAATACAATTCTTTCTTCTTGAAGAATTACACGTATATAAAGTGGGAGGACAATTACATATTAGTACTCCGCATTCTCCATGAATTGCGTGCAAAACCTCAATGCATCTGCCTGACTGCCTGCTATTGCTATTTGCCTATTTGGTCATATTAAAAGTGGGACTTAAACAAGGCCAAAACTAACTTCCACCAGTTGGAAGGTACGTCATCTTTTGTGCTGTTGTAGTATAGCCATTGGATTCAAGACTAGTAAAATCAAACGGCTGATAAAAAGATAGACAAAAAAATAACATGAAGTCATGAATGGGTCCAGCCGGTGGAAACAATCTCAAGTAACCGAAGATTAATGAAGTTAAATCGAAAATAACCCTAGAATTGAAGTCTCTGCATCAATCGGTGGGAACTCACTTGGCGTTGTGAAAAAAACCCAACCATTTGTCTCATCATGATAAACGCGAACATCGGTAATCGGTCTGCCGCTTTCGGATGCCGATTACATGAACACAAAGGTAGATTGCATTAACAGAGGCTTGGGATTTTGGTTCTTGTGTTTGAATTTGTAAATGGGTTTTCATGTCATGGATTGCATGTTTTGATTCGTTTGTTTCGTTTGAGATAGGGAAGGTGGTTATGGTCATTATGGATGAAAAATCAGATTTGAGTTTTTGTTCTATATTCCGTTGAATTATGAAATCCTGCGAAGAAATATCCATTGGCTTTGTTTCGCGTTTTGCAGTCTATACAGCAAAATAATAGAACAAATGGTATAAAATAAATGGTCGAAGTTGATAATATCACTTTTAATGTATTTCGCAGAAGCAAAAATTTTTATTTTGTTATAATTGTTATTTACTTCATGTGTGTGTAGTGAAAAATGAAGAACTTCGTGTATGTGATAGCACAGTCACAATGGACGACTGTGATCTTGTTATCGCTGCCACAGTATTTCACACCTATTTCTTACTACCATAACCAAGCAGACTCGACCTAAACGGCTGCCAATTTCCTTTCAATTTGACGCTACCAAACACGAGCCGTTAGATCAACCTCCCAAACATCCAACGGCTACAATACTAGACGACAAAAAATGTCGTACCTTCCACCAGTTGGAAGGCAGCTGGACCCCTTAAACAACACAAAATTAAGATATATCCTATGTAAAATTGGTAATATATCTGTGAGAATATATTTATAGATTTGATTAAGATTTGATTTGATTGGAGTGGTGATCAGAGACGGTGATGGAACAATGATAACTGCAGCCGTAAACCGAATGAGATTTTATTGAGATGTAGCCCAAGCAGAAGCAGCAGCAGTAAATATTGGCATGCAGATTGCAATAGATGCAGAATTAGCACCATTGATTATAGAAATTGACTGCCAAGAAGTAGTTGATTTTGTTTTACAAAAGAAGAGCAGTAAAACTGAAATCTCTTGGAATATTGCTGAGATTCAGAACAAGATGAAATTGCTCAAAGACAAAGTAAAAGTTCATCATATCTCAAGAGATTGCAATGCAATTACTCATACTCTAGCTAAGATGATTTTAATTAGTGAAGATACTTGTGTTTGGAAGGACTCGTTCCCTTTTTAAATTATGTCTATATTTTCAAATTTCAGTCAATAAAAATAAGTCTTTCTATCAAAATAAAATAAAAATAAAATAAAATAATAGATTTTCACTGACGACATGGAAATTCACGGGAATCTTATTAATAGATGGCGGTATGAATCATGATGAGCCCACTCCACATTCAACGCCCCACTATTATATGTCGATTGTGTTTGTCGCGCGATGAATGATTATATTGCATACTTTACAAAGTGGGTTAGTTGACTACTACCTGCCTTGCCCATACTATCATGTGATGTTGATATTATAACGAATTTTGATTAAAAGACGATGGCCATTATGCTCGACATCGATATGCCTAAATGATAGCCTCATCTCATTTACTATTACTCAACTCAAACTTATAATTGCTGAGTTCATTGCTTGCCTTGTTCCCCATCTTAGTTATTCTTAGAAGCCAATTAAATGATTAATCATCCTTCGTATTTGATCATCACAATCAACTTAAATATGCATATCAGCATTTGCTGTGGGTTTTGACTTTAGTTGTTTTCAATCGGGCCCTTCATTTGCTCGAGGTGATTTAAGATGCATCCATTCATAAAAGGCTCTTCATCATCCAATAGTAAATGAATGTTTTCGCTAAGAGTTAGGACTATTGATTGGTATCCATGTAAGAATCTCTTAAAATTTTAAGGAATTTAATGATAAATATTGAAAGTCAAATTAGCATTTAATGATGACTATTTATTTACCATTAAGTTTTTTAAAATCAATGACTCAAGATTTATATAAAAAATTTAAGTTAAAATAAGCAAACCCTTTTAATTTATATAAACCTATTTTTCTTATTTGCTCACTCTTTATTTAAAAATAGTAAGAGAAGTGTATTTAATTTAGGCTTTTAAACATCAAAGGGGTTTTATAGCAAATGTGTAAAAGATTTTTTTTAAGAAAATACGTACAATAAATGTTTGTGTAAAGAGATTTTAGCATTTAATATGTGAATCTAATTAGATATAATGTGTTCTTGAAAGTAATTTCAATATAATCAAACTAAATATTCAAAAGAGATTTTAAAAGGATGAAAGAGGTGCTGATAATCCAATTCTTTGGCTAATGGAGGCATTTTTTTTCTTACAGAGAGGCGTACATGTTTGGTGAGATAAATTGTAGGCTGAATAGATAGGTTTATTCTTGATATTTCACCCCTTTAGATTTTCTCACCTGACCCCATTTTTCAATTAATACCACTTATTTTTAAAATTACCCTTATTAAAAAGGAAAAAATATTCACTGATATTTTACACTTTATAAAAAATACACCAAAATTATTATTATTATTATTTTTTTTTAGTCGTCCACTCAAAATTTAAAAAATGTATCATTAATTCATTATTCCATGGCCGCCTTAACTCAATTGCAAATTTGATGATGTATAAGGATAAAATTGTAACTTCATGTTATTGTTTCTATTTTTTTTAAAACAAATCTTTTTATTGTTTTATTTTTTTCCGTTTTCTTTACCAAACCCTATCCATCCTTAATCTGATCTCTTAACTCTCTAGCAAACTCCAACCTCCTTTATCCTTAATGTCTCTCAATTTAGCTAACCCTAGCCAACTTGCCCCCATACTTTTGCGTAGAAGCAAGCAGCCAATGGTTGTTTCTTGCTTGGCCGTGCGCGACCTAAGAAGAATTTGGTTCAAGCTTTTTCTCATCTCTTCCGCTCTCTACTCTTAGATTCCGATGTTGTTATGGGTGGGATTATGTTGACTAGCTTGTGGGATTTTTGTTAGAGTCTTGGTTCAAAGAAACAAAGGATGGCGTGACGGTGGCGACGGCTTGTGCAGCGGAAACAATGGCGGCTAGGGTTTTATTGTTGCCATTTTTTTCAAGTTTTTATTTTATTTTATTTTTTTGGTTGCAAATTGAATGTTTTGTCCTTTATAAACGTTTTGATGTATTTTTAATAAAGTATAGAACATCAGGTCAATGAATATTTGTCTTATTAAAATTAAACATATTTTTTCTTCTTTTCTTTCTCATCTCACCCACTTTTCTCTCTTCCACACAGGCACCACCATCATTCTATTATTTTCAGAGAAGTGATATACGTCCCATTGGAACCACAAGCCACACTGCTTCACGCAAGAGCAAAGCGCCACCACGCCCCATTTCGCACGACGCAGAGCAGGGCCTCTGCATCTTGCCATGCAATGCGTTACAAAGCACCGCCACGTCACTTGCGCGCCACCAAGGAGGCCACCACTCGCACGCCGCAATGCAAACTCATTTTGGAATTTTGCTCAAAATTTCGTTTCACTGTTTCCTTTTTACAAATATCATCTTCTTTTAATTTTGAATCGATAAATGTTATTTTATATAAATCATTTTAATTGGAGTTTGGAATAATAATTCTGAAAATATACAATGTTAATTTAAAAGTGAGGGCTAATGATAAAAAGTTAGGGGTCAAATATTAATACTTTTAATAAAAAGACTACATGATGGGTAAGTTGGGTTTAGAAAGATACAATGAAGCTTTGTTACCCATTTTGTCATAATAAATAAGAGTTGAACTATTGACACCTCTCTATAATCCTCTTAAAGCCCTTTTTCTTTGGAAAAAAAATAAAAATTAAATCTATTAAAATACTCATTAAACTCATTTACTTAATAAACATATTATTAAAATTTAAAAATTTTACTTTATAAACCCATGTTACTACCTAAAATACCATAGTTTAAACTAAATTATTGTAATTACTCTTTTTTTTTTCACCGCTTTTTCATCCCTTCCTTCATCTCTCCTTCTTACCCAAATCTTTTAATTTTCTTTTCAAAGTTCTTTTTCTCCCTAATATTTCATGCGTTAAACAAGACCCTTAAAATTTAAGAAATAAACTGATGATAAAATCACATTTTCAATGGATGCAGTTCTTGCATGGGCTTTTAGGAAAACTTCAATGAAGAGAGAGAATTCGTTGACGGGAATAAATTATTGGTTGAAAATTGAAATCAAGAGGGAGTTTTATTAATGAAAATGCAAATATTTAACAAATTCCTTGAAATTTCATTCCATTAATCAACAGAAGTGTAGATGAAGAACATAAATTCAATAAACAGGTAAAAATTCAAAGAAACATGAGAATCGTATACACAAAAGAAATGGCTTGAAGATGGACGTGAACAATATAATTTTTATTTATTAATTGATGATTATATTGTCTTCTCTATAATAATAATTTACGATGTGGATAATTTAGTAAAATAATTTTTTTATTAAAAAGTAAGGTGACATTTTTTTTTATCTGAAATATGAATAGATCTGAATTAGTTTGAATTTTGCATAAAGTTATGTCTGGATCTGAATGATATTTTTTTTTTCTGAATAGCTAAAAATGAATATCAAGTTGTTTTTTCAACTTAAAAAATCTGAAAACTAGTATTTTTTTATTTGTGTCTTTATAAATTATAAATGTTAAACAAATAATAAACATCTTGTTTGGGGAAGAAATGTAAAAAGCAATAATAGATCGCCACGTGTACACTTAGAAGATTTTCACTTAAAATGGGAACCTAGGGTGCTTGGGATGCCCCGAGTACTCTACTTGTACTAAGTGATTCTGATTGTCAAAAGTACCTATGATACCCCAATGACCTCTCAGGGTACCCCAATCTATCTCTTGTTACTATCGTCAGCAAGGGTACCTAGAGTACCCTATCTGGAGTACCCTACTTGAGATACTTCAGACGCACCCAAGGAATTAAGGGGTATGCCGTACGTAAATGGGACGGTCACATGATCTTCAAAATATCCTCCATGTGGCTGTCCTTATCTCCAAAAGATAATATTTGATTTGGCACAATCAAATAGAGGATATCTTGTCAATAAAGAGGAGACAAACAAATGTTTTGGTCATTGTTTCCTTACAAACTGTCCGAGACAACCTCTCATGGAATATTCAAGATTGCCCAAAAAAGATATGCCACGTGTACCAAATGATAAAATCTGTTATTAACGGCTGTAATATTCCCCATGCTCATTTCTAACGGACTACCCAAAAAGGTAAAAGGTGACAAAAGAAAGAGGAATTTTCTGACATTGATAGTAAAATCACCATTGGAAAACGTGCCACATGGTGGGGTACCCCATCAGCGTTATAAAAGGACAATCAAGTTTATTCTTCCACATGATTTCACCATTACACACACACACAATACAAAAGGCCGGAACCCTTCTTCTTCTACCTCTTTCTCCATTTTCATAGAGCTGGTAAGCTCTCCACTCCTCAAAAGCTTGAGTTGTTGACTTGAGCGTCGGAGTGTGATCGCCGGCCACCACCGACTTCACCTCTAACCTCATTTTCTTGGTTTCGTAGGTCTCGGGCACTTCTCCAAACACTCCCCTTAAAAATCTCAGCTTTCCTCCATTAACACCCACCTTGCAACCACTTATCTCCATTAAAAAGCCAAAACAGCCTGCACTCGGCTGTTTTACACCTTTTTGGTGTAACAGCCAAAACAGCTCAGAGAGATACCTCTTAACCCGAAAATAAATTTCATTATTTTTGGTGGGTTTTACACCTTCGCTCGGCTTACCCAAAATCCATTGAAAACACATCTCAAAGAACATAAAGATAATATATTATCATAACATAAATCATATTCAATTAAATACAACTGTTTAATATTCTATATTAGTATATGTTATATTGTTAATCAATTTGATTATAGTTTATGATGTTTTCTTATGAAAAAAATATTCATTAAAAATTATGAAGATAAATAATGCTAATTTGAAGAAAATAAAAAGATAAAAATAATAATTGTCTACCACTATATATTATCACAAGTTATAGAGATGGGTAATAATGTTAATTATTAAATTTTATTTAGGTAAGAGTGGAAATTAATTAATTAGATAAAGATATTTTGGAGGATATTTTTTAATGATATCATTAAGACTTTCTAAAAAAATTAGATTAATAACTTAATGAATGAAAATTTTTATTAAGTTGAAAAAATAAATATACTTAATGATTTAACTGATTGAAATTAAATCAATTAAGTCATTAAATTAAAAAAACAAACGGCCCCTAAGTCTAATGGGTATGTTGATGGGTTTAAATAACCATACTCTAAAAAATTTCCATAACAACTCTTTAATTGACAAAAATAACCTTAAGGCAAACCAATCATATTTCCTCCTTAAACCCCAGTCCTTCAATTTCCTCATCAATAGAGTTTTCTTGTTTCCTCTCTCACAAACTTTTGATTAATTTCCTTTTCTCCATTATACAAAACCCTATGCAAGCGTCTTCAAGTGTGCCTATTACACAACATGAATAAGATTATGAGAAAACAATAGAAAATAAAAGTCAACTTTAGAGATTTACCTGGCAATTAAAGGACTAATCTAAGCATTCAAACTGAGTGAACAAGTGAGAGTAGACTGAAGAAAAAGAAAGAGGCTAACTGAAGAGTGAAAGACTTAAAAAAATAAAGGTCGGCTGCTCTAATTTTACTTTACATTTAATTATTTTGTCTTATTATCATTTAAATTTACAAAACTAATCTTTAAGTTTTAAGATTTTTAATTACATGCTAAATACCACTAATATGCTATGAATAAAATTTACACAATTGTTAATAAAATTTTAAAATAAAATAAAATAAAGGTAAGTGGATATAGATTTGGATTTATAAATTAAGATAGATCCATATCTTCTCTAGATCTGCCTTAAATTCGCATATCGATATCTAAATCCAATCTAAATACATTTTAGACTGATATCGGATTTGGATCACGTGGATCTTAGGTCAGATCCAATTAATTGCCATCCCTGCCTATTGGATATCATATAGAGAGGCACTTTTAGCACCCCTGTATTATCCTTTTAAAACTCTATTTTCATTTATACTCTATTTAATACCAAAAATACCATTTCCTTCTAAATTATCATCCTTCGTTTATGAACCTTGTGATTTCCAAAAGTTTACTCAGTCTTAAAATTCTTTTGTAGACTTCTTATCTCACCCTCCACATAAACAATCCTATAAGTGATAACTTCTTTTAAAGTTTTGTTATCTCTGTTCTTTTTCTCAAATTTTTTCTCCTTCAGAAAATTCAAAACCACTAGCTTCCCAATAATAAAAATAATTAATCTTAGAAACAAAGAAAAGGAACAGGAGATTATTTTAAATATATATACAAAGAGTCATAAATTGAAAAAATTATAAAAATGAAAATTGTTGAAACCTGTTTCTTGTAGCTTTCCTCCTAAGGTAGGAAGAAAAGATGAATGTCTTATCTGCACACATTGGAAACAAAAGAGCAGTGAAATGGGGCCGGAGAAGGGGATTTTTGGAGTGGGATGCTTATGTCAGTGACTAGCGAATTTGAATTGAATTATTAAATGTTGGAGTTTTTGTGAACTTACCTCGCTTTTAGAGAGTTTTGAGTATTTATATTATCCCAAATTTTTATGTGAGTGGGTCCTTTTATTTTAGTGAGTGTGAGGAGTTATTAGCTTATGGTAAACTTCTTACGAAATGAAATGATGCACGATGGTTACAACTTCATCTCCTTTCTTTTAAGAAGTTGTGAGATAATGCGCAAGAGTAATGTTAGGGGGAGAGTATAGTGAGAAAAGAGTGAGAGAATTTTACCATCTCTCTTTACCCACCTACTTTCGCTCTTCCCTTTCTTTTTTATTTCTCTCACCCTTCTCTCACCATTCTCTCTCCAAACATTTTTTAATGCGCAATTGACATAATTCAACTTTTGAGGTGGTAGAT
Organism: Clausena lansium; assembly: GCA_030449835.1. Taxonomy (NCBI): domain Eukaryota; kingdom Viridiplantae; phylum Streptophyta; class Magnoliopsida; order Sapindales; family Rutaceae; genus Clausena; species Clausena lansium. The sequence goes on along the minus strand of JASUUF010000224.1, from coordinate 133,893 downwards.
TCTCACTTAGGCTATTGTTTGAAAAAATTTCCTTAGTTTAACTGCCACTTCTAGATTTTAGGCTCACAGCCCGATTTTCTTTGACTAATTCATCTTCGCAGCTTAGGAATCATTTATTCTAACTAGAAATCTTTCCTGAAGTGGAATCAATATAAAAATCTAAATTTAAAGAGTTTGCAGCAAAAGACCTATATATATATATATATATATTCGGGATTTGCTTCATTATTACAGATTTTTTTCTCAAAAATTTTATTTATTTTCTTGTTGATTCACAAAAAAGATTTTGTATTGATTCTTGGAGTAGTAAGGGTAGATAGAAAAATGTTTCTGTATATCTTTTCAATGACAAATTTTAGAAACAAATAGGATTTACAGATTAATTGAGCATTTTTTAATATCTGTCAAATCCTTTTTGATAGTCTGATATTTTAACAAAATAAGTTGTTTTGTTCGAACTAATATTTGTTTTTTGAGTTAGAGATCATTTTTTCTTTTCTTTTGTGATTTTATATATTTCATTTTTTATTCTGCTTATTCTATTAGTTAGATTTTTCACTTTTTTTGGTCTAGAGAATTTTGTCCAATCCATTGATGAAATTTCAATAGACGGTTCATAAATCCATATATGATATCTCGCAAGTATAAAAGAGATGAGAGAGAAAAAATTGATGTTACTTATATATTATTATTTGTCATTATAAATAATTTGAGTCCAGTTATGTTAGAGATGCTTTAACGTGAAACATTCCTTTATAACCACAAGATCAAAGTTATAACGTATTTTTACTATTTATTAATTTGATGGTATGGTTACGAAGAAGTGCTCCACAGTGGAGTATCTCCAACATAGCCATTGCCATATAATTTTAGTATAAGAAAATTTGTTAAAAGCACCAAACTATCATATAAGAGTGGGTGTGGGGCTGTGGGTGAGTGCTTTTTTTTTTTTTACATTAATATTACAATCAGACTATAACTCATATTATATGAGCCTGCTACTGTTATTTACAAATCAGACTATTACTGGGACTAGTTTACATTAATCGTATGAAGCTCGAGGGACGTGTACTCCACTTATATTTCGAAATAGAGCAGACTACCTCAACTCAATTATAAGATATAATTGAAGAAGGACTTAACGCTCGACTAAAGGCCGAGTGGCGGGTGAGCACTACTTAGTATTTATATGTGTGCTATCAGTTGTGTCAATATATTTATTTAATAAATCGTATTAAATTAGATTAAAATTAAGGGTAATTTTTCGCACATCCCCAAATGAATTGACATATAGCATTATACACCGAAAGGAAATAACATTATGTATCGTGCCCTCAATTTTGTTAGTTTTTCAGTTATTATTAATGGAACTGTTTAAAGTTTTGTTAAATGTCAGAAATGCCCCTTATTTTGAATTAGAAAAAAATTAAATGACGCAAATGTCTAATTCAATATTTGACAGCTATGTTAAAAACCCTCAATTAAAGATAATTACACAATAATCACCATCAAGTAACTTGTCAAATAAATTTAATTTCACCATTAGTTGATAATAGTTTAACAAATATGAGATCTTTGCTTCCAATGGAAACCCTGCTTAACTTCTCTTCTATTCTATTACCCACTATGACTTCTTTGCCTCCTCAATTATTAGTGATCCCCTTATTGCCAATAATGTGGTGAGCCCTAACACACCTAGCAGGAATTTGCTTCAATGATTTTACTGGCAATGGATTATTAGCACTCTGTAGGGATGGCAATGGACACCGCCTGTAGCAGAGATTTGCCATTACCAAACCCGCACCTGCACAAAATTTAAATTATCAAACCCAACTGCAACCCGCTGCGGGTTTTAAATTTTTTTAAGAAAACCCGCCCGCTGTGGGTTTTGACAATTACTAAAATAAAAAATGTTCAATATATAAATTTATAATAATAATCTAAAATTTCACATAACATATTCAATTCTAAATTTAATCAATGTAAATGAAATTTTAAATTCCAACATCAATCTAAAAAAATTTCTCAAATTTAAATATAAAATATATAAATCCATAAAAAAAAAAAAACATAAGCTAGTATCAAAGAGCAACAATTATCATTTCATATTATCATTCAACAAAAGCTCCAAAAGTTAAGATCTTCATTTCATTCATCGCCATTAACACCTATCAACATAATTCCTACAACAACGATTAATATTAATATTAAGTTAAAGATTAATATTAAAATCATGACAAAATAATTGATGAGCATAAAATATATACATATTTTACTCTTTATTATATAATTGCTAGTTATTATTATTTGTTATTTTTAATTAATTATATTATTTTATTGAATATGGAATTAATTGGAGAGTTTGGATAAAAAGGGCATGAATAAGTTTAAATTGGGAAGCAATAAAAATTAAATTGGAAGAAAAAGATATAGCCATGAATTAATGGAATCCAAGCCGAAGAAATCAAAGCAATTACTTAATCCAACACATGAAGATTGATCTTGTCAATTTCCAATTAAGCTTGCACGTGAAGAAGAAATAAGAAAGTGAAGAATTAAATGTGGCAATTGCATGTGCATGGCATTTTCTATTTTGGAAAGCAATATGGGACCCGTGAGCTAGAATTAGAGTTGGAAACATATTAATGGTTTGTGGTATAAGGTGGCGTAAATTAGGAAGCTTTATTTTAAAATTGGGAAAGGATTTCAATTAGAATCGAAAAAGGATTCGTTTAGAATTGATGAAGGATTCGGTGGCCAAGCATTATATTGGCCATGTAACAACTGAATTGCTGCTGTCCGCTTCTTCTCTCTTCGTTTGCGTCTCTGTCTTCTCTCATTCAAAAACCAAAGCTCCTTTTTATAATGCTTGGCCACCGAATCCTTCATCAATTCTAAACGAATCCGTTTTGGATTCTAATTGAAATCCTTTTCCAATTTTAAAATAAAGCTTCCTAATTTACGCCACCTTATACCACAAACCATTAATTTGTTTCCAACTCTAATTCTAGCTCACGGGTCCCATATTGCTTTCCAAAATAGAAAATGCCATGCACATGCAATTGCCACATTTAATTCTTCACTTTCTTATTTCTTCTTCACGTGCAAGCTTAATTGGAAATTGACAAGATCAATCTTCTTGCGTTGGATTAAGTAATTGCTTTGATTTCTTCGGCTCGGATTCCATTAATTCTTGGCTATATCTTTTTCTTCCAATTTAATCTTCATTGCTTCCCAATTTAAACTTAATTTGTATATATCTTATGCTCATCAATAATGAAATAATCCATTCATTAATTTAAAAAATAATAGTTCATACGAAATTATAATAAGTATCTAATAATCTATGTATTAAGTTAAAGAATCTTAGTTCCTTACCTCATCAACAATATTTTCATCTTCAGAGAATTTGTTACTCCTTATTTTAGTAGAAAAATTTGCATCTATAAGTTTATCGAGAAAAAAGATAAATGATTATAAGTTTGTAATATATAATGTAATAGAGATATTATATCTTATTGAAATAAAAATGTATTTTCATACCATGCACACAATTAATTTTTAAGTTACGATTTTAGAAATTAGGAATTAGCCATACGTTTAATCATTTATTTATTTATATATTTTTAAGTTTACATATTATTTTAAATTAAAACTTAAAAAAATTATAAAGATACGGGTTTGACGGATACCCATATCAGCATTCGTTGGATTTTTGTTAAAAACCAAACCATTCTGCAACCCTCAAAATTACCCACAGCGACTGGGTTTTGGCGAGCGGGTTTGCGGGTACAACACTCTGCATATGAGCTTCCGAATTTGTCATTTGGCCGTTTATTAAATTAACAGAATTGGGGCGCAGTGCCACACGACATTTCTTTTTGGTGTGTGGTGCTATATGTCAATTCATTTGGGGCGGGCAAAAAATTACCCTAAAATTAAACCAACTGGCCAAATTGAAGGCGGCTTGGAATGTGACTGAGGTGTGAGGTCAGGGGTCAGAGGCGGAAAGCTCGAGAATAGAATAGAGAGAGGGGATGATTTTGATTTACCTCCCTCGCTCTTGAAAGAAATAAAATAAAAATTGGATTTTGTTTCTTTTGTTTATCGATGTACGTATGTTTCCATTTGTTAATTATAAGACTAGAATTGTTTGTTGTAACTGAAGAATTAGTGAAGTGAAGAAGTGCAGGCGGTGGGCAAATATGGCGCTTGGAGAGAGAGTGGAGCGTGAGCATGGATACCGAGAATATAAAGGAAACGAAGAATTTCCATCGAATATAATGCATACAATGATAGCCTTGGGGATATGGCTGGGCTTTATTCACTTCAACGTCCTTTTGATCCTTGTCTCCCTCATATTCTTCCCTCTCTCCATTTATCTTCTGTTAGTTCGTCTTCTCATTTCATTTTATATTTTAATTAATTAATCATAAATTTTCTTTTTGAATTCATCATTAATCAAAAGTAATATATATTATATATTTTATTTCATGCTTATCAATAATCAGAGTGTTCGGATTGCTATTGTTGTTTATGTTCATTCCCATCGACGAACATAGCAAATTAGGCAGAAGCTTGGCCAGGTACCTCTTCTGCTCTGTCTCTGCTTTTTAATTAATTAATTAATGTTTGTGTTTGTATAATTGTGTTTCTCAAACGATTATCTTCTTCAAATTGGGCCAGATATATCTGTAAGCACGCATGTAGTTATTTTCCAATCATTCTACATGTTGAGGATATCAATGCCTTCCATCCCGATCGCGCTTATGGTTTTTCTCTTTGCCTTTCTCTTTTCCTTTCATCAGTCCTATATTATCACTTTAATTAAACTGCTCTCTCATTGCCATCGCTTGCTTATCCCTCATCACCACCACCCCTTTTATGGATCTAAGTTGATGATGGTTATAATACTATCACAAAAACATTGTCTAAATTAATGTTGCTCTCATACTTTATATATTCACTACAATCTATTAGCTCAATGTGTAATTGCCAACTATATATATTATAATCAACACTGGAGGATATCAATTCATTTCTCCGAGCCAAGCACTCACTTTGTAAAGGTGTGTAATCATGAACAAAGTTTTGACTGCGTAATTTTAAGTTGCAATTACTTCATGCTATAGTTTTTGTTCAGCTTTGTTATCCTGAAAACTTTTCCTTTCCCCTCCTGCCTTCTTCTTTTAGATGCAATAGTCTTACATTGCACTTCTTGCAGTTTTTGCTTATGAGCCACATTCAGTTTTGCCTATTGGGGTTGTTGCACTTGCTGACCTCACTGGTTTCATGCCTCTACCAAAAATAAAGGTCCTCGCAAGTAGTGCTGTAAGACTTAATTTCCCTAAATTCTTGTCGCTGTATATAACTAATAGAGCCCCTCCCTTGCCCCTCTCTTACAAAGTGTTTATAAATCGAAAGGTATTCTACACACCGTTTCTGAGGCATATATGGACATGGTTGGGTCTTGCACCAGCTACAAAGAAAAACTTCATTTCTCTCTTGGCTGCTGGTTATAGTTGCATCATAGTGCCTGGGGGAGTGCAAGAGACATTTCACATGGAGCATGGTTCGGAGGTAGTACTGCACTTTCTCTTGTTTTTCTCTATTTTTATGTATTGTATGCCATTATTAATTATGTCATGATTTAGTACAGTAATTTAAAAGACTTTGGCACTTGACAGTAGTATGTTACCAGGGGAATTTGTCGACAAATCTTGCAGGTTGTATTATAATTGTCATTTGTCGTGGTAGTTAGTACCATTATTAATTATTAGGATCATCCATTTCCTCTAAGCACCTAATCTCTTTCTTTAATCCTCCTGTTCAAAGCACATGCTTAGAGCAGCGAACATCTTCTTATAGAAATGACCTTGTAAGTACTCTGTTAATTCTTAGCTTGATTGCAGATTGCCTTTCTAAAGACAAGAAGAGGATTTGTTCGCACAGCCATAGAGATGGGCCGACCCCTGGTTCCAGTTTTTTGCTTTGGTCAGGTATTGATATTTCTTTTTGCACTGTTCTCATCTCTTAGCATTTTTTTGCAACGTTTTCATCTCTTGGCATTGTATTTTGATACTTGCATGCTGTTAGTGTTGTATTTCTGCAATTGCTTGTACTAGTCCTGCAACAAGATTATTTGCTTGCGGCTTCAGTTTCTAAGGAGTTTCAAGATTCATCCTTTTTCTTTATACATTTAAACTGGGATGGGGTTTTGAGATAGGTAGTTGTAACTGATTCTAACATTGTATATGGGTGATTGGTTATATTTTTGTATAACACAAATAGAGCTAGTCTTTGTTTTCTGAGTGGACAGCTGGTCCTCTATATGTTCTTTCATCTTCTTTATTAATACAATTTTCAGTTTCTTATATATAATAATAAAAAAAAAGATTATTTGCTTGCAGATTTGTGTCCTTCTTAATCTACTTCTTAACATTTCTTTTTTGCAACGTTTGACCCCTTGTATTTGTCTTCAATTTATTCATCTTGTTATTTAATGCTCTGTATCATGTCAGTTTCATGTGAGGCATCTCCTGTAACATTTAATTGTTTCTCCTTTTGTTTTTCTCAATTGTGCTACAGTCAAATGTCTACAAGTGGTGGAAGCCAGGTGGGAAGTTGTACCTCCAATTTTCAAGAGCCATCAAGTTCACCCCAATATACTTTTGGGGACTTTTTGGGTATTTTCTAAATTCCCTGAATGTTTATAATTGTCATGAATCATGATGACTGTTTTTGTTCTCTTTTCAATTCAGGTTCTTTGTTTATCATTTGTATCTGTTGAGTCCATTTTACTATTTCGTCTACTCATGTTGAAAATAGTGGAGTTAGTAAGGCATTAAATTGTTTTGTTGGCATCATAACTAATTGATAATAACCATTCATAAATTGTAAAATTACTGCCCTGGCAGCCATTCCTGAACTTGGAGTTCATGTCATGCCCATAAATGCCCCTCCTATTTATATGTATAGATTTGTATGCCTCTTTTTATATATTGACTATGGATATTTCATTTTGTAACTCTGAAGAATATTTATCTTGTCCATTTTGCTAAAATTTGGGATATACATGGGTTTACACCTGTATTTATTTTTCTATGTTGAAAAATTGTCATTGAAGCCGAAGGAAACTTTTGTAATATCAGTAAACTACTATTCGCTACAGCCGATTAGAAAATGGATTATTGGCTTAAAAATTGACACTTTGTTCTGCAACTTCTACGTCTACTTCTGAGAGATGTGTTAACAATATGTGGAAGACATACAGGGTGGCTGTTTCCTAGGGCTATTGGATTCTTGACACTGTATACTTTTGCAGATCTCCTGTACCCTTTCGGCATCCAATGCATGTAGTGGTTGGGAAACCATTAGAGCTGAAGAAAAGTCCTCAGCCCACCACGGAAGAGGTATTGATGTTAATGGAATATTCAGGCCTAATGTAGTTCTTCTCACATATTTATCTGTAGTTACATTGTTGACTATGTTTTTGTTATCCTCTGGGATTTAGTTAACATGCTCTTTGTTTTCATCTTGCAAATGCCTCTGAATTAACTGAATGGTTGATTAATAAGGATGTGGGAGAAATCTGAGCATGAGAAAATTTCATCATATCTGTATATTCTCCGGTCTAAAATGCTATAACCTAAAGTTAGATGTGTGTACTTGCTTACAAGATCACTGTTTTTGTTGTAAAACCACATTTGTTACATTTTATTTTTTATTTTTCTGATGAACAAAACCCTATATGTTAATACATCTAGTATTTTGGTGTAAACTTGCTTACTTTCTGTAATAGAATTCCTAAGGGATCTCCACTTGTCAAATGTAAACAAACAACATGGGGATGGCAATGCTCATGTATTTTTCTTTAATTTTTCCTGTATCCCTATTGCAGGTAACTGAAGTACACAATCAATTTGTGGAAGCACTTAAAGATCTCTTCGAAAGGCACAAAGCACAGGTTGGATATCCCAATCTTCAATTGAAGATTCTTTGATCAGCACTTAATTTGTGTTCCCATGCTCGCTCATCTTCCAGTGGAATAATGTTTATTTATGTGCCAGCTTGTTTCATATCTTGTATTCAATTAGATCAAGAGGAAATAAGGTACGAATTCTTATGAATAACAAAGGGAGAATTTAGATAATAGAAAATATGTTGATACATGTATGTATGTCTTGATTGGGAAATGGAAGGGTGTTTATTTAACAGCCCATTTAATTTACATGTTTGGTGATGAGCTGATAAACAAGTTAGCGTGCAATGACATTATTGCTATGAATGTTTAGTAATGACTGGAGGTCTTGCTCTCTAACGTAAAAAATAAAATAAATCCTAGTTGCCCAATTTGTCAAGCGCGTTTGGTGTGGTTTTTCATATGGAAAAAGCTAAAAGCCCCGAAGCACAGTTGGCCCCGAGAGCCCCTAAATTAAAAAATTTTAAAGTTTGAATATTTTATTCATTCACACCCCTATGTTTAGAAATTAATTGATTTATTTCTAAACTTTAGAAATTAAAGTTTGAACATTTGATTAATTGAAGTAATTCCGCAAAATTGGTATCAAAGCCAAGTAATTGGTATAAATAATTAAAAATGGAAGATGATCTAATTGTTTATAATATTAATTCTGAGGGATATAATTTATTAATTGATAGTAACACTATAAGATATAATATTGGTCAACATATTCAATATTATTCACATGAAAGAAGAGATTTAGATATTAAAGAATTAATACAATTATACTTATCAAAAGCTTAAGAATATAGAATTGGAGAATTAATAATAATAAATAGAAGATATTTAAATATAGATCCACTCTTATTAGATAGGATAAGGATAGAAGTTTCAAGAAATAATTTTTCTTGGAAACAGTGGAATATTAATTCTATTGAAGATTATCATGAAGATCTTACCATAGATTATGATAGACTTTTATCTATTAAGCAAAGAGAAGAATATAATTGGAATAATAAAAGAATTAGAAGTAAATACTATCCTTCTAGTAATATGCTATTAGGATATAAAGATTTATTTATACGTAAACTCTGTCTCATAAACAAAGGATTAGAGAAGAATTACACTCCCAAATAAATAAAAGACATTAAATGTCATAGATATTTGATAGAAAGAAATGAACTACTTTGCAGATGGTACAATAAATAAATTACCTGACCCATTAATAATTTCACAAAATATAGAAGCTAGTAGATTTCCACCTTCTAGTTTTAGACAAAGAGGATATACATATGGAAGATTTCAACCTTTTGATTTAGTAAATGATTCCGACATGTGGGGAAATAATCAGTTAAACTGGATTTCTCTATATTTATTAACTAAATTAGGAAACCCTAATTTAACCATAAATGATATAGAAAGTGCTAATGAAATACTAGAAATAAAAAATTTTAATAATGAAAATATTGATCAAATCAAAAGATTAGGAAATCAAATGAGTCAAGAATTTGAACATATTAAACAAATAATAAACGAATACAAAATTGAAGACTTGGAATTAGTGAAACAAAAAATTATAGATATAATAAATAAGAATTCTATAGACCTAAGATTGAGTGCCAACTAAATAAAATAGAAAAAATTGTTGAACAACTTGGTAATAAATTTTCCATAAACATACATGGAAAATTACAAGAAAATTGAAGTGCAAAGAATTGATAATAATATGGAAGAATTACTTATGATAATTCAAGAACAGAATAAAATTTTACAAGATACAATAATTTATTTTAATGAAAAGAAAAGTAATGAAATTCAGCCTATGATAAGGCCGATATTTAACAAGGTAAAAAGTAATGAAAAATTAATAAGTTTAAGAATGTTAAGCATAGATGCTGATAATGGATTAAAAGAACTATCTAATAATAATGGAGAATCTAAAACAGGTGAAGAAGATGAAAATGTCTTCATAAATTTAGAAGATATTGAAAAAAGAATTGAACATTTAAAAATGAATGAATCAAAACCACGAGTCTTTGAACGAGGTGAATCTAGTAATAGAGCTTCCTATGCTAGAGAAGAAATACCAACATACGAAAATGTAAGATCACAAAGTCAATATTTTAGGCCAAGTAGAAGACCTAAGAGAGAATATAAAACATCAAGAGAATATCAAGAAAGACCCATCAGTCATAAGGGTATATGGTTAGACTTAGATTGTGTTAAAGATAGAGATAAAATGATAACTGCTTGGGTAAAATCCATGAAGATTGCACTAGCATTTTATAATCTAAATAGACATAATAGCATTGAATTCCTTAAAACCTCGTTTGTAGGAATAGCTGCACAATGGTTTATGAGATTAAGTGTAGATAATAAAAATAAAGTATTATATGGGGAAAACCCCAAAGAAAATAAATTCCAAGAACAAATCCTAACAAGATTTGAAAGTGAAATAAGACGAGAATTCTTAGTAGAAGATTGGGAAGTCGATTATCAGCAAGAACTAGAAAGAAAAAGAATGGAAAATATGAGAAAGTTAACTAGGCTTGAAATATGTGATATATGTTACTTAGAAGCATACATATATAACTTCGAGGAGCTATATTATAAATGTGAATTTAGAGAAGAAGATAACACAAAAATGTATTACAATAATTTATATTTTATGAAAATACCAGACCCATGGGATAAAAAAGTTATGGAAGAATATAGCTAAGAATATGATGATACTACCAATACTGATACCCTTGGAAGTAGAATTAGGTTTGCTCGAAAAAGAGTAAATCAATGGTGTTCTGAAATAAGAGATAAACGATTAATGAAAAAACAAAATCTAAGATTATGTTGTTCAAGATTAGAAGAACCTCCAAGATTTGGATGTTATGAAAAAGTTTATAAACATAGGAAAAGATTTAAAAAGAAGAAAATTTTCAAGACTAATAAAAATTATTACAAGAAAAATAAATATAAAAGAAAGTTCTTTAAAAGAAACAAATATGGTAAATCTAAGGCAAAAACACCTAAAAAATGTAAATGCTGGTTATGTAATAAAGAAGGACATGATGCTAATAAGTGTCATAAGAAAAAGAGATTAAACATTAAAATGTTTGAAGGTTCTGAAGAATTAGAATTAATCACTGATAGTGAAGATGTTAGTGAAAATGATAGCATATACTACATGTCTGATGAAATTTTAAATACTTCAGAATCAGAATGAATATAGAAGAAATAGATAATAAAGATTTATATCAGGATGAAAAAATAGAAGAACAAGGCTCTTTTAATAAAGAATTGATCTTTGATAAAAAATAATATCTCAAGATTAATAAAAAGGGATTAGAAACATCTATGACTTCAGTCAATAGGTTAGCACAAGGAATAGCTAACATGGTTAAAAGAAAAAAATATAATGTATTTTGGTGCCACTATCAGAGAAGAGCCAATTGAGATCCGGCAAACAAGAGAAAATACAAATATACCATTGTTATTAAAATCTGACATTGAAGAAAAAATCAATAAAATTAGACCTAGTGATAGGCATAAAATTGGATATATTCATATTGAAGGAATTCAAATTATGATAAAATCTCATTTCAGAGAAGGAATTGATAGTCCAGTAAGTCTTGCTATACTAGATAATAGAATAAAAGATAGAAAACATGCTCTTCTTGGAGTAATCTAAAGAAATCTTAATTACAAGAAATTGATATTTAAGATATATCCTAAATATTCTATAAGTCTAAGAGATAGAAATATAAATAAAACTTTAACTTTATGTCATGATTTTAAATACTTTGATATAATGCATGATGGATCATATCCATATAGCATAACATATGCCATAGAATATGCATTAACAAATTCAACTAATAGTGAAATGTTTGCTGATAAAGAATTCATGAAAATAGACAAACTCTTTAATAAAGTTAGAAAAATACAACCCCCTGAATTATTAAGAGAAATTGATCTACCCGAGGAATGGGATATGGATTTAAGGAGTCAACCTACTTTAATTAGAGGGAATGTCTCTAAGACTGTAGAATATACACCGGAAGGTAGAATAATAATAAGGAGTGGAGAATCAATCTCCATGCTAAGCAATCTAAGAGGAACGCAAAGTTCTACAAGATGTAGCCCTCTTGTGATACTATCATCACAAGATATATTAACAACAATGAGAAAAAATAATCAAAATATAAAAATCAAAATTGAATATAATAATGGAAAGTCATGGCATGAGACTTTTGCCATCCTAGATACTGGAGCTGCAAAATCTTATGTAGATGTTAAGATGATTAAATACTTAGATAGAAAGATTTTAATTAAACCACATACTTATGTAAAGTATAATGGAGAAAGAAAAACATTAACTCAATACAGTGAAATACCATTAAAAATTAAATGAATAGAATTTATCTTTCCTTTCATTATAGAACCCGAATATGAAACAGATATAAGTCCTTTATTGTTAGGAATGAACTTCCTTGAAAATTTCTCTCCTTACTGCATAAGAGATAGAGAGATATCAATAACAATTGAAGGGATTAAACAAACCCTATCAAGATATGTCTAATCCTTTTATAGTATATATAAAAGTGATTGTCCCATATTATCAGCATAAACCAGAATGGTTCCATGCTTTAATTGATACGGGTTCAGGAGTTAGCCTAGCTAATTCCTGAATTTATCCAAGGTCATATTGGAAAAATTATAAACCCTTAACGGGAAAAGGAATTAATGGAGAACAAATTTCTCTAGGAACATGTAGAATAAAAGCCTTAATCCAAATCAGCGATTATATACTAAGTATACCAATATTATGGTCTTATGATTATATGGTTGCTGATATACTTTTAGGAGTTAATTTCCTTCGTCAATTCATTTATATAATGACTAATGAACTAATTACTCTTAAAACCCCTTGTAATCATAAACTTACCACACCGAGGATTTATAATCCCGTCCGGCACACTACGCGAACATTCCCTTTTCGCCGCAATCAGCGTGGTGATTTCAATATAAAAATCAATCAAATTATGTCTGATTATGAAAAAATCTTAGAAAAACTTGATAAAAATTTTGGTGAAAATCCAATTCAATTATGGAAAGTTGATAAAACTTATGCCAAGATAGAATTAAAAGACCCAAATGTTATTATAAGAGTTAAGCCTATGAGATATGGGCAAGAAGATATAATAGAATTTGATAAATAAATTAAAGAACTCTTAGATCTCAAACTTATCCGAGAATCTAAAAGTCCACATAGTAGCCTTGCATTTATGGTTAGGAATCATGAGGAAATTAAACGAGGAAAGGCTCGTATGGTTATTAATTATAAAGAATTAAATAAATATACCAAATTTGATGGATACTTTTTACCTCACAAAGATACATTAATTACCTCTGTAATTAATAAAAGAATATTTAGCAAATTTGATTGTAAATCTGGCTTTTGGTAAATTAAGCTTAAAGAAGATAGTATACCATTTACTGCCTTTAGTACACCTCAGAGACAGTATGAATGGATTGTAATGCCATTTGGACTAAAAAATGCACTGCAAATATTTCAAAGAAGAATGGATAAAATTTTTAAAGAATTTCATGAATTTTGCATTGTTTATGTGGATGATATATTAATATTCTCTAATAATAAAGTTGATCATATTACTCATTTAGTTTCTTTTGCAGAAAGATGTAAGAAAAATAGAATATTACTTTCTAAAAAAAAAGCTGAAATAATGAAACCTAAGATTGAATTTTTAGGACTAATAATAGATGAAACAGGAATAGAGATGCAATCTCATATTTCTGAAAAAATATATTTGTTCCCTGATAAATTAGAATCTAAGGAACAAATTCAAAGATTTTTAGGATGTCTAAATTATGTTGAAGGTTTCATAGAAAATTTAGCAAAAGAAAAACAACTTTTACAAGGATTATTGAAAAAGAATAATACAAAATCATGGGAAGACTCTCATACTCAAGTTGTTAATAGATTAAAAGAAAAATGCAAAAATTTACTAAGATTAGGATTCCTTACTGCCAGTGATAATTTAATTCTTGAAACTGATGCTTCTAATACTCACTGGAGTGCTGTATTAAAAACAGATCTAGAAAAGATTTGTAGATATACTTGCGGAATATTTAAACCCGCGGAAAAGAATTATCATATTAATGAGAAGGAATTATTAGCTATTAAAAATAGAATAGCTAAATTTATTTTCTTTTTATTCCCAAAGAAATTTACAGTCATATCTGATAATACATGAGTTAAAGGATCTATATTTAATAAATTGCCTAATCTTCCTCAATATAAGAGATTAATTAGATGGCAGCAATTCTTTGCAGAATATGATTTTGAAATTGAGTATATTAAAGGATCTAACAATTGTATTTCAGATTTTCTCAGCAGGGAATATAATGGATAAAAGTCTTTCCAAAATAATGAAGGGCATAATGATGTGCTCCAAAGGTCAAGAATTGCTTCTCAAAGGCAATGAATTGATTTATGATGGGCTTGCTATAATTGATGCTGCCCAAGAAGAATTGAGCAAACTTTGCCCAGATAAAAGTTTGCAAAATAATCCAGAAGTATAAACTTCAGAAGAATTTATTAGCAAAATGCTAAAAAGAGTCTATTTTAAGGACTAAAATGAGGGTCAGATCGCCTAGTGTTCTTTACAGAATACAAAGATCCCAATGCCAGAGAGGTTCCTCTCAATCCATGATCTCAAAGAACAGTACATGAAGGGAGAGGGTTCCCAAAGCTCTTCACAGAGTTTAAAGCCCCAATATTTTAAAAGTGGACAGTCACTTTCAATGGCTAAAATCCCATGTGAAATTGACTACACTTATGAATATAAAAGAATTGGTAAAATAGCTTATGGGATTCGTCCTAGCCAGGCTATAATACCAGATCATTCAGGATTATTCCCAAGGATTAATTTCGTTTTAGGAGGTGATCTTAAAATGATAAAAGATATGTTTGATTATAGTTTTGTTAATCTCATTTATACTGATGAAAATTTCAGAGAATTAGAATTACACCCCAAAAAGATCAAAGAAGCCGCCATTGAACTCAAAAAGATAAGCAAGACAAAAGAAGCAATTTTTGTTAAATTCCTCAGTGCTTGTCCTGAATATTGTGATAACAAATGGTATCCAGCTCAACACATGATACAAGTTGGAGTCAGTAGCAAAAAGATTAGTTCCACAATTGATTTAGACCAAGTTTATAATGATTATGACCTAGACTTATTTGAGCCCAAAGCACTCACCGCCAAAAGGGCAATAAGAATGAATGTTCTTAATGAACAGCTTGAAAGGATAAGCAAAGAATGTATGTGGCTTTACGAAACCACAAAAGAATATATCATCTTTTCTATGAGTAGAAGAGAAAATATATTAGCCAGACAAGCCATTATTAAAAAGAAAAAACAATATTCAAAAATCTTGTGGAGTTCAGTCTACCGACACACCAAGAAATATGCAAGGTGTTAAAACACCAAAATAATTGTGGCTATTACTATGGAAAAGTCAAAGATGGATCCAGTGATGAAGACATGTCAGTAGACGAGGAGTTAATAATAGACATGTGAAGAATCCACGACAAACGCTAAAAGATTCCAGCTTACCAGGCTTCAATAAGGCAAAAAAGATAGAGCTTATCAGCACAGTAGCTGTCGGCAACAGATGTCAACAAAAATAAGATAAAGAGGGGTCCTTATCTGAAGGAAATCGAACAGATCCCACAAAATTATAACCCGTGTGATGTAATCTAATCTATTAATCTTATCTTCTCTGTTGTATAAATGTAATGATGTATGGAGGAGAGAGGCAATCCATCCTGTAGCCAACTTTAACCTTCAAAGCTTTTGTAATCCTTTCTCTGTAGCCATCTCCAGTGATGAAATAAATAAATATTTTGAGTGAAATTATCATCTTCTACCTTATATATTTTAAGAAATAAATCAAGTACTTTGCATGCCAGCACTTGTGCTAATCGAAAAAGACTTCTTATTACTAAGCACTCTTCAAGAGACGTTAGCAAGGAAAGCACTCAAATAGATCCTTTTAGGCCGTAGAGCAGTGTGTTGCGTGAGGCCGTGTGGAATAGCCGCTGTGGTGATCTTGCTAGACGTGTGGAGCTATGACGGTGCTGACCATTGACCTCTCTATGGTTTGAGGCAATTAGCTAGTCTGTCTTGTGATAGTACACTGGTTAGTAGTTCTGAACTATCTTCTTAAATTTTAGCAACAAACGGAAGCATGTTGGGCTTTGGTTGTTTTTTTTTAATAATATAAGATTGGAAGTGATAAAATTAGCTCAAATTCTTAAAACATGGAACGATTTGTTATTAAGTTTTTAAACGCTATAGATAATCTGGATTTTAGTCAAGAATACCAAATTATTTATACAATTACTATGATTAAAGATCATTTAAATCTCATGAAAATTCAATATAGAAATATGACTAGAATAGATACTGAATATGAATATGATATATTTGATGCCTTTGAAGAAGAAAATAGGATAGCGTTAATGGAATCTATTTTAACAAGTCTTGAAGTAATTCAAGATAGGTGTTGAACTAATAACAGGACTTAAAATCGCCTATAATGAATAACAATAATAACAATAATATAAACCTTTTAATTCAAAATGCAGAATTTAGATTACAACATTTGTGTGAAAGCATGGATGGAATGTACCTAAGTTGGGAAAATAGCTTAGGAGTATACATAAATATGTTAGAAAACCTATTTATATAGAATAATTTATATAAAATTATTATTAAAATAGAAGTTCAAGAGATGGAAGGACAAATTATCCGATTATTCAAAATTAGCAACTAATTATAAGAATTTCAACAAATCTTACAAAAAAGACCTATTTGATTAATAGAAGAAATTTAAGGGTGCAAGCATTTAAGTTAATTATAAACTTTTGACAGAGTCTAAAAAATATTGCAAATAAACCCATTGCGGGGTTTGACCCGTGTAAATAGCAAAACTGTTTTCGTATAGTGTTTTTATATTTGCTTTATAAAATATAAATGATTAATTTTTAGTGAAATTGAAATTGCGCTGGGTAATATGTTTTTAAAACAATATCTAAAATGAAAAAGTGAAACGGTATTTCATTGATTGTCTGAAAGTAAGAGAACAATGAAACAGAGGTGATTAAAAAGTATTTTATGAAGACTTTTTTTAAAGTAATTTTGTTTGTTATATGGAGGCATCCTTGCTTTGGACGAAACTATGATACAACCGTTGTAATATACCACTACTTTTGTCTTTTAATAGTTTGATTACCTTTCAACACCTTATATTTTATATAAAATTAAATGGGCACTAGAAGTTATAAATTTTTACATATAAGTCCTTTTTTTTGGAAAAAAATGGCATTTGAAAAGAATTTTAACTATTGCCTAATATCCTTAGGGCGTGCTGCAAGAAGTGCCTACATTATAGTCGGGTTTAGCTAATGCAACAGTTACAGCATTATTATTATTTTTTTTTACTTTATAGTAATAATAAATAAATATAACTTTTTAATTTAATATAATATTATATAATATTAATTTTTATTTTCTTTTATTTTTACATTATAATTATTAATATAAATTGATAAATTTTTAATTTATTATTCCATAATATTATATTATATTTTAATTTTTATGATATTAAAAATATAACCAAACAATGTATTATTTAATTATATTATCATAATTAATATATAAAATTGATTAATATTTAATAAGTTAATACAAGTATTAATAAATACTTAAATAATATATAAAAATAAAAATATAACATAATATTACATTATTTAATTTTATTATAATAATTAATATATAAAAATTGATTATTATTTAATAAGTTAATACAAGTATTAATAAATACTTAAATAATATATAAAAATAAAAATATAACATAATGTTACATTATTTAATTATAATATAATAATTAATATATAAAAATTGATTATTATTTAATAATTTAATACAACTAATAATAAATACTCAACTAATATATAAAAATATAATATGATATTACATTATTTATTTATATTACAATAATTAATATATAAAAATTAATTATTTTTAAATAATTTAATATAACTAATAATAAATATTTAAAGATGAATAATATTAATTTAAAATTAATAGTAATATAAATAATGATATAAAATATTATTACATATACTACAGAACTCTTACTTAGATTATTTAGCACAATTTATTTTGTTAGGGAATATGTTATAACTATTGCATTACTTTATTATTTTGTGATTATCTTGTGACATGTATAAACTTTTATTATATCATCCTAAGATGTCTTTTGAACTAATTTTGTAGGTTTTAACTAGTTATTTATGTTGTGATATTATTTAGAGATTATTTGATTAAATTATTTGTTTCAATCCTTATTTCACATGTTATATATCTAGACAATACTAACAAATAATTGTTATGTTGTTGAAAATTTAAATCTATAAGTTTCGATCTTTATAAAGAATTATGATATTTTTCAACATTTATACTAAAAAATAATGTTAAATTTCTAAAATTTAAGACTTCTATATTTAATATTTTTCTAAGTACTAATAAATATTATGTTTTAAATATATAATTTAAATTAATCACAAAAAAATAATACAATACAGTGCACACCAAACATAATATAATTAAAAATTAATACAGTACAATATAGCATCAAACGTTGTACAATATTATTATAATACAGTGCTAATACAATATTCTTACATTAAAAAAAGACAAAACATCATAATAAAATACAGTGTGCTAAACTTACTTTTTGGGTGTGTTTGGAACATAACATTGTATGGTATTATAATATTGTTCACATTAATTTATTGCTTACCTATGTTTGGAAGTTTTGAAAGTTGGATTGTGGTACATTATATATTTTTTGATTATATTGCGGAGCATCAAATTTTACCCTAATTGAGGCATTAAATATATTTTAATTTTTATTATAATAAATAAAAATATAAAAATAATTAGTTTAACATAATTAATAATAAATTTAAATAAATTTAATTTAATATTAATATAAAATTAATACAATACGATACTGTATAACATTATTAAAATTAATGCTAATGCAATACAACATAATACAATATACATACATTAAATAATACAATAAAGTGTAATACAATATAGTGTGCCAAACGCATTCTTAATTCCTAGAGCAATGATGGCCAAGAGAGAAAATAAACACATATAATTTGTAAATCTTTCAATTTTCTATTATTTTCACGCTCCTCAAAAATAATTTTAATAGGTGATAAACTTCTTGATAAAAATCAATGAATTAAATAGAATATCTTTAAGATTATGATGTAAAAAATTTTAGTAAGAGCATAAAAAAATGTCAAATAGTTTTGTCAGAATGTGTTTTGTTCATAGTCAATAAATTGTTTTAGTAATTGAAGAAAAATTAAAAGAGAATTTGAGAAAAAAATTACGTGTGTGAGTTTAATAAGAGAGCTTTTGTTTTTTTCCGAAAAAAGAGAGAAAATACAAGAGTTTGAACTGAGATATAATAGATGTGAGATATACTAAAGTACTTGTCTTAAATGTAATTGTAATAGAAGAGGGGTTTTAAAAAGAATTTGCATGGGTGCCAATAGTCCAACTCTTTAATAAAATGTGAATCAAATTAACAATTCATTAGAAAAATATGCACTTGAAATATATTTTATTCTAATATATATTAGAGTTAGTAAATTTTTTTAATTGTTTTAACTTGATTCCTTATTTTATTGAAATAAGCTATTCCCAAAATCCCAATTACAATTAGACATTTAATTAATAATTGAAATATTAAATAAAAAAATTTATATTTAATTGATATCATAAAAGTATTTTTAAAATGTTTTATCCATATATAATAATTAAACTTAAATTAACACTTGATTAAATAAAAAACGATTTTAATAAAACTAAATTCTTTTTTATTATATATTAACTTATTAGCACTTTCTAATGTTAAATTATTAAACTTGAATTAATTGTTTTTTAAAAAATTCAATCAATTAATAATACGAATGTTATTTTCTTAAAATTATCCAATATGTCATCTTTGTGACAAGATAAATCATACGATTTTTTACTTGAGAGTAAAACTAATACAACATGTCATCTAAGTATTGAAACTATAAACAAAATGGCATACAAGATCCGCAGATAGTGAGACTCATCCATATAATTCTAACTCCGAAGTCATAATAATATGAGGTGTCATCTATTTCTTGAATATATAAATGACCTACACACCATAAATTTTTACAACATTGATGAAGTAAATTACTCAATATGTCCTAAGAAGATGTAATGCTATTGCCCACTCTTTAGCTAAAGTTGCTTTAGAATTTGAGAACCCTGTTCTATGGCTGGATGATTTTCCAGTTCAGATTATGATGTTACTTTCAAAGTTTATTCAATAGAAAGCTTTACTTTCTCCTCCAAAAAGAAAAAAAAAAGTTAATCATATACCTTTCTTAATTGTACATGATATGGTGAACTTTAGAAAGAAAATTTGATAAATAAAGAAAATGCAAGTCAAGAAATAAAAGCTCTCTGTCTTTTTGTATGTATGCTGTGCACGCCATGTTCTGGTTCTTTAAGCTTGCCTGAATTTCTTTAATTGTCCAAGATATTTCAGTCATGCTACCCTTCCTGTTCAAAGAGAGCTCCACCACTTCTGATGAGTTTGATTCAATTACCATATGCACACATTTTGCTTGTTGAGTAACTTGAATACCAAACAGTATTGCTTTAGCCTCTATACACGCCATATTTCCTTGATAAGGAACTCTTTGAACTACTGTAGCTATGATTTTGCCACTTGAACTTCTAATCACTGCCCCCAAGCCTGCCTTTAGATTTGAAGATTGAATAGCAGCATCCACATTCACTTTTTAACAGCCATTTGGAGGTGGAATCCATGTTTGTTGATTGTTTCGATGGTAAGTTGACATAGCTTGATCATTTGGAGTTTTTATTCTTCTATAGGACTCTACCACGGCTACTGCTCTTGTAGCCGATGATTGGTAATCTTTTTGCTTATCTTCAATGATAAAACGATTCCTTGAGTACCAAATGGCACATCACACTGCAATTATTAGCTCCAAATCTTTCTTCTTCCTCTTCATAGCTAATTCTTGGAGCACACTCAACATATCCTAATGAGCCATCAACTTCATATCCCCATAAAATTTTGTTAATTTCCAAATCTTTCTAGAAGCCTTGCAATCCATTAAGGCATGGAAGACATCTTCACTTTTGTAGCATCATCTTTGGCAAATCGGATCCATCACAACTTTTTTCTTCCAGAGATTATTAGCTGTTGGCAAAAGATTTTAGGTAGCTCTCCATATAAAAATTTTTTGGGTGGCTCTCCATACAAAAATTTTCACCTTTTCTGGAATCTTATTTGACCAAATAACCTTTCACTGAGTTTTGGTACTATCAGAGCTGCATGGATTATCTGAAAACTTAAGCTTTACAGCCAATTGATAACCACTTTTAACAGAGTATTTTCCATACTTGTCAAAATGCCAAATCAGCCTATCTTACTGTGGAGTTCTCGAAAGTGGAGTTCTTAATATCCTCTCTGAAGTCTCCTTAGAGAAACATTGAGTAATCATATCTGTCTTCCACTGATTTCTCTCATCAATAAAATCAGCAACAACAACATCACTAGGTAAATTTGGATGAGAGGCATATCAAGGAAACTTATGTTTCTGAATCCAATTACTACTACAAACTTATACCTGTTCCCATTACTTATCCTTCACCTTAAACATTTATGAAGCACTTGTCTACCCTTTAAATTACTTCTCAAACAAAAGAGGGGTTTGACCCTAGCTTTGCATCCATAAAACCAGTGTGATTAAAATATTTTGCTTTAAAAAATTTTTCCATTAAAGAATTAGGATTGTGCAAAATTCTCCACCCCTATTTTGCAACAAGAGCTTGATTGAAATTGAAGAAATCCCTAAATCCCAAACCACCTCTTGTCTTGGCATGCCACAACCTTTCCCATCTTGCCCAGTGAATGCTTTTATGAGCTTTGGAAGAACCCCACCAAAACCTTGCTATAGCCTTTTCAGTGTCATCACAGAGGCTTTGAGGGATTTTGAAAGCGCTTATTGCATATGCCGGCATTGCTTGTGCAATTGCTTTGAGGAGAACTTCTTTTCCTCCACTAGAGAAAATTTACTTTGCTAACTGGACAGCTTGCTCCACACTATCAGGTTTATGTCATTAAAGATACAGATCTTTTTACTCCTCACCGTGGATGGTAACGCAAGATATTTCTCATGTTTTGAAACAACATTCAACCCAAATATGCTCATGATTTCCTCCACTTGACTTTGGCTTGTACTGGTGCTGAAGAACATGGAAGACTTTTCATAATTGAACACCTACCCCAAAGCTGTTGCATAGCAATAAAAAATGTCCTTCAAATTTCTACAATAAGTGGTAAATGCCCTTGTAAATACCAAGCTGCCATCTACAAAAAAGAGGTGAGTGACTAAAAGACTTCTACTGAACCTCAAACCATGGATGACATTTTGATTTTCTGCCTACAATAGCATAATTGAGAACACTTCTACACATATAATGAAAGGTAAGGGGAAAGGGGGCATCTTTGTCTCAATCCTCTTTGGGGATGGATGAGACATTTTGCCACTCCATTAATTAAAACTAAAAAACTTGATGTAGAGTTGCAATTCATGATATGATTCGCCCATTTTACAAAGAATCCCAGTTTTTGCATTGTACAATTTACAAAATCCCACTCAACCTTATCATAGGCTTTACTTATGTCTAATTTTAAAGCTACCAGACCCTTTTTTTTACCCCCACTCTGCCTAATCTTGTTCAAGCACTTATATCATATGATTATATTATCAGTAATGAGCCTAAATTTGTTCACAATAGCTATCTTTTCTAAATTTGATATGAAATCAGGATTTTGGCAGATTCAAATCCACCCTAAAGATAGATACAAAACCGCATTTACTGTTCCATTTGGACAATATGAATGGACTGTTATGCCTTTTGGTTTAAAGAATGCACCTTCAGAATTCCAAAGAATAATGAATGACATTTATAACCCCTTTTCTGAATTTTGCATTGTGTATATTGATGATGTGTTGATTTTTTCCCAATCAATTGATCAACATTTCAAACATTTAAAGACTTTTTATTCAGCAACTAGAAAAGCTGGTTTAGCCATTTATAGTTCTAAAGTTTCTTTATTTCAGACTAAAGTCAGGTTTCTTGGACATTATATCTCCAAAGGAACCATAACTCCTATAGAAAGATCTCTTGCATTTGCTGACAAATTTCCAGATAAAATTCTTGATTAAACACAATTGCAAAGATTTCTAGGTAGTTTAAATTATGTTCTCGATTTCTGTCCAAACATAAATAGGATTTCAAAACCCTTGCATGATAGATTAAAGAAAAATCCTATTGCCTGGACAGATGAACATACTAAAGTTGTTCAACAGATAAAAAATTTTGTTAAAGATATTCCTTGCTTATTTCTTGCAAATCCGATCTTACCTAAAATTGTTGAAACTGATGCTTCGGATTTAGGTTATGGTGGTATATTAAAGCAAGTAGATAATGGTAAAGAACAAATAGTACAATATGTTTCTGCACATTGGAATGAATGCCAAAAGAATTATTCTACTATTAAAAAAGAAATTCTTTCCATTGTATTATGCATTTCTAAATTTCAAAGTGATTTATTAAATCAAAAATTTTTGCTTAGAATTGATTGCAAAGCTGCAAAACATGTTTTAGAAAAAGATGTTCAAAACATTGCATCTAAACAAATTTTTGGACGATGGCAAGCTATTTTAAGTGTTTTTGATTTTGATATTCAATTTATTAAAGGTGATACAAATTCAATCCCTCATTTCCTAACTAGGAAGTTTCTCCAAAACAGATAATGCCGCCAAAAAAGAGAGACAAAGGAAAAGGTATTCTTAAAGACCCCGAGATCCCCCAGATGAAACCTAAAGACACTCCAGCCACCCCTACTAAAGAAAAACTCTTGTCCTCTGCCATGCCCGTCGAATCCTGGATTGACATGGTTGAAGAACATGAAGCCCAGTCTAAAGCCATTGTCTCAGAAGAATAGGTAAAAGAATGGATGAATTCCATTTCAAATTCTCCTGAACTTTTATTAGCCCTCCAAAGTTTTTCTCAAAATAAAGCACTTTCTAAAAATATTTCTAAAGATCAAGAAAAAACTGTTTCTAAAGACTCTTCAAAATCCTCTACAAATATAGTTCTTTCTGGTGAAAGCTCTAGTTCTCAAATTGTTGTTTCACAACCAAAGCCTTCATAAAAATCTTCGGATTGGTTTCATAAAACTCATCTCCAAAACATTTTAACTATGGAAGATGGATTTTATCATACTGATCCATTTCAAGCTATTTCAAAGATTTTCCCGAAAGGCTGGTTTTTCAAACCATGGGATTTGTCAAAACTCCAGTCTTTCTATCAAAGTGTTTTGGAGATTAATGAGTCTGTTAAATTCAAACACTTCTTTCTCAGTGAATCCTATTCTGAGCCAGCCTATTCAACGGCTACTATCCTTAAAGTCCTATCTCCAAAACAGCGGGGAGACCAACTCCATAAATTAAAAACCTTCCCCGTTAATTTTCAATTGAGTCTAAACCATTGCTTGCATTTCTTTTATTGGGACTACCAACAGGCTTGGTTTAAAACTTTCTTCATACAAACCCTAAAAAGACCCACTCATGGTTATTTTTCTTCAATTCAAAAATAACCATTCAAAGCCTCCCAAATTGGTTCCAACAGTGGTGGAACTATTTCGGCCCATCCCCGACATACATCAAATGTCACACACTATTTAAATTTATTCAAAGCCCATTATGTTCCTTCAGAGTCTGAGAAAATGTTTCCTCCTTTTCTTTGTTTCTGTACAAATTTCTTCCTTCCTTGGGTCTGGATGTGGGATTTTCAATATCATACCCACGAAGCCCAATTAGTATTAAAGAGAAGTTTTAAAGTCAAATGGTGGTCCAAATTCGATGAAAAGTCAAATCTTTCTAAATCTATTGTTCAAGCTTGGCTTTCCTCTAAAGGCCTCCTACAGCCTCCCTCCAAAGAAGTTAAAGCCCAAAGTACATTCCTTGCACAAAAGTCTAAGGCCCAATCCCTTTTGGCCAGTGCAAAGAGTGAAGAAGAATATTTCAAGTTGATGAAACAGCTCCTCGACTCGCGATCTACGTCTTCAGTTGCTGCTTCCTCAGATGATGAAGAGGAGCCCTTTATCTCCCTTGGAGATGATAACGAAGATGATTGCTTCGGTATATTTTCTCCTGTAAAGCATTCTTAAAGTTATTTTCTGTATAATAATAAAAAAAAAAGAGTACCAGTTCTAATTTTCATATTTGTAAATTTTTACCTTTGTATATATTTGTAACTTTTGTATTTATACCCTTGTATGCCTACGAAAATTGTCTTCCTTCACTCACTATCCTCATCACGAGGAAAAAGCTGTGAAGACAGTTTTCTTTCTTTCCCACCCAAAGCAAAGATGCTGCTCCCTTGGTGGCCCCGCATTCTTAAAGTTTCAATAATGCTGTCCCCCTCTTTTTGATTTCACATGCCAAATCTCACAAACGCCAAATCTACAGCGAAAGCAAGCACATGTGAAGCTACAGCGAAAGCATGCACATGTGAAGCTACAGCAAAAGCAGGCACACTCTTCAAAGCCATGTGGAGGACGAAAGCAAGCGAACTCATAATCCGTCCTTATATTCTCTCTTTCAAGAGGAGGAGGAACAAGAAAAAAAAAAAAAGAAAAAACACAAAAAATCTTTAGATAGGATTCTGTATCAGAATCACTATCACTAGACACAGAGGTTTCAGAGTCTATTAACTCATCAACCTGAAGGGGCTCACTATCTCCCGTCATGGAAGACTCAGAGTCTGAAGACTCTATAAGAAGAGGAGTGACTTTAGAAAGTGTCTCATCATCTAAATTAAGCTCATGGAGCTTTCTATTCATCCTACAATATTTTTTTGTATGGCCTTTCTTGCCACACTTATAGCAAGTAGCCTCTTTGTAGTTAAAAGGGGTTTTAGAGAAATGTGGTTTCCTATAAGATTTTCTAAATTTCTTATGGGAAGTTTTTCTAAGATCTTTTGAAAGTTGTCTATACTTATGACTTCTAGGCTTGTAGCGTTTTTTGTAAGCCTTCGAGGAACACTTACCATTACAATCGTTAGAAGTGGATGTATGAAGGAAGTCCTGAATTCAAAACCATTATTAGGAATAGAGGTATCAACATTAGATTTGATTTTGAGTCTTAAATTATTGGCCGTAGAAAGTCTTTCATTAGTTTTTTCATGAAATCTTTTAGGGACAATATCTTCTTTAATGCAATTCAAATCAGCACCAGTGTCGAATAAGGCAATGGTGTCAATCTCAAAGTCTTTGGAAAGGATTAATGTAATCTTTATAAGGTATTTTCTTGTTGTGATTTGCTTTAAGACAGCTTTGAAAGGATCATAGTTAAACTATTTGCAGAAACTGCCTAATTCTTGCTTAGATTTTCTAAGCTCCCATTTTAGACGTTTCTGTAATTTAAGATCCTGGCAAATCTTTAGACCTTCTTTATTAACAAAACTGACTAATTCACCATAGATGAGGTCGTCATAAGGGATGCGATCCCCATTTTTGGCTTTAATGGTGTTTCTGACTTTTTGTCCTAAGAGAGTAGGTAATCCTGCAATAAATTTTTCTTTCCAGGTTACATGATTTGCATCATCTCTTAGAAAAAGCTTGGTAAAGAAAGTAGTTTTTATAGCTTTGGAATTCACTAAGTTTTCTACACCAAAGATTGTGTAGTAAATCAGCATTTTTATCTCTAAGGTGTGAGGGTTCACCTATGAAATGAAGGGATATAGTAAGAATAAGAGTAGCAACAGCATCTTGGATGAGGCTATTGAACTCATCACAGATGGGCGCTCCATTCTCATCTGTTTGAATTGCATTCAAGATGTCAAGCTGTTGTTGCTTGGTGAGAAGATGATCCCACCATCCTTTAAGTTGACCTGTGGTATCAGAGCCAAGTGAGGGTTTTTTTGACTATTTTTAGACCCATAACTGTAATATCAGAGCAATCATGAACATCTTGAATGTTAGGCGTTGGCTCTGAAATGAAGAGATATAGTAAGAATAAGAGTAGCAACAGCATCTTGGATGGGGCTGTTGAACTCATCACAGATGGGCGCTCCATCCTCATCTGTTTGAATTGCATTCAAGATGTCAAGCTGTTGTTGCTTGGTGAGAAGAAAATCCCACCATCCTTTAAGTTGACTTGTAAAACCTGCAATAAGGATCTCTGCAATGGCTTTGTTAGAGATTCCTGATTGGGTTTTGTAAGCATTAGCTGCCATGGTCATTTGTTGGAGAAGTCCGAGTATGTTATACTCAGACATACCATCTATATTCCACTCATAGGCAGAGGAAGCATTAAACCTGGATTGGTTTAGTGCACTAGGCCTATTGTCTATGGTTAGGTCAGGAGGAGAACTAGTAGGTAGGGCTAATTCCCAGTGGACTTTATTGGCTCTAGAAATTGACTCATCTTTAAAAGCTTCTATGTCTGAAGATGCTACAGACATTTGGTCTTGATCTAGTACACCAATAGTTCTAGATTGGGCACTATCAGGGGCTATCTGCACTTTACTAGAGGAAAAAGAGGCTTCGATCCTATCTAGTTGGTCTCTAATGGCTTTAGCAAAATCTGACTTTGATTCTTGGACAAGCTTTTGACTATTTTTCGAGACCTGAAATGGTTCGAAAATAGGTTTTTTAAACTTTTTGTCAGAGTCAGCTTTTGAGGAGGTACTAGAGGAAACAGCTATGGCTGACTTTTGGAATTGACTCTCTATTCTAGTCAACTGTTTTCCTATGGTATTTAGGTTTGCATTACAAAAATTATTCTGTTGAATAATGCTACCTAAATTAGTCTCTATATCATTGGTTTTATGGATTTTATAAGGTGAGGCTCTAACTTGGACAGGAGGCTTACCATGGTCAATAGTAATGCTCCTAAGAGGTGGATGCTCAGATTCAACGGTTTGATCACTGTCAGAGAGATTCCATTCTGTAATCTTTTTTCTGACCGTAATTGGATTTGTTTCTTTAAAAAGGTAAGGAATCCTATTTTCAGAGGCATATAGTTCAAACCAATCAAAAAAACGAATATGAACTTTATGAGAATTAACAAATTCATAATAGACTTTTTGGATTTCATTTCTTTGGTTTAAGAAATTTTTGAAAAACCAAAGTCTTTTTTCTTTGTTATTCTCGGAATAAAAATATTTATGAAGAAGGGTTTTGTCAAGCTCAAAGTCCTTTTCAAGGACATTGAGTACATTTTCCGTAACTTCAGAAAATGTAGGAAAAGTTGGAGGAGAAGGTTCTTTTTCTCCTTGGCTTTGCTCTTGTTGACAGCTAGTGTAAACTGGATGTGGTACACTAGTAGTATAATCAACAGAATGTATGGAAGAACTAGGTATATCTGATGTAGAAAACCTGCGTTGACTTTTTGAAGGTTGGAAAGGAAGATTTATCACAGAAAGTATTTTAGAGAATCTTCTTTCCAATGAAGGGATACTAGAGACAGAATTCTTATCTGAAAATCTAGATGAAGTAGACCTTCTAAAGGATAATTTGACTTTGTCATCAGAATACTGAGTCATATTTTGTAACTCTGTATTAAGTTCTAGTTGTTTTGGAATCACTGGCTCAGTGGCTCCTTCTAGAATCCATTCTTTAGGTATAGAGGTAAAAACTTACAAATATGAAAATTAGAATTGGTACTCTTTTTTTTTTTAATATATACAGAAAATAACTTTAAGAATGCTTTACAGGAGAAAATATATCGAAGCAATCATCTTCGTTATCATCTCCAAGGGAGATGAAGGGCTCCTCTTCATCATCTGAGGAAGCAGCAACTGAAGACGCGGATCGCGAGTTGAGGAGCTGTTTCATTAACTTGAAATATTCTTCTTCACTCTTTACACTGGCCAAAAGGGATTGGGCCTTAAACTTTTGTGTAAGGAATGTACTTTGGGCTTTAACTTCTTTGGAGGGAGGCTGTAGGAGGCCTTTAGAGGAAAGCCAAGCTTGAACAGTAGCTTCAGAAAGCTTTGACTTTTCATCGAATTTGGACCACCATTTGACTTTAAAACTTCTCTTTAATACTAATTGGGCTTCGTGGGTATGATATTGAAAATCCCACATCCAGACCCAAGGAAGGAAGAAATTTGTATATATATATATTTTGGCAGCGCTCCACCTGAAGTTAACATCTCTTTCACTAGTCCACTTCCATCATAACACTATTATAACTTTGCTAACATCATAGCGGTAAAATGAAGGACAACACTTGTCCATGAGGTTCCTAAAAAAAGTAACTTTTGCGCAATAAAATAAAATGAATTGCGAAAGCTCTAGGAACCTCGGATCGACTTCATTCAAAAACGAAAATCAAGAGGAAAGACAAAAGTTTAATTACCTCACTTGAGTTTCAAAAACATCTTCGTGAGATAGTAGAAAAAGACTGAAAATGGCAAGTCACGAATACTGTCTTGGAAACAAACCACTGCACGATCAACTTCTATTTATGCCTGATTTGAGATCCTTTAAGCACCTCAATTGTAATGCCTCTAATCAGTTCACATTTAGAAATCTTCTAGGAGTTTATAGAATTTGGAATCCCCAAATTTCGTTTGGAAATGAGAGAGATAATGAATTAACATGAATGCTAGTTCCTAATTACTTATCCCACCAAGTCAAAAGTCATTATTATCTTTTCAATAATGACACCAAAAATATTAATGACTTAGGCCCACCCACTAAGCCATACTTTATTGAATTAATATTATCACTTCAATAATTTATTTAATCAATCAATATTGAATAAATAAATAAATAGCATAGTTACTTAATTTTGTCTTAAACAAATTAAGCCCAATTTGATCAAATCAAATGGCTAATTGTGGGCTTGTTTTGTGACATGATTTTATGCTTTTTCCTATTCCATTTTAGGTCCAATAAAAGCTTAAAATTATGTACCCAAAATTGGTCCAGAAGTCTATAATCATTAATGAACCGAAACATGTCCAATATGGTCATTAAAGTTTTATGAAATTTATTTTGTTCCTTAAACGATTTATGGAACATCAAATCTTAAATCACATTTAAGATTCATATTCATTTTCTAATGAATTATGACATAAATAATAATTTCCATAAAATTAGGAAATTTAACTTCTCATTTTTCAATAACTAATTTTTTATTTCTAATAGGTGTGTGACCTTTTAAGTTTTTTTGTTATAAGGTATGATAACTCTTTATTCATTAAAAGATGCTAAACTCTTTAGTCATCAATTAGAACTTTTCTAATGACCTTAAAATGCATTGCTAATACATAGTAATAATGATCTTAAAGTTTCTACAAGTCATGAGTGACACCTAGCAGTATTTCATGAGCATCAAAATAACAAGAATTGCTGGATCTAAAGAACCTACTCCAATATTTCTCTATGTTCTGGTCTCTTCATCATCCATGTCCAGAGAAAAGCACTTATGCATTCATCATCCATTATATTATGGTTTAGTATGTTAGGCACTTATGCTTTACCTCAAAATAAGTCTAAATGAATTTGGTATAAAAATATAATTTGAACTCCTTCAAATATATGTCACCTTGGTAAGGATTTCTCATGCCAATCCATATTAACTTACAGGGGACATCCTTTTTGTTAATTACAAAATGATGAATTCAATGTTGGCCATATACTTGTCTCCATACATAACCATCCATGACAGCTACGGCTGGATTGCTTCCATGATTAGGAATCAATCTTTATGCTTTCACATAACATAGATGCCTGTGTACAAGACATTTGTGATGCCTCAGGTCTAAAGACCATTACTAAACATAGTGTCTAAAACAATGTATAATAGTCCATTAACACTCAAGATCATATGACTTATTATTATTTGGTCAAGTTCAGTAAACTTTGTTCTTACAACAAGTACTTATGTGTTTGACTTGGCATCTCATATCAATGATATAAAACTCATAATTCATTTTAGTATCTCATTAGGGGTGGCAAAAATACCCGCCTGGACCGAATCTAGACCAGACCCGGGCAATATGGGCTGGGTAATATCCGGACCGGAGATGAGGCCGGGCCGGTCCTGAGCATCGCTTGAAAAGCCTGGGTCCGGCCCAGAACCCGAATTTTATAAAAGAAAATTATTATAAAATATATCTTATTTTCAATAATTATATTTATTTAATCTATTTATTATATATATTTAAAATTTTAAACATTTAAAGTTAATATTTTCATATCTAATTTCACTAAAATAAATTAAAAAGTTTATAAAATAAATTAAGAAAATACATATATAATATTATAAAATATAAAAATTCAGGCTTAAAAACCCGGATTAAAAAACCCAACCCAGTGCCGGGCTTTTTAATTCCGGACCATGTGGCCAAAAAACATATCTGGGCTAGGTCCGCGCATGGCAATACCCGGACCCGGACCCGAATTTTGCCAACCCTATATCTCATACGTAAAGGAGTCGTAACACATACTATTGTTTATATGAATTTATGACGTCCAATCATAAATCCACCACTAGGAATTATTTTAGAAGGATAGTACAAAGTATACACGTTTCATATTCTCGACATTCTCGAGAATGTATTCCTTAACTATTTTACTTTTTTAACTATATTCATTAATATAATTTATGAATATTAATAACTTTGCCATTTAATAAATATCAAAATATTAATTAAATAAAGCAATTCCCTAAAAGCAAGCCCACTCGATTGGCCTTTCGGGCATATCACTAACATAAAATTGTCATTCACATGAACAGCAAAACGATGCCGTTTAATGCAATCAAAAATTAAAAGATAAAGAAAAAATGATGTCGCGATTGAAAAAAATAATTCAACCAAAAAAATGAATAAGATCTATTAATCACTCTATACAAACATCAAATAAATCCCAAATACGAAAACCCTGATCACATCTTCCAAAAGAAACAGAACAATTAAACTTTAAATACCTTATGAACCTTGGCCGACTACAACATCCAGAAGGAGTCGACTTTGCACCTGGTGCTTCGGCTTTGTAGTGGGGTCAAGAAGAGAAAGAAGAAGACATACACCAAGCCCAAGAAGATCAAGCAGAAAAAGAAGGTGATGTTGGCTGTGTCGTAGTTTTACAAGGTTGATGATTCTGGGAAAGTGTAGAGGCTGAGGAAGGAGTTAATTGAAAAAAGGCCCAAGATTAATTGCCATGTCTGTCCATCTCGTTTTTCTTGATGAGATTATGTTCCTTCTTTTCTTTCCTTATCTTTTCTTTTATTTTTTAGATATCTGTTAAGGTTTTGTTTTTGGATATTAGAAATTTTTGGTTAAATTTAAATCCTTTTATTAATTGATATCCCTGATTTTTTTTTAAAAAAAAGTTATTTTGCTGTGTTCAAGGCTCAAGAATTGAAACAAAAACTTCGCGAGGTTTCCACGGTGCTGTATTAAACTTGGAAAATTTTAAATGATATTTTTATTTTTTTTTGGCATTTATTTAAGGTAAAATAGTAATTTTACATTTGGGGCAAAAAAAATCATTTAACTAATATTTTGTTAAATCTATTATCCGCGTTATAACAGAAGTGGATGAGTGAAAATGATGTTAACTTCAGATGAAGCGCTACAAAAAAAAATTATATATTTTTAAAAAAGTCTAAAAAATATCGTTGGATAATTATCTCAAACATAATATTAATTTTTATCTTGTAAATTACTAAATAAAAAAAAAATATGCGAAATACATATTTCAAAAAAATTGAACCCGATGAAAATTGCGATTGCCGAGCTGATCCTCCATTCGGTCACTCCCGCAGCCTAGTACATAGCATATGAGCATAGGCTTAAATGAGTTGGGCCGTTCTTTGTTTTGTTAAATAGAGGCCCAAAGGGAGGGACCAACGTCATTTTTGCTTTGTTAATTTTATTGAGTACTAAAACACGTGTTCAATATCGAGGCTGTCCTCCTGGCTCTTGTGCCTGTTCTGTCCTGTCATCAAGAATGAATTAGAGAATCCTCTTAATTATATAAAAAAAAAAAAAGGAAAAAGAGAAAAATATAATAAAAAGGAGCAGAGTGCTGCAGAAAGGAGAAGGGGTGATATCATATATCGTTAATTAATAAGTTAGGGTTTATCTTTTATCGGAAGGAATCAGATCATCGACAAAGACAAAATAATCTCAATCCTCGCTTTCAGGCAAAATTTCTCTCTCTCTTTCTTTACTTTTATTGTTCTTTTCAGTATTGTTATTCATCATTCTTGATGTCTTAAGCACTCGTCTATCTCTCTCTCTCTTTTTTTTTTTTAACGTTTATACGTTTCTTATAATATTGATTTTGAATATGCATTCTTTTTCTTCTTCTTCTAGCCATTAGCCAAACTTAAAAACTTGTGATTATTTATCGAATATTATTAATTAAATTTTTGGACAGCTTGTGTAATTTTATTTGTTAATTATTAACTTTATAATAATTATTGTGTAATCATTATTTTTCTGTATGTGAGCAGCGATAGAGCTACAGACTCCTGTACAAATTGATATAATATGATTTGTTTGCATTATTAAATGACGATAGAATTACAAACTCTTCTACAAACTTAGGCATAAATTTATTGATAGGATAAAAAATACAAAATAATGGAAGAATAATGATAGAGCTACAAATTCTTGTACAAACTTATTTCATATAAGTTGATGTGGCATGATTAAATTGGTTGGATTGAATACTTTTTGGCCCTCAATGTATTTCTTTTAATATTCCTCCTAAACCCAAACCCACCATATGTTCCGGAT
The DNA here is from genome assembly GCA_030449835.1 of Clausena lansium. Lineage (NCBI taxonomy): Eukaryota > Viridiplantae > Streptophyta > Magnoliopsida > Sapindales > Rutaceae > Clausena > Clausena lansium. Next base: position 99,909 of record JASUUF010000224.1, on the reverse strand, counting down.
GTTAACTTTTGTTCTGCTTTTTGGTATAGAATAGAAAATGAGTGGTAATTCAGCTGAGCTTAAGAAGAATGAAGCACCGGGAGAAGACCTGCCTGGTTCCTCCAAGAGTACTGAACAAGATGTACCACCAGCTGAGGCTGTGCCCTCTGTCAATGTGAATCCTCTAGCTGATACTAACACTGTTTCAGATGTTAAAAACCTTGAATCACATTCGACTCTTCTTCAAGAACCACCTTCAATTTCTTTGGATGTTGTCGGAGATACAGGTTCAGCTGATCCTGATATTCAACCATCTGCATCTGCTAGTGTCAAAGCTAAACCCCATGAAGTTCCTAATACTATAGAAGTCACCACTGCTGAGACTGATACCATTTTTTCCACCAACTCTGAACTCCCTGCATCTTCCAAGGTGGAAGCCCCCGTCAATTCCCCTATGGATTCCAAGGCTGGACATGCTGCGGCTTCAAAGGCAGAAGCCTCCACAGCTGGCCCCCCTGCAGATTCTACAGCTGAACTCCCTGCAGACTCAGAGGCCAAACCTTCTTCCAAAGTACTAGCCGCTACTCCTAACCCTAATGCAGCTCCTTCTGACATAGAGCTTAAGAATGTAAATGACACAGAAATCAAAGATAAGGTTAACAAATCAGAGTTACCTACACCACCAATGAATGAAAAGTCCAACTCAGCACAGTTATTTCTTTTGGATGAAAATTATGAGGGCAGTGAATCTGGAACGGAAGAGGAGCAATCATCATTCATGGAGGAACTTGAAAACTTCTTTAGAGATAGGAGCGTGGAATTTAAGCCTCCTAAGTTCTATGGAGAGGGACTGAATTGTCTCAAGTAAGTTTCTAATTTTTACTTGATTACATTATAGTATTTTTGTCTTTCTCGAATACTTTCTGTTTAGTCTGGTCAAATTTAATAACTCTACTGGAATGAAGGTTGTGGAGAGCTGTAACTAGGTTGGGTGGGTATGACAAGGTATGCGTTAGTTACTCTACAATTATATACACTTTTACAGTTATCATTTTATCTTTCATTTAATTGCTATTTGTTCTTTTCTAATTTGGAGCGACGGCTATTTTTCTAATTTTGCAAATAGGTATTAAAAAAGAAAATTCTACAAGATGTCAAAGAGTACAAAACTGTATTTAGAATTATGTACGAAAACAGATGAGAATATTCTCCAGCACTGAGGGAATTGCAGGGGTAGAAATTTTTTCTTCTTCTTTTTTTTTTTTAAACAAAAAATTATATCTAATTTGAATCATTATTAATACAGGAATCATAATTATTTGTAGCAAATGTACCGTTAAGAACTGTTCAATTACTTTTTTAAAGCTTACATTTTAAATTTATCTGAGTTAGTTCCTTGGATTGTTGGTACGATTAAGTGCAGGGGACTATATAAAACTATGTTTTAAATGAAATAGTAGTTTCTATGTTTCAACATGCATAGGGCACTTTCTAAAATTTAAACTCATAAAATTATGTTAAGTGACGAAATAGGAAACATAATAATGATTGTAGGATATCATATGAATTTATAAGCCAGGTCTATATGAAAATTAATAATAAATGGTGATACTTTTTGGAATGTGTATTATGTTGAATATCTGGCCGTAAATCACACAAAAAATGGTTTGTTAATTGGGTAGATTAGGATTATTTTGTTTGTCTTAATCACTGAATTCTTCCGTACGTAGATCAATTTTCAGGTTAACAAATGACTAGGAGACGAGTCCCGTTTTGCAACAGTGTTGTTTTCTACATATTTCCTAGAAACTGTATAGTTTTTGCCAGTATTTGTGATATTATGAATTGACCACTATGGTAGTATTATTGAAATTGAATTTGTTCTTTTGTTCCCAAAAACTTTCTTTGGTGACTTTATGTAAAAATCAATAACTGACCTCTGGATATGGATAGGTGACCTCATGCAAGTTGTGGCGGCAAGTGGGAGAGTCCTTCAAACCACCAAAGTAAGGAGCAGGATATGATGTTTTAAAATCTTGTTATTTGTTTTCGTATGCACACTTGCAATGTATATAAATGACAAATAACTTTTTGTTTTATAATATAAATAACTTTTTCTAAAACTTCAAGACATTTTACTTTCAAACATTGATAATTTGCAGAGTTTATAAGCTCAACTCTTATTTTACTTTTTAATTACATCAACCGTCTGGGGCATGCATCCTCTCTTTACCATTGCAATCAGGATCATGTAATAATAATTGTTGATTTTCACTCCTTTTCAATTTTTTGTGCAGGACATGTACAACAGTTTCATGGACATTTCGAGGTTTCTATGAGAAGGTGATCTTAAGTCATACTTTATTATTAATATCATACTGTTATTTTGTATCGCGCCCATATATATGTATAAAAGTATTTAGCTTTGCGTTTTACTACATTGTATATGCTACACATCTTCTTGTACATGGTGGGCCCATGAGAAGTGCATTTCTTGAAATCTATTTAAGTAAACCATGAATCTTTTGGAGTTCTACGACTTTTGGTTACATCATAGGGGTTAGTTGCATCTTTAGTATTCATCAATTTCTCTTTACGGTTTTTCACTTTTTTCAAATATTGGGCTCATTTTGTAGTTTATTTAGAATGGTTTTAGAGCTTTCTGGCTTGGCAGATGCTTTCACTCTGTGCTCGGAGATTGAGTTCAGGTTGTCTGGACTCTTATGGCTTAGTGATATCTAAAGTATATTTCTTTTCTAAGTTAATGATATACCGTTTGTGCCTATTGAAGTTGCACAATCAGAATGACCTAGCAAACAACCAGACCAGCTTTCCTCCAAAACTTTTGAATATTTTCTGTCTGAACAAACATGCTTTGATCAAACATCGTGGGCCCAAACTCTCTTTATTGCTTGTTGACTCTCTTTTAGCTGCATTCAAAAAATATATTTTTGTTAGTTTCATATGCTTAGTTTTCTTATGTCTTTCTTTAGGCACTTCTCGATTATGAGAGACATAAGACATCTGGTGGTGAGCTTAGTTTACCTGTTGCTTCTCAATTACAACCTATGAATATTGACAATCAGGTAAAAGTCAACTAAATTCATTATCAATTATGTGGGTTCCTTCTTTTGCTTTTAGATGGCGTGTTTTAAACCATTCCACCTTGCGGAAAGAGTTCCAGTTTATTAAGATAAATCCATTGGAAATGTTTTCTAATTTTGGTGGGTGAATGTGGCGGATCTGTGAGATATAGCTGTTTTAAATTAAATTCATCTGCTATAGCTGTAAAAGTTATGGTCATGAGTCCACACACTCTACAGTTGTAATTGTTATGGAAATGAGTCAGTAGTTGGATTCTGTATGTGTCTAACTCTTTCTAGTTCAGAACTGTCATACTTGTCAGATTACCATTTGAATTACTTTTGGAAGAATGACAACCAAGTGCGAAAACATTTATAATGCTTTAGCTTTTTCCGATTTCATTTTGTTACAAGCTTTAGGATTACAGTAGATTTTTGCCACTGGTACTCGTTTACTTATATTATTTTAATGCATGCTTGTGTTAATTAGGCTTCAGGATCAGGCAGAGCAAGGAGGGATGCTGCTGCACGTGCCATGCAGGGTTGGCACTCACAGCATGTTCTCGGTAATGATGAAGTTAGTGACCCTATAATCAAGGTTTATTGGTTTTGAACTCTTAAGAAATTCTCTCTCTATTTTGTCACGTGTATTCTTTTCATGTTTCTAGCGTATGCAATTAATCTGAATATGTAGGATAAGAATCATCTGTCCCTGCAAAAGCGTGAAAAGCAGCTTAAAAGTCGAGGTATGCATTACAACATGATTTCATCCTTGTACTCAATATAGTTAACCATGCTATATCATTTAGCATCTTGCCTATTTGACCAGGTTTAATTAAACGTAAGAAGCCGTCATACGTTGAACTTGCTGTTAAGGCTGCACGTACTAAAACGTCTAAATCACAGTTAAGATTCTGCATCATTATTTATGGAGTTTGCCTATAAACCTTGACCATTTGATAAGTCAATAATGATTCCTCAATAAGGTTTGGTGAAATTGGGTGAATTTATTGGCTTTTTTTTCCGACCGCTTCTTGTGGATGCTAGATTGGATGTAGCAGTTGTTGACCTTGGACCACCAGCTGATTGGGTGAAGATCAATGTACAGAGAACTGTAAGTTCAATTTTATATTTTTGTTAATAGAATTGGAAAAACCACTTTTATTTTTTTGTTACTGAAGTAAATTTTATTTTACAGAAAGATTGTTTTGAGGTCTATGTGTTGGTGCCAGGGCTTCTCCGAGAGGAGGTATGCTTGTGTACCCGGTGATGGCATTTGTATATATTCTCATGTTCCTTCTCTATCATAATTAGCACATTTAGCCCTGTGGAGATTTTGTTTAAAAGCAGTTTCTCAATTATGACCATGCACAAAGTGCCTATATGTTTTTCAAGCCATAGTTTGCTGGTTATAAGGTGTGTCTCAAGGTCAAGTTCGTGACTGCTAGTTGCTGGACAACTGGTGTTTTGGGTGATGGCTTACTATTTGCTTTACTTGCTAGCTATTTTGTTGTGGGAAATTATTTGCCCATTTTACAAATGATGCATGAGCAGCTGATCTGCTTGATTATGAACATGAGATCCATTCATTTCAATTTGAGACAGAATATTTATTTAGAAAGTATGAGGTATATCAAAGAGAGTGCATATTGAGAAATGTATCAGCTATCCATGGTAATGAAGATGTTAGCTACAGTTTAGCGTCAGTCTGCTTTGATATTTAATTCTATAGGTACCATTTACTAGATTTCTCTCTAGTAACATATTTGGTAACTTGTCGTTTGGCAATTTAGGTGCGTGTTCAGTCAGATCCGGCCGGACGTCTTGTTATAAGTGGAGAACCTGAGCATCCTGATAACCCTTGGGGTGTAACACCCTTCAAAAAGGTGCACATCTTTTTCTTAAGTACAATGATAAAACACTCTTGTTTTTATAAGAACAAAGACATGGATGGATAGTTTGTGCATAGAATGTTATGGGGAATGATTATTGAATATGGTTATTGCTTTTTTTTGAGTGCTGTGCCTTATGTTTCTCTTGTGGGTCATTGAATCTGATTATTGCTTTTGCAACAGAATTCTATCTTTAATTTCATGTAATGGCTGCTATGCATGAGTGAATGCTGTTTCATTACTAGGGAAAATGTGGACTATGTGCTCAATAAAAACAAAGGGACTTTTAGTTAGATCTTTTAGTCAACTCAGATTATCTTTATGATGGATTTTCCCACTTTTGACGTCTTAATAAGCTTTAGTTAATGATTTCAGTTAAATAAAATCGGATTAGAAATGCTCGATGAATTGCCTGCATGGCTGTTGCAAATAATCTACATCAACTTAATTCTATTTTTGTAGAGAAACAGTTTGTTTCTTTTTATTGATTAATATTTTCCATTAATGTCTCATTAATTTAGCTGATGATCATCGTGATTACTAACATGCTCAGTCCTCCCTAAGCTAGAACCTTCTCTTGCTGTTATTATTGCAGCGCTTTTTAACCTTCTGTTTATCTATTTCTTACCTAACCTCCTTCATCTTCATACCTAGCTGTGTCCTGTGTCCTGTTGCTTGGCACACACAAAGTTACCCACACAGCAACCCCATGGCCTTTTCGTTTTTGTACTGCCTTCTTAACTTGCATTCAACCACATCTAACTGCAGCTGTAGAATTATCAACCTCTCACTACTATTGACAAATGTTTTATGAAGCTGAAACTCGGATATTAGCATGACGTAAAATGCAAAAAATATTTTGCATTTTTTTTTTATATTTCCTGTTGCATTTTGTCCCCACATTTTGCAGACATTATTATTACTGCAATTTATTTATTTTTTATTGTTTGGTACCAGGTTGTGAGCTTACCTGCAAGAATTGATCCTCATCTGACATCGGCTGTGGTCACACTGCATGGCCAGTTGTTTGTCCGAGTCCCATTTGAGCAAACTGACTAGGTAGTTTACTGGGATGTTTATTATAGGCCCATGATTGGGAAGTAAGGGCATAAAGCTATTTAACAGATTTGGAACCCTCTTCTGAATCTAACTTTGGCCAGCACTGCGATGCAATTGCATGTCTATATTTTCAATTTTAACCCAATGTGTATCTGATTTATACCGAGACTAATTTCTGTCTGAAATGATTATTTTCTAACCCGGTAATTTTCGCTACCGCCTGTCTCTCTCTTCCTTTATGGGACATGGGACTAAGTACAATAAAATATCTATAAAATAATATAATTGGGATTAAGATAAAATATTATTTTAGTGAAATTATTCATTTATCAATAAATATTTACCGATTTATTGATAAATGAATGTTTATTAATTTAGAAAAAGTTCGTGCTTTCTCAAGTCAACGGTATCTTCTATTCCGGTTGTTATTCATAAGAGCATAACTTAGGAAATTTGTAATTATATAATATCTTTCTTTTTGTGTGTGTGTGTGTGTGTGTGTGTGTGAGAGGCCTCCTCACTTTACTAATGAGGCCTCTCTCTAGAGGAGGGAGAGAGAGGCCTCCTCACTCTAATAATGAGGATGTCACAAAAATATGAAATATATATATATATATAGTGAGGTTATTTTTATTTTGTTAAAGTGACTAAAATACTAAAAAAAAAAAATTTCAATATATTATAAATTATTTATTTGTCACTTAGTATATCAGAAATTTTATTAGCATTCTCTTTTTAATAAAGTGAGGATGTCTTCACTGAAGAATGATGATGATAATTCTCTAATGAGAGAATTTTTTATTCTAACAAAGTGAGGATATTTTTCACAAATAATAAAATATAGTATTTTAAAAAAGTGAGGATGTCCTTACTTAATAGCTCTTACGGTCTTTACACTTTTAATTCGCGAGGTTTAATAGTTTTTTTGGACTATCAGGATCTTGGATCAGAATATTTCTTTCTCTCTAACTATTAAGTTAGACCTTATGGTATTAGAATTCATTTTTAATACTTAAAAATAATAATAATAAATTTTTTTTAACGATTAACTTAATTATTTTTTTGAACTTACATAGAGTCATAAATTATAATCTATGATAATAATAATATATAAATTTTAGAAAATCATAATATTTATAATTTTATTTATTAAAACCTTGATATCATCTGTTTATTTAATAAATTATAAGTATAAAATAATTAGAGTATTTTTTTAAATTAAGAATTAAATAAATTTAAAAAACTTACACTAATAAAATATATTAAATGATTCAATTCCAAGTTATTTATAAAATTATAAAATTTTAAATTTACTTTCATTAGAAAATAAAATGTGTTTATTGTGGGTATTTTCACTTGCTGTGCTTTTAAGGCTCATATACCTAAATTTCTAAGCCCGACTCAACTCACATACATACTATGCTCGTGCCGTGCCACGTACCACCCCACCTGTTGGCCATCTCTAATTGTAGGATAAGACAGAACGACGGTGGCCCGAGTTTATGTTATAGCTCATGCTGTTTCATATAAATAATAATGCTCTTAACGAGCTCCAAGTACCCTCTTGCCCGAGCTTTCCTGAGGTATCTAATAACCTTGCTTCTGCTCGCCGTTGGTGCACCTCTCCTAACTATTGCCCATTTATTCTGGAATAATCTTTTTAGGAGGGACAATTTTACATATTTCTGCCAAATCCTTCTATTATTAAGTATGGCTGGTACATACGTTTAAGCTGCTTTTGCAGCATATACAAATTGTTTGCATGCAACTAAACGGAACAAGGAAAATTTAGAAATTGGAGTGCCATTAGTAAGGAAAAAGCTACTTATCCCGCTTCTAAGGTAAGAAGTCTTCCCTGCGTTATGATCTTTACAGGAATGAATCGCATATGTTGGTTGAGAATTGCTGGGGAATTCATTGATAGTTAGTTTGCCAGGTTCTGGGGGGGCTACTCTTCGCTCGAGCAAACCAAACTCACAACGGTGAGTTTTGGGGTAATAGCTTCACTGCTTGACTGTTCGACTCCGTTGGCCAATCTAATGTAATCCCAAATCCTATTATTTACCGGCTCACCGCTAGTGTAACTGCTGCATACCGAAAATAGAAAAATGAAAAAAGCTTTAAGCATTAGAACTGTGTTCATATGTTATATATAATTACTATATATCTGTTCTTGATATGTTATATGTAATTATTATGTCACGTAAGGGTCTATGCAGGAAGGTTTCTAGATAATATTATTTTTGTTTTAGTTTAGGGAATCATAATGTCATGGGATGAGTATTTTGTGTAGTACACTTGTGCAGTGTTTAAACAACTTTTACCTAAAAGTTGCTAAGTAAACCTTGAACTTTTCGACTAGCTAAGTTAAAATGCTTGCGGAAGAACTAGGGAGAAGAGAGAGCAATCGAGCTAAAGAGAGTTCGATTATTTACAAGAGTGTGTGTATAAAAGAGAGCTTGATAACTCGATGCTTGGTATTGCTTAATTTGAATTGCTTGAACAAAAATATAAAATGCTAAGTAGCCAAGCCTATTTATAGAGAGGCTTGACTAGTTTTAGAACCTTCCTAATCTAGAGAATTCTGATGGTTCAGAGAACTCTCATTTTTAGCAAGACCTAGAATATTTTAGCACGACTACTACCTACAACATGCTAGAGATTTCTATATACAAGTTGTTAAAAAACTCATATCCTATCACTCAACAGAGTATTTCTAAGATATTTACAAGTAAAAAAAGTACTGGAAATAGAACCTTCTAAATTCAAGCCAAGCTATTACATCTTGGGTTTATCTAGTTAATCTCTTCGACTCAAAATTTATGCTGCCCGTAACAGTAAGCTATTACCCCAACATCAATGTGTACATAATGATCAAATCAATCTCTTTTGTGATTTAAAAAAGAAAAAAGAAAAAAAAACATCTTCACCTTTGCAGCAAAAATTAATGCTATTCACCGAAGTCTGCTGTTGTCTTCAGCTAAAAGTGGACAGATTGACAAACTTTTATCCTCCACTCGAATGTAGATACCCCACTAAGTAAAGAAACTAAAACCGAAACCCAACAGATACCCTCCAATTCACATAGTAATTTCATGGGCAATTTACCCCCTATAGGAATCCAATTAAAGAAATATAATAAGAGTTATCAACAAGAAAATATCAGTTTGGCATTTACCCCCTGTAGTAAATATCATATTTCACAAATTACCGCCTGCAGTAAATATCATATTTCACAAACATGTATTTTTATACCAAGCATTATGAGACAAACAATGCGTTTATTCAGATAAAACCTTAAATGACTTTTCTTCATACAAAAAGAGTAGCTTTCAAGAGAAACCAAATAAACATAACCTTTTGTAGTAGTATGTACAACTTGCATGTTTTATAATCTTCATGTGCTAGGCTCCATTGATGCCAACTCCAACTCCTCATCGGAGTCTATCACATTCTTGAAGTCATAAAAGGGATTGACCTGCATGAAATGTTTCATTGTATTAGTCCATTAACACACCGCTACTTTTCCAAATGTATACACGAGTAAACATCTCACATCTGGTCTTGGAGTGACTGCTTCAAAAACATTAAAGTCTGGAATGTCAAATTTAGGAGGTTTTAATACAATATAAGCCCCCTTGTTTCGAAACCTTTCTTCTGTTGCCTGCACGACAGACAAAAAGAATTGTTAAGCAAACTACGTATAAGACAGGTGGGCAAATGAAAAAATACAAGTGAAGCACTATAAGTCACAAGATGCATAGATAGCCAATACCCTACTTTATCATAATTGCTATAAATTTCTCCACACTTCCAGTTCATGCTTGCTATTAAGCAATTTAAGAAACTTGTGACTGCCTTTTGCCCTATGGCATCAGTATTTTTCATAGAGGACATCCATAACACACAGGCACAGATCTAGAACTCATGAATTCACCATTATTCAAATCATCCATTATTTATTAATACAAATACTCGATTTGAAGAAAAGGAGGGAAAAAAAAAGGCAGAAATGACTGACAGAAAGAAAAGTGACTTATCCCATCTGCAATGGAACATTACTTAAATTAAATGTATAACTTTGATCGACATTTCAAGCAACATCATTAGTAGCTAAATAAAGCCATCAAAATTAGCACGACATATATCAAGTTCTTAAAATGCATTAAACATGAACATTGAATCATTTAAACATCTCAAATATGTACTTTTAAGGTTGTTTTAAGAAGGAAACAAGGCTTTCAGATTTTGGTACAACAAGACAAGAGAACAATGGCTTCTGAGCAAAGAAAGAACGCCAGACAAATGACCTCTTATGGAGCACCAGAGAAGAAGATCCATGTTTGAGAACATTGTGGCTATTTATAGGGTTCAGGATTTGTCTCAAATGGAAGCCAACCAGAATATTATTAAACCTTAAATCTCACAATGTTTGTCATTAAATGAAAAAGAAAAAGAAAAAAAAACATTACTCAAAATGCCAAAGTTAATGATGATAGAGAATGTCACATGCTATATTAACTATTTGTTTTGAAAAAAAAATTGCATAAAAACATGAAGTAGAAATCTTGGCAACAAAGAAACTAAAAATAAGACCATGTACAGACCTGAAACTGTGGGTAGTCTGGAGCGCTAAACAGAGTGATACACATTCCTGATTCTACGTCATGATCTATTGTGTAACCATTATCCATTCCTGCTAAATCAGGTCTTTTTTGTCTTGCATCTGGCCCTTCATGTGATCTAATAATTAACTAAGAAACAAAAATAACAACTGTAATGTTAAAACAACAAGATTGCCACTTTAAACTTCAGTAATTTTTAACACTACTTTCAGAGATAAATATGAATCCATTGGTTTAAAAGATAAAATGTAGGATCATGATATCACCTTTAGACTAAACTTTTTTAAAAAGTCCTCTGTGCAATCAGGACCCCATAATAGACCGATGCCTCTTTCAGTATTTTCAGAAAGACCAAGTTTCATTGATGGATCTGACCAGAGAAGATCACCCGGAATCAAGTTTGAACTGAGATGCGGGTTCCATGGAGGATCAAGAACTGACCTTCGAGCTTTAGCTAACTCGTGAAACGAACCAAGAGATAAAGGGTTGGCTTCTGGGTTAAAAACTATCTTATTTTTTCTCTTCCCTTTAGGTTTCTTTGACAGAGCATGAGAAACACTTCGAAAAAGTCCTCCATGAGCCGTAAACACATGCTTACCTATTAGTGAGGCCAAAGGGAGCCCTTCAAAGCAGCCCAAACATTTACGGTAAGCGTGCTTACCCTTGTCACCATATTTTGCCATAACTTCCTTCTCAAAGCCATAAACAGATGTACAATACTTAGATTCATGATTCCCGCGAAGTAGATATACTCTGTGCGGCAAAAAGACCTAAAAGAATTTAAATAGATATTTAAAATTGATTTCATTTAGCATCTCCTATAAATAAGAGAAGAAAATAGGAAAGAAATAAAAGCATTACTTTCCATGCTAGTAAGAGCAAGAAGGTTTCAAGACCCCAGGCTCCTCTATCAACGTAATCTCCATTAAAGACAAAGAAGCAGTTTTCAGAAGGAAATCCAGCATCTCTCAAGAGAAAAAGAACATCGTGCAACTGCCCATGCACGTCTCCGACCACTACAACTCTTGAATCCTGGTCAAAGTCATCGATTACGACACAATTGGGCTCTTTATGAAGGATCTTGGAAGCAATCAGCACCAAAGTATCAAATACATCAACAGGAAACACAGAAGGAAACTCAGAGGGTGGAAGATTTCTGGAAGACCAGTCGAAAGTCAACGTAAGATCTTGGATCCATTCAATTGTAAGCATCCCATCTTCAGGATATGAGATAGGGACCTGAACCGGCGCTGATGATAGAGGTTTATTTCCTCTAGAGAACTCAGTAGAGGCAATGGTGGATGTAATGCTGGGGGTGGATTCATCTGGTGGAAGAGAAGAAACTGTGGTGTCCGACTCCTTTTTATTTGGCATTTTATTTTTAGTTTTTCCTTAGGTTCTACAACACAAATACAACCAAATAAAAACACAAATCAATTAACAGAATTTGGGTTTAATTTACTTTACATGTCCAAGACTTAAAGAAATCTGCAAGCAGTAACCAAAAAAGAGTGACCAGAAATTGACAAGAAATCTGCAAGCAGTATGAGCATAAATAGGGAGGACAGAAGCTAATAAATACTTGGATGGAAGGCTAAACTTGACCAATCTGGACAACTGAATTATCGATTAATGCTTACAACTAATAAAAAGGATATAAATTTTATTATTCAATGGCTAAATCAAAATCAAAGGGCGTAGCTAAAAAGGACAATTAATATTACGATCTTATAATCAACTGAAATTTGACCCAAAAAAACTAACCTTTATTGGTATTGCCCAGACGCCGGCGACGTACGATGGCAGTTGATGGCGGCGGCCGTCTGCTGGGCCTGGCTTTCAGTTTCTCTCTCTCTCTTTTCTCTCTCTCTTAAAACAGCAAGAAGTGTTTTTGCTGGCGCTTGTTGCCAGCAGAAGACCGCCTCTATTACGGTGCTTTGCTGTTTGAGACAACGGAAAGGAGTTTGGATCACTGACTCTGTTGACTTAGGTTTTCACCTTTTTTGGTATTAAGAAAAGGGAAATTGACTTCTCAAAAAAATAATTCGACCCGTGTCGGGGCCAATATTTTTTACCGCTTCTGGCCCACAATCAATTTTCAGTACGCTCGACAATCTACTCAAATAAGTATTTAATTATGATTTACTGTATTTAGATTAACAACGAACAATCTACGCCATGAGCCCAGATTTGAGCCGATCGCGTAGATTTTACGAAAGTCGGTTCCGATGTCTGGATCTCATTTTATAACTGTTTTTACCGACCGTGCATTCACTGAAACTGATTGCCTGTAAAAACATTCGATTGTGACCGAACTCGCCCGATTGTGGCAAAACTCACCCAGGGGCCCTCTTAATCTCTGAGTATTGTTACTGCTCAAAGAAATCGGGGGAGATAACACGGAAGCTTTGCAGCCTGAATTTGGGTGGAATTTTCGCATTTTCAAGGCAGTGTTGGATTTTGTGTCGATGGCGTATATACTAGCTGGAGTTAGCCATAGAAAGACATGGAAGTTGATTTCGAGGTCCAGATCTCATTTTATGATTGTTTTTATCGACCGTGCATGCACGCAAATGGGCGACCTATAGGAACATTCGATTGTGCCAGAACTAATCCGATTGTGATGAACTTACCCGGGGGACATCTGACGGCCTAAGTACTTTTTTTACCGCTCGAAAAAATGGGAGAAATAGTGTGGAAGCTTCGGAGCCTGGATTTGGGCCGAATTCTTGCGTTCTTGGGGCGGTGTTGGAATTTGAACCAATCGCATAGATAGTGGTTGGAGTTAGCCATAAGAAGAAACGAAAGCCGATTCTGAGGTATGTATCTCATTTTGTGACTGTTTTTACCGACAGTGCATACATGCAAATGGGCGGTCCATAGAAACATCTGATTGTGGCCGAACTCGTCCGATTTTGGCAGAACTCGCCTGGGGGTCCTCTTATGCCCTAAGTATTGTTACTGCCCAAAGAAACGAGGGAAAACAGCTTGGAAATTCAAGAGCTTGGATTTGGGTCGAATTTCTGCGTTTTCAGGGTGGTGTTAGATTTTTGGCCGATTGTGTAGATATTGGTTGGGGTTACCCATAGGAAGGAATGGATGTCGATTCTGAGGTTCGGAGCTCATTTTATGAATGTTTTTAGCAACTGTTTATGCACGCAAACAAGCGGCCCGTAAAAACGTCCAATTTTGGCAGAACTTGCTCGAGGGCCCTTTTACACTCTTAAGTATTGTAACCGCTCGAAGAAATGGAGTGGCTCGAGGGCCCTTTTACACCCTAGTTGAAGGTCCAAATAGGCGCAAAACCTTACTAGGCCTTGAAATTGAGTCTCACTTCTTCATGCGGTTGTGTTTTGCCAATGTGTGCATGCGTGCTGAGAAAAAAGGCCCCTAAAAAGGCTCAAAATTGTGTGCTATAAACTGTGAGGTGAGAAAAAGTTAATAAGATGATTGAAATAGTTGATTTGCTAATTGATCTCAGAGTTGTCGCATGAAAAATCTTGACCTTTAAAGCTCGGAGTTGTCGCCTGAAAAACTGACTCATGTTTTTTTCTATGGCATCGTTTCGTGAATATTGACATGCGTGCGAAAGACCAGCTCAAAATTCCAATTATAGCATTGAAAAGCCCATGAAAAGTCGGAAACTAGTGTGCTATAGCTTTGGTTTTGGGCCCAAAATAGGCCTAAGAAGAAAAGTTGGGTTTTTCTTAAAAACTAATTTGGTTTTCCACAGTCAAAATGTTCTTTGAGTCGCAAAGAGCTGTCCCAAGCAATTTCGTACCATTCAGGAAGGTTCTCACAATTTCTCTGAAACTTTTCGAAAATTTTTTATTTTTCTTTGATTTTTTCTAAAAGAAGACTGAAAAATCAGTATAAATTATTTCGAGGCTTGAAACCGACTATCGTTTATTCCTATGGCATCATTTCGCTAATGTTGACATGCGTGTAGAAAATCGGCTTAAAATTCCAATTATAGCCTTGAAAAGCCCATGGAAACCCGAAAATCGGTGTTCTATAGCCTTCGGTTTTTGAGCCGAATGTGGGCCCAAGAAAAGAATTTAGGTTTTTCTTCAAAACATATTCAGTTTTTCTTTGCCAAAACATTCTTTGGATCACAAGAGCCGCCCCAAGCGGTTTTGTATCGTTTTGGCAGGTTCTCACGGATAAAAAAATAGAGCCTTCGATTTTGCACCGAATCCTGATTTTTCCTATGGCATCGTTTTGCGTATATTAACGTGCCTACAAAATATCAGCTCCAAATTCCAGTTAGAGCATTGAAAAGCCCATGAAAACCCAGAAACCGGTGTGCAATAGCCTTCAATTTTGGGCCGAAAATGGGTCTGAGAAGAAAAGTTGGGTTTTCCTTTAAAAAAAACCCAGAAAATCGAGTTTTCCTTGAATTTCATACAAAATTCATTAAAGGCTATACCATACCAGTTTTGGGGGATTTCCTTGGGGTTTCTTAGGACGGTATTGAAATTCTGACCCGGCCTTCTGTACGCACCTGGATGCAGACTAAACGACGCTAAAGAGAATAACAATACCCTGTTGGGTCCCCCGGCGTAGTTTTCAGTGAATTTTGTAAGAAATTCCAAGGAAAACAAGGTTTTTCAGGCAATTTCTGAACAAAATTCTAGAAAAACTATTAAAACCACCTGGAACGGGTATTTCTAAGCATGAGAAGGCTCGTGACGAGCTAGGGAATGTGTTGGCAGAGAGAAACGGGGTCACTTTTTGGAGCAAAACACAACATTTCTTCCCCGAGGCCATTCTGGGCCTAAAAAGTAAAGGCTATAGCACACCGGTTTTGGGAGTTTTCCTTGGGGTTGCCTGGGACGGCATTGAAATTCTAAATCGGCCTTCTGTACACACCTGGATGTAGACTAAACGACGCTAAAGGGAAGAACGGTACCCCGTTTGGGTCCCCTAGGGTAGTTTGTAGTGAATGGCCTAAAGTATCTCATGTGTTGGGTGGGTAATGTTCAAGGAGGCTATAAAACTAATAGAATTTAGAGAGGGAACGTTGTTCAAAAATTTTAAGATTATAATTTATACCCTAAAGTATCTCAAAGTTATAATCTTGAAGTCATTCTTCATGATTGACTCCTTGAATTACTTCTGCACGATTAACTCCTTACCGTTGATTTCTCTCTTTATTCTCTTTTATGGAAAGCCTAAACCCTCGATTGCTCATTTTGTTGCCACCATTCTCCAGTTTTAAGCTTCCTCAATAGGTTGCAAGGATGCTTCTTTAGCCATATGTCTTAGGGTTTTAGGGTTTAGGGTTAGGGTTTTCGATTTAGGGTTGTTTTTTTTTTTTTAAACCACCATGATGGTGGGGTGTTAGGCGGGACCCCTACCTGTAAGATAAATCATAATAAGAAAGAAAATACATAAGGAGGGGGACATGGACCAAAAACCTCCTCAAAAAAGGAAAAGAACGCAACTGAAAAGGAAGAAAACAATAAAACACTAAGAACAAAGCTAACGTCTAATATGCGGGACAGCCATCGCATCCAAATGAAGTATCCTAGATAAACCCACTGGGAAATCCTGAGTACGCAAGAACCGACGATTAGAGCGAGAAGTACAAGCCCAATTGGCCAGGAAATCAGCAGCAGAAGTAGCCTCACGAAAGACATGACGAACCATAACCGAATGAGAGGAAACCAAGAAACAAACTCGGTGCAACAACATCGCATAATCCCACCGGACATAGCCACCCGAAAGGATCCAAGAAACCACAGTGGCCGAGTCGGACTCCACCTCCAAAACAGAATAACCCAGCCGAACCGCAAGCTCCAACCCCTCACAAACTGCCATAAGCTCAGCAAATAAGATCGGCTAATGCCCAAGAAAAGAACCAAATCCTGCTAAAAACATGTCCCGGTGATCCCGAAGAACACCCCCAGCAGCGGACATCCCAGGGTTACCCTTCGAGCACCCGTCAACTGTCAGCTTCACTACACCAAGAGGCGGTCGTGTCCAAGACACAACACGAATAGGCCTCCTAGGTAAAGGAAGTACTCGTAACCCCTCAGCGAATCGTGAACCCATCACCCCCCGCAACTGGAACGGCTTAAAGCCAAAAGCAGAACTGGCAAGCCGAATGTCCGACACCACCCAAAAAATAACAGCATCCACAGAAAATGGGTGAAAATCAAACCTGGACCCATTGCGTGCCTTCCACACTTGCCACAGAATGAAGCAAGGGAGAACGACCCGGAAATGAGTCCGAGAGGGGGCACATATCCTCCAATGAGAAAGCAACGCATGAGCCGACAGACCCTCGGTAACCCCAAACAATGGTAGAAGTACTCCCAAACCTGGCTAACCTGGGGGCACTGCAGAAATAAGTGTCGAGAAGTCTCAGCAGCCTGACCACAAAAACACCGAGAAACCATACAGAAACCTCTCGCGCACAAAGTGTCATCAGTAGCCAAATAGCCATGCAACAACCGCCACAGGAAAAAAGATAACCTGGAAGGAAAAAAGACAACTGCCAAATACTAGAAAAAACCTCATCTCGTGGCCTGGAGCAACGCACAATCTCCCAAGCTGATCGCACATGGAAAGCTCCATCGGGAGCAGAATCCCACAGGATCACATCAGGTTCGTCAGCAGAAATCAGAATCAGCACAATCTGCTCAACTACTGACACAGGTAAGACGTCCAGGAGCTTACCCCTATCCCAAACAGTACCCCGCCAATAAAAAGACACCGGCACCGTAGAAGCAGCGTTAGCATTATAAAAGAACAAAGGGCAAGAACCCAACCAACAATCGTACCAAAAACTACAAGTGCCAGCGCCAACCAACCAACGCACATGAGGCTCTGCAACACAACGGATGGAACAAAGCCGTCTCCAGAGAGGAGAAGCCGGATCACGAAAATGTACCACAACCGGATGAACAGTCCTGCAATACTTAGACTTCATGTAAGAAGCCCATAACGAACGCTGCTCTCTAAACCTCCACCACAGCTTAAGCTCAGAAGCCTCAGCCAGGTCACCAAAAGACCGAATACCTAGACCCCCCTCCTCCACCGGAAAGCAAACCTTCGGCCAGTGGAACCAATGAATCCTCCTCCTAGACCAAGAGTCACCACATAGAAAATGAGTGAACATCCTCTCCAACTGCTGAACAACCCCGATCGGCGGCCTCATAACATGGAACAGATGCAGAGGCATAAAAGCTAAGACATGGCGAATCAGAACCAACTTCCCCCCAAAAGAAAGCAACCGATTCGCCCAACCAGAAATCCTATCGCGGACCTTCCGAAGAAGGTCATCAAAATGAGAAATCTTGAGACCCCCCACAAACACCGGGCACCCAAGATAAGTAAAAGGAAGCTGCCGCTGCCGAAAGCCAGTAATAGAATGAATAATAGCACAACGCGAAGCAGAAACTGAACGCCCAACATAAAAGCTGCTCTTAGCTTGACTAATCTGCTGCCCAGAAACCGCCTCGTAATGGTGCAGGAAATCCATTAGGCTCGTGAGGCTAGAACGACTCCCATTCGCAAAAATAACAATATCATCTGTAAAACTCAAATGGGAGACAGGAATGAAGCCAGAAGAGTGATAGCGTAGCAAAGGAAACTGCGAGAAAAGTCGATCCAATCCCCGAGACAAGAACTCAGTAGCAATGATAAAAAGGCACGGAGAAATGGGATCAACCTGCCGAAGACCACCCTGAGACTGAAAAAACCCGTGACTGACCCCATTAACCAGCACCGATAACCAAGGACCACAGATAGCCCGCCTCATCAAAGAAATCCACTGCTCCGAAAAGCCAAACACCTCAGTATCTGCAGAACGAAGGACCGAGACATCCTATCATATGCCTTAGCCATATCAAGCTTCAGCACCACATTACTCCCCCGAGTACGTCGACTAATATCGTGAACCAACTCCTGGACCAGCAAAACATTATCATGAATAACCCTACCAGGCACAAAACCACTCTGGGAGGGAGAAATAATACGAGGCAAGACAGAGGCCAGCCGTATAAGGAGCAACTTGGTCAGACGCTTGTTGCTCACATTACACAGACTGATCGGCCGAAAATCTGCCCAATAGACAAGAGAGTCCTTCTTAGGAAGAAGAACCAAGAGAGTACTCAGAAAACCCCTAGGCATAGTAGAACCCTGAAAATAATCTTGAACAGCAGACAATAAATCACCAGCAATAATATCCCAACAGGACTGATAAAACCGACTGCAAAGCCCATCCGGACCCGGAGCACTATCAAAGTCAATAGAAAAAACCACTCGCCGTAACTCATCCATATCCGGCATCCTACACAACTTCACATCATCCTCAGCAGTCACCAATGACGGGATAAAATCAAAGTCTGACCGGAAAAATTGACTAGTGCCCCCCACTAAAAGACCCCAAAAATAATCAACGACGAGACGCGACCACGTGAGAGACTCTCGAGATCCAGTCAGAAGAAGCATCCTGAATCCGATGAACATGAAAAAACTGACGCTTCTTCCGAATCATCGCATGGAAGAAACGGGTGTTAGCATCCCCCTCCCGTACCCAGCGAACACTAGATTACCGTCGCAAAAACAACTCCTCACAAAGTAAAGCATGCTGCAGCCGTGCCTGAGCTTCAGAAAAAGCAACACGATCCTCAACAGAGCCGGAGACATCATACTGTCGTTCCCACTGAGCAACCTCCGTCTCAGCCTCTTTAAACCTATCAAACACGTTACCAAACACCTCCTTATTCCAACTTTTCAAGCAAAGCTTCAACCGAACAAGCTTCTACTGAAAAGCCCTCATCCCAATACCAAACACTGGAGCAATCCAAGACTGCCGCACAACATTAAGAAACCCAGGGTGCTTTAGCCAGGCATGCAAAAATTTAAACCTAGAAGGTCCTCTAGCAGACAATCTATCACAAGACAACAACATAGGAGAGTGATCTGAACTAGTGCGATTCAGATGAGAAATTGTAAAAGTAGAGAAGAAACCAGACCAATGAACGTTGCACACGACCCTATCCAAACGCCTCTAGGTGCGCCCATTAGTCCAGGTAAATGGACTCCCAATAAAACCAACATCCTCCAAACCACAATCCAATAAGGCCAAATTAAAAGCATCAATAGCACCCTGAGGCTGAGCATGCCCCCCCGAAATCTCAGAGTGAGACTGCACAACATTAAAATCCCCACCCACCATCCAAGGGCCATCATGACTATCAGCAAAAGAAATAAGGCCATCCCACAAATGCTCCCTCATAATCATATCACAACTAGCATAAACAAAGGAGACATAAACAGGAGCAGGAAAAGAAGAATGATTAACCCGGCAATGAACCACCTGACCTTGATCCCGAATAACCTCCACCGAAAAAGGCACCGACCAGAAAACTCAGATTTTCCCAGAATGAGAAGAAAAAGCATGATCCATCCCAAGGCGACTCTGAGTACTGACTAGCCTATCAGCAGTAATAAAGGGCTCCAAAACACAGATCAAGGCTAATCTATGCATCCGAATCAATTTCCGCAATCGGCGGACAGCGGGGGCCTTACTTATCCCCCGAATATTCCAAATAAGTGTATTAATCATTGGGATGGAGAACGACTCCTGTCCCGCCGTCGAGCCTTACGGGTCTTTCGACCCGCAACAACAGAAAAACCCCGAGACGAACTAGCAACCCTCTGGTCAGTAAGACTGCTAATCACAGCATCCGGAGGTAACGGAGTATGAACATCCTCTGGATCAGTCAAAAATCGCCCATCATCCATATCCCCAGAATCCTCAGAACTACAATCCACATCTGATCGAGAAACGCCAATACGCCCCCCCCTCCCCCCCCCCCGCCATCAAAATCAAACTCCGGAATATCAGTGCTATGGGTATTGAAACCCACATGCATAGTATCAGTATCATCCACAATAGGCCGCTCGTGTCCCGATACGGCATCCATCTCCACCTGAATACCAGCATCAGTACCCCTATCATTCAAAGAAACATCTGCAGCACCAATCTGCCCCAAAGCACGACTAACCCCACAAGGCCGAAGAGCGACACTAGAAATAACAGGACCCGCAGGCCGATTGTCAGCAACAACAACATACTGAGTATTAGGATCAACCCTAGGCTGCACATCTGCGGGAAACATAGGTTTCCTTTATCAGGAACAATACGTTGAGCAGAATCCATAGGTTGCAGGGCCTTACGAAGACCAGGGTTAGACACAAAACAAGCCTCAGCAGAATGACCCAGGTGCTTACAAGCAGAACAATAAGCAGGAACCTTCTAAAAAACTACATCCTGCCAAAACCCAGATTCTCCCTCACCAATCCAAATACGGAGTAGCAAAGGCCGCGAAACATCATATTCAACTAAAACCCTTGCCACAGACGGCCTATTAACCGAGGCCGTAGCGTGATCAACACGTAAAGGAGTACCAATAGCCCGAGCAATATCAAATAAAGCAGACTTACAATGAATAAAATGGACTGAGAGATAAGGGAGACTTACGCAAACAGGCACAATAGGAGACTCCTCAGAACACCGAAAATCGGTACTCCATTTGAAAATGCGCATCCCTCGGCCAATTACATACCACGTCTGGCGAACCCAAATATGCGAGTAATCCTCCTCCAAAGATAACTTGATCAAAACATACCGGTTATCAAGCAAAGATATTTAAGAATTACCTTTCAGCCCAAGGGAAACAAAAAACTTTCGGATCATGTCCATTGATGGCCGGCCAAAAGAAAACTTTCCAACCAATGCAAGTTTGAAAGGCTCAGCCATAAGTTTAACTTCCTCCTTTGAAAAAATCACCGCGGGTTCACCACGATGCAACAGCACCGGCCTGGTCGGACTCGACGTGTCATGAGAGCCTGCTACAACATCCAAGAAAGACTTTTGTGGCCTAGTAGGAGCGGTAGGGTTCAGAATAGAGGCGGGGTTCACAGCGGAAGCAATGAGGCAGAAGGCTTGGTTTGGATGTTGGATGCGGCACGGGTTTGAGCACCACTCACGCCGTCACTTAAACCGACGGGAGAGGATTGTGTGTGGCCGCGGGATGAAGTTGGCTGCCTATTTCCTCTTAAATGAGGGTGATTTTGGCCGCGCGCATGAGTGGAAATCGTTTGGCCCCGGGGCGTGGGCTGCTGCTGCAACGAAGTTGCATGGGGCTGTTGGTTCGAGTTAGGGTTCTGACCACATGAAGCAAAGTTGGTTTGGTCACGAACAGCAGTAGACTGGGTTTGGTTGCGATCAGAAGGACGTGGAGTTGGGTGTGAGTGTTGGGACAAGGCTGCATGGTTTTGTCGGGGACGTAGGTTACGGTTTTGGGTTAACTCAGTTAACAATGGCTGAGTCAACTCGGTGGCTGAAGATGTGGTTGCGGGACATGGAGGAACCATCGTGTGTATGTCACATGGACGATGCGACTGGTGGGATTGAGCGAGCGGCATCAGAGATCCACCGTAAGCGGCCAATAATAGTTCATACACCCGTTTTGGATCGCGTTCAAAAACGCGACAGGGGTTGGTCCTCTCGACTGAAGAAGAGATCAGGGCACGGGCTGGCTCAGATCTGCCTAAGGAAGAGTCTACCAGTGATGAAACACCGGGAAGTAGGCCGGACGACGCGGCGGCTGTGTACGTGACAAGTACGTGGCGGCTAGGGTTTTACGTTGCAGAGACTGTTTGGAAAACAGATGGTGGCGGCGCTTTGGGATCTGACAAAGGGGAGTTGGGGTCATGCAAGTGGGTCACCAGCGACCGACTGGCAGCAGCCCCAGCAGCCAGAAGTCCGGCGGCGGCAGTCAAACCAATTTGACCTGTGACGAACGTTTGCGACACAGGTTTGGGCAAGGTTTGCGGCTGCTGCAGCGGTGCATGGGCTCGGGTGGGGAGGTCAGTGGGGTGGGTAGGGTCCGGTAGTGGCTGCGCACCACCACCGGCGGCCGGTGGAGCCATGCCGGCTGCCAAAAGTGGAAGGGAAAGGTTCGGCTAGATGAGAGGATTTTAGAGAGAGAAATTTTTAGGGTTTAGGGGTTTTGGGATTAGGGTTAATGTTTTTTTATTAAAACCACCTAAGGGTGGGGGAGGGTTAGGCGGGACCACCTTAACTGTAAATTAATAAAAGAATTTTTTAAAATTACACGAAATTTTTTAAAAGTTATTGGAGAAAAAAGAAAGAATAAAAAAAAAGAAAAAAAAAAGATTGAGGGAGAAAACCTAGAAAATAAAAGTGTATTGGAAATGTGATAAAGAAAAGATATTTTTTTTTTAAACCACCAAAATGATGGGGGGTTAGGCGGGACCCCTACCTGTAAGATAAATCAGAATAAAGAGGAAAATATATAAGGAGAGGGACATGAACCAAAACCTCCTCGAAAAAGCAAAACAACACAACTGAAAAGAAATAAACAAAAACAGCACTAAGAACAAAACTAACGTCGGATATGCGGAACAGCCATCACATCCAAATGAAGTATCCCAGACAAGCCCACTGGGAAATCCCGAGTATCTAAGAACCAACGATTGGAACGAGAAGTACAGGCCCAATTGGCCAGAAAATCAGCAGCGGACGTAGCCTCACGAAATACATGACGAACCACAATTGAATAGGAGGAAACCAAAAAACAAACTCGACGCAACAACACAGCATAATCCAATCGGACAAAGCCACCCGAAAGGATCCAAGAAACCACAGTGGCCGAGTCGGACTCTAGCTCTAAAACAGAATATCCCAGCTGGTCAGCAAGCTCCAAACCCTC
The DNA here is from genome assembly GCA_030449835.1 of Clausena lansium. Classification (NCBI taxonomy): domain Eukaryota; kingdom Viridiplantae; phylum Streptophyta; class Magnoliopsida; order Sapindales; family Rutaceae; genus Clausena; species Clausena lansium. The sequence continues at coordinate 76,516 of JASUUF010000224.1, read as the reverse complement.
ACAAATCGTCATAAGCTCAGCAAATAAGATCGGCCGGTGCCCAAGAAAAGAACCAAATCCTGCCAAAACCATACCACGGTGATCCCGAGGAACACCCTCTGCAGCGGATATCCCAGGGTTACCCCTGGAACAACCATCAACAGTCAGCTTCACAACACTAGGAGGCGGCCTCAACCAAGACACAACAGGAATAGGCCTTCTGGGTGAAGCAAGCACTCGTAACCCCTCAGCAAGCTGAGAACTCATCACTCCCCGCAACTGAGACGGCTTAAAGCCAAGAGCAGAACTGGCAAGCCGAAGGTCCGACACCTCCCGAAAAATAACAACATCCACAGAAAAAGGGTGAGAATCAAACCTGCAACCATTTCGAGCCTTCCACACATGCCACAGATTGAAGCAAGGGAGAAGGACCCGAAAATGAGTCCAAGAAGGGGCACATTTCCTCCAATGAGTAAGCAAAGCATGAGCCGACAGAAAACTAACCCTCGGTAACCCCAAACAACTGTAAAAATACTCCCACACCTGGCTAACCCAAGCGTACTCGAGAAATAAGTGGCGAGAATTCTCAGCAGCCTGACCACAAAAACACCGAGAAACCATACAGAAACCTCTCGCGCACAAAGCGTCATCAGTAGCCAAAAGACCATGCAACAACCTCCACAGGAAAAAAGATAACCGTAAAGGAAGATGGCACTGCCAAATAATAGAAAAAACCTCATCTCACGGCTTGGTGCAACGCACATTCTCCCAAGCTGAGCGCAAATGGAATGCTCCATCAGGAGCAGAATCCCACCGAATCACATCAGGCTCGTCAGCAGAAATCGAAATCAACAGAATCTGCTCAACTACTGACGAAGGTAAGACATCCAGGAGCTTGCCCCTATTCCAAACAGTTTCCCGCTAATAAAAGGACACCGGCACCAAAGAAGCAACACTAGAGTTATAAAAGAACAAAGGGTAGGAACCCAGCCAACAATCGCCCCAAAAACTACAAGCACCCTTACCAACTAGCCAACGCACATGAGGCTCCGCAACATAGCGGATGGAACAAAGACGTCTCTAGAGAGGCGAAGCCGGATAACGAAAGCGTACCACTCTCGGATGAATAGGCCTGCAATACTTAGACTTTATATAAGAAGCCCATAAGGATCGTTGCTCCCTAAACCGCCACCACAACTTAAGCTCAAAAGCTTCAGGCAGATCACCAAAAGACCAAATACTAAGACCCCCCTCCTCCACCGAAAAACAAACCTCCGGCCAGTGGCACCAATGAATCCTCCTCCTAGACCTAGTGTCACCCCATAGGAATTTAGTGAACATCCTCTCCAACTGTTGAACAACCTCAATTGGCGGCCTCAAAACATGGAACAGATAGAAAGGCATGGAAGATAAGACATGACAAATCAGAACCAGCTTCCCCCCAAAAGAAAGCAACCGATTAACCCATCCAGAAATCCTATCCCGGACCTTCTGGAGCAGGTCATCAAAGTGAGCAATCTTGAGTCCCCCTATAAACACCGGGCACCCAAGATAAGTAAAAGGAAGCTGCCGCTCCTGAAACCCTGTAACAGACTGAATAATAGCACGGCGCGAAGCAGAAACCGAACCCCCAACATAAAAGCTACTCTTAGCCTGGCTAATCTACTGCCTAGAAACGGTCTCATAATGGTGCAGGAAATTCATAAGCCTCGTGAGGCTAGACCGACTCCCATTCGCAAAAATAACAATGTCGTCTGCGAAACTCAAATGGGAGACAGGAATGGAACCACTAGAGTGATAGTACAGTAAAGGAAACTACGAAAACAGGCGATCCAATCCCTGGGACAGAAACTCAGCAGCAATGATAAAAAGGTACGGAGAAAGGGGATCACCTTGCCTAAGACCGCCCTGAGACTGAAAAAACCCGTGACTGACCCCATTAACCAGCACCGAGAACCAAGGACCACAGATAGCCCACCTCATCAACGAAATCCACTGCTCCGAAAAGCCAAACACCTCAGTATCTGCAGAACGAAGGACCGCAACATCCTATCATATGCCTTAGCCATATCAAGCTTCAGCACCACATTACTCCCCCGAGTACGTCGACTAATATCATGAACCAACTCCTGGACCAACAAAACATTATCATGAATAACCCTACCAGGCACAAAACCACTCTGGGAGGGAGAAATAATACGAGGCAAGACAGAGGCCAGCCGCATAAGGAACAACTTGGTTAGACGCTTGTTGCTCACATTACACAGACTGATCGGTCGAAAATCTGCCCAATAGACAAGAGAGTCCTTCTTAGGAAGAAGAACCAAGAGAGTACTCAGAAAACCCCTGGGCATAGCAGAACCCTGAAAATAATCCTGAACAGCAGACAATAAATCACCAGCAATAATATCCTAACGGGACTGATAAAACCGACTGTAAAACCCATTTGGACCCGAGGCATTATCAGGGTCAATAGAAAAAACCACCCTTCGTAACTCATCCATATCCGGCATCCTACACAACTCCACATCATCCTCAACAGTCACCAAAGACGGGATAAAATCAAAGTCTGACTGGCAAAACTGACTGGGGTCCCCCACCAAAAGACCCCAAAAAAAATCAACCGCAGACGGAGCCATAGCAGACGGCTCTGAAATCCAGTCAGAAGAAGCATCCTGAATCCTATGAACATGAAACAACTGACGCTTCTTCCGAATCATCGCATGGAAAAATCGAGTGTTGGCATCCCCCTCCCGTACCCAGCGAACACTAGACTGCTATCGCAAAAACAACTCTTCACAAAGTAAAGCATGCTGCAGCCCGGCCCAAGCCTTAGAAAAAGCAACACGGTCCTCAATAGAACCAGAGACATCATACTACCGTTCCCGCAGAGCAACCTATCAACATGTTACCAAATACCTCCTTATTCCAGCTTTTCAAGCAAAGCTTCAACCGAACAAGCTTCTGCTGAAAAGCCCTCATCCCAATACCAAACACCGGAGCACCCCAAGGCTGCCACACAACATCAAGAAACCCAGGATGCTTAAGCCAGGCATGTAAAAATTTGAACCTAGACGGTCCTCTAGCAGCCAATCTATCACAAGACAACAACATGGGAGAGTGATCTAAACCAGTGCGATTCAGATGAGAAACTCTAAAAAGAGAAGAAACTAGACCAATGAGCATTGCACACAACCCTATCCAAACGCCTCCAGGTGCGCCCATTATTCCAGGTAAATGGACTCCCAATAAAACCAACATCCTCCAAACCACAATCTAATAAAGCTAAATTAAAAGCATCAATAGCACCCTGAGGCTGTGCGTGCCCCCCCAAAATCTCAGAGAGAGACTGCACAACATTAAAATCCCCACCCACCATCCAAGGGCCATCATGGCTATTAGCAAAAGAAATAAGAGTTGAAAAGATATTTAACTGATTTAACGAAAAGATATCTAACGAAAGAGGGTTTATAAGGGTAATAACTGATTTTTAGTTGTTTTGGTGTTTACGAGGGTAATAAACGATGTTTCAAAATAAACTGGTACTCAAAGTGTTTTGAAATGTTCGTGCTTTGAAAAGAATCATTTTACTTTTAGAATCCTTAGGATACTCATAGAATTACCATGCCAGCTTTAACTGTCTAAGCAAAAAGAAAATGCCACTGAAACTTACTTTTGAGAAGGTGCAAAGAAGGGTAATGTCGGTGGAAAAATTTCAAATCCTCAGAAAGCTTCATAACTCTTCCAACCAACAAGAATCTATCCTTAGCTGTTAAAGCCTGAGGAGGGTGCAATATCTCTTACGGCAATAAATCGACAATGGCTGGGGTATTGTTGATATCCTGAATGTGAAAACATGGAGAGGTTGAATAACATAATTTGTGACAAGTTAGATATTAATTGTATTTTGTATCAGCTTCAGAAATAAGTTAAGATCTGGTTCAAAGAAAGGACCAATCACATATTGTAGATGTATTGCAGCCATGTTGATGACAAAACATCTGTGCTGAGATAAGTGAAAATATATAACCGAAGAGAGTAATCTTATCGAACATTCTGTGCACATATTAAAGAAGTTGCAACTACTTTGTTGATAGAAATCTTATCGAACATTATGTGCACATATTAAAGAAGTTGCAACTACTTTGTTGATGGAAAGAACTTCGGCAAATAATGATATTCAAGTTGAATCCGGACTTTAATTTATACATATATATATTACTTTAATTTATGGGTCTGAATCCGGACTTTAATTTATACATATATATATCACTTTAACTCTAAATTAGATTAATTTTTAAGATTAAGTCAAATTTAGATTATATTAAATTAGAATGAATTATATATAATATTATTTTTTATTTAGTGTAATATTAAATAGGATTATATTCAATTTAATTTAATGAATTAATAATAAATATATAAATAGGTCAATTATTTTTAAAGTATATTACTAATTGTTCAGTTCAATAAATAATATACAACAATGTTGTAATGAATCAATTAATAATTTTTTATGTTTAGTATTATTTTATAGTTTATATAAATTATTGAATAAAATTTTATTATTGAATTTGTTTGTTTCGATATTAGCATTGGTGATTTATTATGTGTATTATTAATATTTTGTGTATTAAACTATTAGTTATACTGAATAATCATATTTAATTTAAATTTTTTTATTATAGCTTAATTAAATTTTATTTAAAAAATTAATAGAAGTCCAAGTCTGGCTCAAGTCCGGCCCAAGCTCATCTAGCTCTGGTCAAGGTTCAGTCAGTTCAAATTTAAAGGACATGGGCCAATAATCAATTATATGAGCCTTGGCCTGAGCTTGAAAAAGAGAGGCAGGGCTTGCAAAATATTGTCGCTAAGCTCACTGGCCCCACCTTCCAGTAGTGCCAGCATTCTATCACCACCAACGATTACCAGCCCTCTGGTCCTGTTGGCGGCATACTCGTTTTTGTTTCCGGTAATCTCCAACTCGCCAGTGAACAACACCCTCTCAAGTTCAACCAGATGTTCCATTTGATGACAACACCTCAAGGAAGCTTTTATGTGTTGAATGACATATTCAGGTTGAACTATGCATGGAGAAAAGACTGATTGAAGAGGGATGCAATCCTTGATGGAGTGAAACATGTTTTCTTATCTTTGTTGAATTCTCAACATTGAATTGAAAACAGGATTTTCCTGTGGTTGCTTATGTTTAATGTTCCCTTGTGCTTTTCCTGAACTTTTAATAGAGACATTTTTACTGTGATTGGTTAAGTGAAAGATCTCCCTAAAGAGGCGGGTATTGGAGATCTGAGGACTTTGTGTGGATCTTAGTGAAATGAATCACAATATTTGCAATTGTCCGAGAAAAAGAAAAAAAATTAGGAAGACCCAAAATGTTAAGTAAGAGGAGTTTCAACTCCTCCAAGACCATTCTACTCAAAATCCGCCACAGAATTTTCTACAAGCTAGTCGTCATTTGATGCAAATGGACTTGCAAATTTAGGTGGCGCAAGCAGTTCACGTCTTGAATCACAAGAACAAACTTTGCAACCGTGAAGCAAATAATCGGTGGCTCATTGAGTTAACTTAAAATTAAGTTAACTTTAATAGTAATACATACTTGACTTTTGTCTTCTTTTCTTAATTCTCAATTCGTGATTCTCTCATTCTAAACCCTTAAACTCTTAATTCCTAATTTTCACTTTTTTCACCTATATTATTTGAAAATGTTAGTTGATTATTTAATTTCTTTATTTAATTTCAATTGATAGTCTAAATTATTTTAAGATTTAGGTAATTGATTGTGATGAATGCTGCTTATATTTTTTTTTCTAATTTTTTAGTGTAAACAATTAGAATCTGATCTCAATAAACAAAAATTCCTTACCTTAAAAAATAAAAATAAGTATTTTTCTTAACATTTTTTTACTTTCTTTTCAAAAAAAATTATTGTTCGTAATATTGATAATTGTTTATTTAAATTAGAATTTTATTTTAATTTTTTTGTAATAAATGTTTTGCCCCTACAATTAAAGATGGTTTGTTCGGCCCCTGCCGATGACGAGTCCTTCCTCGTCGATTTCGAAGTCAAGTTCTTCGCTGGTTAGATTCTACATAAATTCGTAAGAGAAAGGCAAGGATAGGTAGCCCATCACTTGAAACAACCAGTTTAGCCAATTTATCACTTGTTAATACTTTCCGATAAATTTATCATTGTGCGTTAGATTAGACTCGCCAAGCCGTATGTTGCGCAAAATGTAACTTAGGAATTGCCATATATAAATGGTAAATGCACAGTACAACAAGAAGGAAAAACTACTATGTTGGATTAAAAAAATAAAATTAAAAATAATTCTTGAAAATATACAAAATTTGGTCTGCATCCAAAAGTAATAAATTAAAACATATACTATATAGCTTTTAGTTCCAGGTCTTGATTGCACAAAAAACCTCATTTGAGCTTCGAAATCGACTTTCTCGTTTGCCCCTATAATCTCGTTTTTATTATTAATAAACATAATAATTACTAGGTTTTGTATTTTAACATTTCTAAGTTTGTGCTTCTAACCTCAAAGGACAGACGATTCGAGAATTAATGAACAGGTGAAAATAAGAGTTGAATCGCAAGAGAGTTTTAGTATGTTTAATTAGTTAAGCTCAAAAGTTGAAAATATTAATTTTCATGCGATTAACTGTTGGAAAATGAATTAATACTGTTCACCGGTAGATGCTAATTTTGCTGCTTGGTTAACACATATATCATTCTGAGAATAATTTAATGAGTTCTGGTTGCGATACTTTGTTTATAATAGTCTATACAAAGTAGTTTTCTGATAATTAACGGTCACAGATTTAAAGTGTGGGTTTCGTCTCAGCAATTTTACTTGTACATTCAGGTGATGAGCTATTGGATAAATTCTGTAGTGGTCCTCCATGTGATAGATAACTTCCTTCTCTAGATGTTTACCCGTTTCAAGCCTTGTTACCGGTGATTTGGTGGGTTAGACTACTTCATTTTTGGGGTAAAATGTGGGTTGTCGGGCATGAAGACAATGCTATGTATATCATTATTTGTAAGCTAAGTTACGTTAATGATACTGCAGAATTGTTGTTTGCCGTGCTTTACTTTTTGTTGCATGTTTTATGTATATTAATCAGTTTTCCAGTTATAAAATGGAACTTTATTTTCTTACACATAGCTCTTAGTGATTGCATTGGGTTAATTTTCATATGTAATGCAGATATACTGGTATGCTGCTGAACTTAAACTACTTAAGTGGCATATTCTGGTCATGAAACTTTATTAATTTCTTAATGAGTCAAATCATACCAATTTTTACAAGCTAATAGTATAAATTTACCTTCGAGAATACTCCTAATAACATACTTATCACCGACTTGATTGTTACTCACATATATATATATATATATATAGAGCATGATATTATATATATATAGAGCATGATATTGACCACTCCGCTGACTAGATATGGAAAAGAAATCATTATGGTGAAACAGGGTAAAATAGGACAGATTTTGGAATTTCTTTATGTTTCATTCTTCTTTCAGTGAACAAATTAATGGAAAATTTTCATCTCTAATGTGCATTTTGGAAAAACGAAGAGAATAAAGAATGACAAAAACTTCTATCAATGAGCTTAGATTTCTGAAAACCAGAGTTTTTATGACTAGCCTTAGCCATAGGCAGAGTACTCTTCATACTTCTGTTTCAGCAAGTGCTGTTCATATTACTATTTGCTTTTCACTTTCTTTGAGAAACTCTCAGGAACTGTGGCAAAGATAAGTTGAGACGTGCACCCTCTAAGTTGATTACTAAGAGGATGAATAGCGTCGAGTTTCTTTATTGTGATTTTTATTTTTGTCTTCAGTGCTGCAAATTGAGAATAGTTGGGAGGCTGCGATTATTTTTATGCTATATTAACATTGTAAACTAGATTTAAGATACCATTCTATTTTCTGGGTACTCTTGCTACTGATGCATTCGAGGTGGCGTATCCAATTTCTCTGTCAGCTGGCTTGAGAGACTTTTGCAGAACTGAATCATTTTATTTGTATCAGTACGTATTAGTGTAAAAACATAATCAACTCAAAGAAAGCTTATCACACCTCTTTGTACACTCTAAGCTCCCTTGCAGATTTTGATACTTTTACGACAGTTAGTTGGAGCCACCCTAATAACCTGCCATAGACAGATACGATGGTGATGCTCTTTGGTGTTTACCTTGCGGGAAGACAAGTATTGACAATTCATACCTATTCACCTGTGCTGAGACGTCGTGATATGATCTGGCACATCTAGTCGTCTTCTGTTTCTGGTTTGGATGCGTTTTCATGTAATACGGTTACGTACAAATCATCAGTGGCACAGGAATCAAATGTACCACATTTAGTGCAAAGAGAGAATGAAAGTGGATATTACCTTGAAGTTGTTCGTCTTTTCTACTTGCAGGCTCACATTCATTGCTGCAGCTTCTATTTTCTTCATGGTTTCATTGACTGGAAGCTTGGATCCAAGCCTTGTTGTTTCTTTCATGTCATTCTGAGAAGAGAGATATTATTGAAATTTTACAGATCCAAGAAAGGTTGAACAAAGTAACTCTAGTTCTGATTTTATTTCCTCGTCAGTCCTCAAAAAGACCTGATCAATCTAGGTCATGTGACATTGGAATCAATTGAAAAGCATTTATTAAACTTGGTGATTGGAGCATCTTTGACTCTGCACCATTTTCCTATGCACACCGTAGAATTTCAACTATTTAGTTGAAGTTTTGTGTCTTGGGACTATGTAAAGTTCTTACTTCCATTGATTCAAAAGCAGCATTAATATCATCCAAGTAGATTTACTCATCACATTCATATCCGCAGGACTGTTTGTAATCTGTTTGAAACCATGTATCCTCTGTGATCTCTAGTATTGTAATTCACCAATTCCAAGATCTCGTATCAAATCAATATTTCGTAGTGTTCGAAGAAGGAATTAATTGGTTGATCAATTTGAGTTTGTATATGCATAGGATTTTTTGGAATTGTACCCTGATTGGACTTGGATCAAGTAACCTTTAGATTAGCTTCTTCTGACGTTCTGTAAACCAGTGAGGAATTTGTAATCTGCTTGACCTATCTGTTTACAGAAACATTGATCAGTGATATGCGGAGACAGGTGTTTTAGATGAAGAAGAACAAGTTATATTCTGTATAGAACCATTATCATCAAATGGAAGATAACCAGCCGGTAGTTCAAAAAGGATTACTCCACAAGGCCAAATATCTGCGGCTGCTCCCTCATAGCCATTGTTTGCCAGCAGCTGTTTGCCGGAAGATGAACCATCAGCCATGAAGTTAAAAGGACATTCAAGCATGATTTAACTCCTGTTTGCCTTTTTCCTCTTGCTTTCGAATTTAGTAAAATAAAACTTGAAAGGTTACTGCTAGCTACAAAAATGAAAGACAAATTTCTTACCTCTGGTGCCACATAGCATGGAGAGCCACAAGCCGTTGTTAACATGTCTCCAGGCTGTTATAAATTATATTTTCAGACGAGCATTTTGTTAGATGGTTATTTATTAGATTTAGTAATATATTAACAGAATAAAATTACGAAAATTGTTGCTACCTTTTGCAATGCACTTAGTCCAAAATCAGATACTTTATGATTCCCTTTACCATCCAAGAGCAAGTTTTGGGGCTGTAGAAAGACATCAAAATTATTAGCTAGTTTGTATAGAGAATTAACCGTTAGATTAAAGGATAGCCATATGGACCTTCAGATCTCTGTGATAAACTCATCTATTATGGCAATAGTCAACTGCATCAATCAGTTGTTGGAAGAGCTTTCTTGCCTCTGCTTCACTCAGTTTCTTGACGTATGACCGAGTAGAATGGTTGAAGTTCAACATTTTCGATTAAAAGCTTTCAGGAACATAATCCCAAATGCAATAAGATGAATCTTTACCAATTTGTCTGAGAGTTGTCCCCCTGATACATACTCCATTACATGTAAATTTTGTCTTTGAGCCAATTACCTCATGTATTCGTACGGTATTAGGATGATGCGAGAGCTTCATTGTTCTTATCTCTCTCTGAACCTGTAGTTGATCATTAATTGGGAAAATATTACAAGCGCATGTTCATTTCTTTACAAGAAAGTTAAAAAGAAGCATATGTATATGAACAAAGAGAAAGATTAGAAATTTGCCTGACTCTTGAGATTTGTTTCGAGGACCATGTGCTTATCGATGATCTTGATTGCAACATGCTGGTCATTGGTGGTGTCTACTCCGAGCTTAAACTTGTCAAAAGTACCTTCTCCAATCGTCCGTTCAAGACGATAGCTGTTGTTTCGAGTTGCGAACCCCATTATACTCTTGTTGCTTGGTTCTTCTTGTTAGATAACTAAAAGATGCTTCCTAAACTCTTGCAGATGCTCTGAATATATTTTAAATCCCTATCAAACCCAACCTGGATTATCTTATTAGTGGACAACTCGTGGTTTTTCCACGCAACTGCCAAACATAAGGTTCATCTCTGAATGATTTTTAGTCTCACATTTTAAAGTCCCATGTATATGATGATGCTTTCTAAAGGCTTAATTAGAAGTGTTTTATTTCTTGTGTTGTTATTTGGCATTCCGGCACAGAAGGAAGACCAAAGACCAGTCGGCTCTTTGGCTAGTAGTTGGTGAGCTGAGGGACGTGTGTGTGTTTTTAATGGAGGTTAGATTGTTCTTGCTAAGAAATATGCTCATTATTTAACGCAGACTAGCTAGGTTGCTGTCACCATGCATTATGATTGTGGTTTATCACGGCCTACGTCAAGGTCTGACAAAACTGATTTATTCATTAATAATAAATAATTAAACAAAGATTGAATAAATTATAGTAATATATAGTGTTAAAATATTAATTGACAATTTTGAATATTTTCTTTTATTATATATAGTATTATAATTAATTTTGTCTGCTTTTAAAAATAATTGATTTTTATATATTAATTGTTGTAATACAATTAATAATATAATATAATATTAAATTATATTTTTATTTTTATATATTATTTAAGTAGTTATTATTAGTTATATGATATTGTTAAATACTAATCAATTTTTATATAGTAATTATTAAAATATAATTAAATAATAAATTATTTTAGTTATAGTTGTAATATAATTAAAATAAAAAAATATTGTAATATTATTGAATAATAAATAATAAATTTATTAATTTATATTAATAATTATAATTTAAAAATAAAAGAAATTAATTAAAATTATATAATATTCTATTAAATTAAAAATCTAGTTTCATTTATTATTATAATAAATTAATTAAGTAAAAAAATTAATGTGACAGTTGGTAAAACAATTATAAAAGTGTTTTGATGATATGATTGGTAACTTTAGATTATTAAAATAATTAATTATTAAATAATTGGCCATATATATTTGCTAAAACAATTATAAAAGTGTAGTTTACATGAACATCGACCGAATACGTGAATTTATTATATAAATAAAAAAAATATTAAGAATTTTAATGAAAAAAAAAAAAAGAATATGACATAAGCATGTTTTTGCGCTGGACATGTACAGAGTTGGTCCAATATCAGAAATCATTGTCAAACGATGACTAACTTTTTAATTGTATGCAATGCTCAAAAATTCAGTAGCTTCCACATTAATTTAATGGTGCTTTTATTAAACGAAAATTGTAATAAATTATAATCAAAATGAGTAGTAATCAGAATGAGTTAGAATATTAATGAAAAGTAAAAATTATAATAAGTTATTTACTTGAACCTTGTATTTAATCGGATTCTAATTAATCAATTATTATTGACACATTCACTTTACCTTGAAATTAAAATTATTAGTTAGATTGCTACATATTACTAAAAAGCCCTTAATAATAATAATAATAATAATAATTTCTAATATTATTATTATTATAAATTTTAACAATGATAATATTAATAAGAATAATTAAGAACAACAATAATAATGATAATGATAATGATGACAACGACGACCACAACAATAACAATAATAATAATAATTAATAAATTTTAATAATATTGACATTAATGATAGTAATAATAACAATTAAAATAATAAAATTAATAATTTTGATAATAATAATAATAATAATAAAATTAATGACAATATTAATAAATAAAAATAATAATAATAACAAATAATAATTAATAAATTTTAATAATATTAATATTAATTAATTATTTTAAGAGATTGTGTCATTCCTTCCCCCTAGAATCTCAAGTCATCGTTATATCTAATTATAAATTAGAAATGGAAGAGAAAGTAAATTATTTCATAAAAATCTACCCTTAAGGACAAGGGTATTGGACAAGGGTATTTTTAAGGGAGAAAGAATAATACAATCTCTTAAAATAATTAAAATTACTTATTTTATTTACTTAATTTTATGTTGTTTTCTCTAAAAAATAAAGAATTACGTTGTTGATTAATTTTGAATATCAGAGTAACTGCTGCTAAAGGACGGTGCTGAAGCTTAAGACCTCGATTGAAGATCCACGGCTGGATTGCCCATTAGGACAAACTTAAGTTACATTAGTTGTATGTTACAGTTACAAATTTTTAAATCCTTGCAAAAGATAATAATTACAAAAAAAGTCAATAAATTTTAAAGTTTATTTTAAACCCCAAGCTGCAACTAGGTAACATGCTACACTGCTATACTTCAATTTTTTTAAAGTTTTTTATTTATATTTATAGCAAATTTAGTACCAAGTTACTCAACAATTTTTCCTATTTTATTTAATTGAATCTCTAACTTATTTAATCTTATATCTATTAAGTTTTTATTCATGATATTAATGATCTCTTGCTTTAATACATCATCATTTTTAATGTTGAAGTCTTTTATTAATTGTTTAACTTTATTAATTAATTATTTACTTATTTGATCTCTTAACTTTTTAATTTGTTTTATATTTTCTTCATTAAAATTATTAATTTCTAATATTTTGTTTGCACTTTCTATAGCATTAGAAAAATTTGGGATTCTTAATTTATTTAATAAATTCAATTTAATTATATTTCCCCACATGTCTGAATAATTGATCAGATCAAAGAGTTGAAATCTTCCGTAAGAAAATCCTCTTTACCTATAGCCATGCACAAGGGGGTAACTTATTGGTTTTTAAGTTTTATGAAATTATTAGAAGTTCTGGTAATTTATTTATTATATTATCTTCTAATAATTTATTAGATTCATAAGATATTTATGACATATAATATCTTTTATAATTTAGGATAATGATATTAGATTATAAAATCTTTGTAAAAGCATCAGTTGTGTGTATTTAAGATGAGAAAACAGATTGCACACACACACACACACATATATACAAACATACACACATATATAAGAAAAAAATCTAGACAAAAAATTATAAATGTAAGTGCGAATATATATTCACAATTTGTATATCTTTATAGATATGATAATCATTTAGATCTTTATAAGAATATAGTAAAAATTTAAAAAGTTTTAAAAATTAATGTATAAGAATATAGCAACAAAATAATTTATTTATAAAATTAATGAGGACTTATTTAAAAAAATAAATAAATATGTGATTAAAAATAAAATTTTTTATAAATTACTGTTACACATGTACCTTGTTTTAGGTTGAAATTATTTTTATTCATTAAATTTAAAAAATATTAAAATCAATGACCTGCATGTGTTGGCTGTTTGTTACATTGTTTGTAACATAAGCTTTGCCTGCCAGGGCAAGGCAATAATAATAGAAGAAGATCATCCATTTAATAAAACAGAGAGTCCCATTACACCCATGACAGCTGTAAAAGGACGACCACGTGTACAAAAGTTCCTGATGGAGTGCTATAAAGCTACCCGACACGAGACAATACAGACAAGGTGACAAACGCATGTGCTGCTGCTGGTACAATAACCAGACTAAAACTTGCCAAACAAGCAAACAATACAAAGAAAAGCCATCCATCACTTGCAGAGACAACGTTTAAAGCCATCCATGAGTTCCGGCGACAACGTTTCTGATTACATTCATCAGTTCTCTGGTATCAGTAGATTTGAATCTCTTATCGGTTTTTTTTTTTTTTGTTATCTTAGTCGTGAGGAAATTTCTACTGAAATTGACTTGTAGGTTTTATTTTCTTTTATTTATGAATTTTCTATAATGTTCTATTTTATGCGAAAACAAAAAATGATCATCGAGAAAGTCATTGATCATTTTTATGTTGCCCAACTTAGGAAGTGTTTTTAATTTGTCTTAATTATTTTTCTTCTGGTACGGGGACTGAAGTAAATTACGCAAACTATGAAGAGTCTAGGGGTGATGCTTCGGCTTACACGCTGTCTACGATGCTTCCACACCAGCTTGAAGGGTTGAGCTGGCTTTGGTCATTGCACAATCAGGGTAAGGGTGGAATACTAGGGGACGAATCTGGTTTGGGGAAAACCGTGCAGGTAAGACGATGTGTGAAAGGGTTTTGAGATGTTTTAACTTGTAATGTTTGTTGTACAATCAATTGACTCTGGTTCACCTTTTTTTGCAGATATGTGGCTTTTTAGCTGAATTGTTCCACTTAGGATTGATCAAGAGGGCATTGATTGTTACAGAAAAAACTTTATTGTCTATTTGGTTCAAAGAATTATCTGACTTTGGCCTTGCTAAAAATATAAGAGAGTGAGGCTGTTCGGCTAAATATCTGAGTTTTGTGATATTTCTTTTCATTATTGGAAGCAGTTGTCTATTTATAATGTATGACATCCGTCTGTCCTTTATGCAGATATTCGGGGAGTTCTCAGCATTGTCATCTCCAATATGTACTTAAGGTTTTAATTTATCTCGTAGTTTATTCTATCTTTCAAAGGCTTTTTATTAATCACCAGTTAAAAAGCTATAAAATAAGATGTAAAAAATGCATGTAAGATCTTATATTACTTGGACTAAAATATCTACAATGCCCATATATCTTAAATTCTAGTTGAACTTTGAAGGAAATTGAATCAATTAGTTTTTAGGTTTTTGTATCAGTTTATGAACGGTTTCAAAGTTCAAAGTTGAATTCAATATTTATTACTTTAGAAGCTAAATAATTCTGTAAAGTTTTCTCGAAGTCAAGATTCAATTATTTTTCATCTTTTCGATGTCTCCCATGTGCAGTTTTCATATTAGTTCTTGCGGAACTTTTACAGAGATTCATGGTCTTTAATTAGTAGGCTTGACATCCATTTTTCTTTGCATCCTTTGTCTCTTTGTAGGAAAAAGGGTTTCTTCTGTCATATTATGATGCAGTGCGGATCAATTCAGATTCGCTGAGCGCAGAAATTTGGGATTATTTGATTCTTGATGAGGTAGAAACTTTTATGCTATTTGTACTAAACAAATCCATGAACTTTGATGCAGTCAGTTCTGCACCTATAAATGCTTTTCTTTCTTTGTTTCATACATTTTTTTTGCATGCGCAACAGTATCTTGTTGTTTTATGTTGTCTGATACATCTCTTTCTTTCACTATACATGCATGCATATTGTATTCATGCTTTAACTGTACACATGATGAGCATCAAACTTCAGTTGATTCAAACAAACCTTTATCAAGATGAACTCTCTTGTCAATTTGTCTCAAAATGCAATAAAAGGTCGCTGGTACAATAGGATACTTGCTTGAAAAACTGCTTTCTTTCCTTCTATTGCTGTAACATCAAAATTTGATTTACTTTGACACTTGTACATTTTCTTCCTATTTCATTCTGATTCAATCTTTCCCTTGATCAATGGATTTAACATTGTAGGGCCATCGCATAAAAAACCCTAAGACAAAGGTGGCCAAAAGTTTGCATGCCATACCAAGTGTTCACCGTATAATCATAACTGGCACTCCAATTGATATTAAACTTGAAGTATTATCTCTAACCTTTGAGCTTACTTCTTTGTTCTTTATGTGTTGTATGTACTTCACATGATTTCACTGCATTTGAGGCAGATATGAAATATTGATATATGATGTTATGTTTTTGCTTTTGCTTGAAATAGGAGATGTGGGCTTTGTTCAATTTCTGCTGTCCTGAGCTACTGGGAAACTATAAATGGTAATAACATTCTTAAAACTCTATTTAGCTTAAGCTTGTGTTTCTTGTGGCATGAAGCTTCAAAACATTGTCAGGTTTAGAGAAAGATTTGAGGTTCCTATACTTCGTGGAAACAACAGATATGCTTCTGAGAAGGAAAAATGTATCGGTCGCGCAGCTGAAAAGGTGATGTTATGATATGTATTGTCTTATAAGATCTGTCATAACTAGGAAGCTCTGACTCTCCCTTTTTATCGTGATTTGTTGTGGTCTGTTTATTATGCGCAAGTGCATTAAATTAAAATATAGCTTTGCAAATACTTCTGACATTTCTTATTCTTGACCAATCATATATGTTGTCTATTCAAATTGGTTCATTCAAGCCTTTTCATAGCCTCTGTCAAAATTTATTAGTTGAAGTGCCCTTCCTGTTATTATACATTGAAAAAACTATTACTCTTCTTTCAGCATTAATAGATTTATGCCACTAAAAAGACTACTAAACTGTAGCAAAATGTTTGACACTTTTCTTTTTGTTTTAGGACCTGAAAGAGCTTATTCAGCCTTTCTTCTTGCGTCGTTCAAGGAGTGAGGTGCTAAATACCCAACTGCCCAAGAAACACGAAGTAGTTGTTTGGCTTAGGATGACAAACTGTGCTGTAACTTTCGCTTTACTCTGTTAACATTTTTTGTTCCATGTAATTGATAAGGTTATCTCATTAATCTCATAGTTCTTTTCTTTTTCTATGTAGCAAAGAATCTATGCAGAGTTTTTGAATAGCGACATAGGTCGTTCTGCATGCAACAGCCTACCAATGGCAGCTATTCTGGTAATTTTTATTGTTTAGTTCTCACTCTTTTACTGTTCTTTTTGTTGCTTCTTTTAGTGTTTGTTCCTAAAATGTAATTATTTTTTAATCTAGTGAGGCTTCTTCATTAATTTCTTTTCGAATTATTCAGTTTTTTTGGGTACATATTTGTTTTCCTTTGGTTTTTATACTAAGTTATTTTATTTATTATGTTTTTGGACGTTTGCAAAGTCTTTTCATGACATTTTTATGCTTTTGTTTGTCTCTAATTTTCAACAAAATAATAAACAATTATTGATTGTATTAAAGCAGATAGTGAAGAAAATATGTAATCACCCACTTCTCTTAAAGAAAGCAGCTGAAGGCGACGTACGTGGGATGGATTCAAATCTTAATGCAGAGGATAATGTCCTAGCAGAGAAAATAGTCATGTTGATTACTGAATATGCTAAGAAAGATGACTTTCAAAAGCAGCATGACAACATCTCATGCAAAATATCTTTTATATTGCGTCTATTGGTTAGAGATGCCACAAATTTTCAAACTGATTTTCTGAACATGTTGTGTGTTTGCTGTAGTGTAATTTGTTTGATGGTCTTTGACAGGATAAATTGATTCCAGAGGGTCACAATATCCTTATTTTCTCAGAAAGTTGTGATATGCTAGACCATATTCAGGTTTGTTCTAAACTACAGTTTCGTAGCTTGTGATGCCTTTGAAAAATTACGATATTTGGTTTGTTTACTTTCCAAGTGTTTCAATAGGGTAGTCGTTAGTGTTGTAAATTTAGAATTATATTATTTGAATTATTGTATTATACGAGTAATATAATCCCACACAAATGTGCCAGGATAATTGAAAATATTTGAATGCAAATCACTTATTATATCATTACCTAATTTTTAATTACAAGCTCCTTGTTAGGTGAGTTCTGACTCCAACTAGGTACTAGGCTGTATGAACCTGGCTTGTTTACTTTTAGCTAAAAATGGTGGAAACTGTTCATTAAAATGTTGCTTCCATTATTTGAGTACGTGCTTCATGAGTGAGTCATTTCGAAAATATTGTTCGATCGTACAGTATGGGAACGGGTTCATTTCTTTTTCTCCTCTTTCAGCATCCACTTGAAAGCACTTTGACGATCCCTTTTTTTTTTTTTTCCCCTATCCTCATTCAGCTTATTAGAAAGAGGTTGTAAAATAGTCTGTTTACATTTCCAGTCAGGTTTAAAGTTTGCAAAACGTGATCTGGGTCGCACGTTGAGACATTCTATTAGTTGAATATTGTATTTGGAACTTATTGTATGTAGTTGAATATTGTATTCGGAATTTATTGTATGTAAACGGTAATTTGAGCTTGATCTTTGGTTTGTTCATAGGGATCTGTTGATAACAAAGGTTACAAGTTTCTACGCCTTGATGGAAATACAAAAAATAGGCACAAGATTATTAGCGTAAGTTATTGACAAAGTCATTATTAATAATTGTTTGCTGGTGTGAAAGCTTTATAACACGTCTTAATATGTCTTATATTTGAAGGATTTCCAAGGTGGTGACGTGGCTCCTATACTTTTCTTGACATCTCGAGTTGGGGGTCATGGCCTCACACTTACTAAAGCAGACCGTGTGATTTTGGTCGAACCTGCCTGGAACATAAGGTGCCTACTTATGTGCTTTTCTTTCCCCTTGGACTTGGTAATTATTAACACATGATTGTTTTAAGTCTCAACGTGAATGCTGGATGAAAAGGCTTTGATGTGCTCCTCTAAAAGCTATTGTATCAAAAAATGTCTCGAAGGCATTATATATTTGTAGTTTAATCAATATTTTGAATCAATTAATATATATTTTTTAATCTAAAACAGTATTGATGATCGAAGCATTAGTCGTGCTTATCAAATCGGCCAACAGAGGGATGTCCTTGTGTACAGATTAATGACTTGTGGTACAGTTGAAGAAAATATGTACAGAAAGCAGGTTGGAGATTTGTTTCCTTCTTTCATTGGTTGTACCTATACTGAGATTTCATCTTTTACAAGGCCATACTTTGTGATTCCGAAGATGTATGTGATAGAAATAATAGGTTTTTCGAGATAATTTCTACAATTCAAGTTGTATTAAGATATAGTCTCCATGCAGTTCTTTATGCGGGGATAACACATATGGTTTACTGTTTGCATTTTTCCATATGTCTTACTTGGGTTTGTTCAGCAGATATGTGAGCATGAAGAAGTGTTTCGGTCTTTTAACCAGCAGGTATATGCCTATAAATTTGAACTCAGTTGCTCTACTGAAATTTCAAATTTTGTGATGCGTATTGTACATTTCACCTTTCAGGATCTTCGGGAACTTCTCAGTTTCCCCAAACAGGGGTTTGATATTTCTCTCACCCAGCGGCAATTACATGAAGAGCATGGTGACCGGCACATGTATTTAAACTATAGCAGCGTTTATATTCTATGAGTTCCTTACATTTTTGTCCCTCGTTTGCATGCCTACTAAACTGTGCAATGGTTTAGCAAACATAGAATATACTCACATGGTAATGGTGTTTCAAACGTTTTGGAGTTTTTAACTCCTGCTCCTTGTGGCATGCCTAAACTGTGCAATGTAATGGTGTCATAAACTTTTTGGAGTCTTTAACTCCTGCTCCTTGTGGTATTAACTGGGTCCTTTTTGCCCAAACTGAAGCCAAATGAAACATCTGAAAGGTGCAGGGGTGCGAAATTCTCAGTAACTCTATGCTTAAGTTGGTCAAATTAGTTTTGATTATTTCTTTGATTAGCTCAGTGTTACGCTACTTAATCTCAATGATAATACCCCATGCATTGTTGGATCCACTAGAACCAATATTCTTTATTTTCGATAATGGATACGTTCATGATTTTTGTTTGCTAAAATGTATTATGGTAGTATTTTTTTTAGCAATTTGTATGCCTGGCTGATTGTTAAGCATAACCTTACCATGCATTGTGACTGTAAATGTGCATTATGCGCTTATGCTATATCCTTTAATTCTGATGATGGGTATGTTTATAATGCTCCTGATTTATATTTGCTAAACTATTATATGATACTATCTTTAAACAATACATGTGTCTGGATCAATGTTATTTTGGAACATAATACTTTGACATGCATCGAGCAACATATAGCCTGGCTTTATGGTTAGATTATTTGATTACATTATGTCATCTTCTAAACAGAAGCTCCGCATAATTTTTTGTATCCTAATTACTCTTTTTCCTAGGGATGAGTCCTTGGAAGCCCACATACAGTTCCTTGAAACTCTAGGTATAGCTGGAGTCAGTCAGCACAGTTTACTTTCCAAGACAGCGCCACCAGTACAAGTGGTGCAGGAAGAAGCGGAAGAGACGGGGTGAAAATTTCATCTTTATTCTTACCTCCATGGGTGCAATATAGGAGCTGATAACGCCAATGTTATGTCTATTGCGATTAGCATTTGACTTTTAAGTATTTGTTTCATTTTGCATTTCTAGAACTGTTGCATATTTGATTCAAGTATATTTGTGTTTGCAAGGGTCTCAGAGTGTAAGCATGCATGCATTGCTAATAATGAAACTTGTATTTGTCTCTATGTAAACCACACGTCTTACTGTATCAAAATTTTTTGCCGCATGACTTTGGGTGCAGGGGAGAAGGATCGATGTTTGCAGGAAAGTCATCGCCTGACCATACGGTCATACAGGAAAGAATGAAGCGGCTGGCGCAAAATCTTGCAAAGGTTATATTCTATTTTTATTCTATTCAAGTAGTACAATAATTAGAATGTCTTGATGGCTGATAAATCTGTTTATTCCTACAATTTTCCCAGCATTTTTAGATTGCATTAGATTGTCAAATAAGCGACTATTTGACAATCTAACACTCCAAAATATGTTTGGTAAATATATTCAAATCTGATTTTCTAGGAGTCAGATTCTTAAATAATCTATTTTTATAGGAACTTACTAGTTTTCTGTCATGGTTACTAATGTTAATTAGTACATGCAGATTTCTGAAGTGCTCTCCCAAAGACAGATTTGAAGAAGTGGAGCTTGAGTTGTCTGATCTGCTTTAAATTTTCTTATTATCTTGCCATGTAATATTTGCAAGAATTTATTATTTACCAATTCTTGTTCTTGCAAATGATTTTGGTACTGGCTAGCACGCTTTTTAGTATCGATAATCAAAATGAAGACTTAACAACAAGAAACAGTGCCATATTTGACGCACACCATATTCATGAAAGTAAAACTTGATATACGAAAATTGTATTTATGAACAAAAAATTTGATGGTGTTTGATAAATGTTATTTTTATAATTAATAATATTTTTTGATAGGTTAATTAAAAATTTTTACTAAATAAACTTTTGTCTTTCCAATTAGTGAAAAAGAAAAAAATAAAAATAGAAAGGGTGAAAGCCATAGCATTTTTGTCATGATGTGAATTGTTAATGAGGAGCAGAAATTGTTAACCTGATGTAATTGAATTAAAATTTTTAGTAAACAGTAAAATAATTTCATTTATACTTAATAAGTTGACATGCATTTACAGGGGCATACAATATTAGAGAAGTCTCCATTTAAACACTTACCCTTCTTTGGAAAAATAACTATGAACGTATATAATGTTTATTTATATATTAGTTTATGCCCTTTGTATCATGTCCATTGTTTTCAGGAAATGTTGTGGTTCTGTGTGTTCATAAATAAAAAACTCATAATTCTACATCCATGCTTTTCTGATTTATTTATGTTTTCTTAAAAAGAAAAAGGAAGGAAGAAGAAGAAATAATTAGAGAAATGCAAGCTGCTAAATATCCCATTATCCATGCTTTTCTGATCGAGAAAAGAGTAAAAAATATGTGAACAAAGAAGGAAGAAGAAGATATAGGTAGAGATATGCGCGCTGCTAAATCTTTTTAGAAGGAACTTTGTTCAGGTTAGCCAAAAATAGATGGTGCAAGGGTACTCAGGCCATGCGAAGTATGGTGGTGGCCTGGATGTTGCTCGTAAGGTTATACAGTCTGATGGCATTCGTGGATTATACAGAGGGTTTTGTCTATCTGTTATGACTTATTCCCCATCAAGTGCTGTATGTTGGGCAAGTTATGGTTCGAGCCAGCGCGTCATTTGGAGGTGAAACATTATTTTTTGTTCTCTATGGAAGCTAAATGTCTGTAAAACTAGAATAGGATCATTCACTGATTAGTTAATGTTTTATCATCTTAGTCGACTACATCATGATGTAACTTTAGATTGTAGATCGGACACTTAATTTGCTGGCTAATCTGGGGAATTTCACTTTTAAATAGATTTTAAGTCAATCACGATGATATCCTTAATGTTCCATGCCATTCAAAAGTGGTCACCAGCTCCAAGTGTTTTTATGCTCAAGCTTAGATTTCAATTTTATTGATCTAAATCTTAGTCGTGTGGTGAGTGAGCATATTGGCATTGGGAAGTTCGAAATTGCAAGTTCTATGAAATTTTCTAATTGTTGGGCTTTCATGTGCAGTTTAAATAGATGAGCTATCAGCTTTTCATGAACTAATTACTGGCTATCGGGATGAATCCCAGTGTTTGTTAATCATCCTGATTTTTTTCATCAAGTTCTTAGGCCATGGAACAGACATTGACGAAGCTGTGCCTAGCCAGTTGAAAATAGTCCTAGTTCAGGCAACTGGAGGACTTATTGCTGGTGCAACAGCATCATGCATCATTACTCCATTGGACACTATCAAGACTCGCTTACAGGTCTTTACATATTTCTAGCATATTTTCCTGTAGAGTCTAGTATTTAGGCCACTTTGGATGAGACTGAGCTACTTCATCTTTCTAAATGTAACTAGAACAACATTTCCTTGACTTTCTATGTGTTTCCTTTCTCTTCATGTGGGATACGCTGGCTTGAAGCTTCACTTCATCAAATAACTGCATATCTCTATGATTACATTTTATGTTTTGTGTTAACTAGCTATTTCGGCATTCTAGGTGATGGGGCATGGTAAGAGACCCTCTGCAAGTCAAATTGTGAAAAAATTGATTTCAGAAGACGGATGGAAAGGTTTATATCGAGGATTGGGTCCGAGATTCTTCAGCATGTCGGCATAGGGAACCTCAATGAAACTAGCCTATAAATATTTGAGTATGGACTCTTTTCCTTTTGGACTTCCATTTAGTGTTAAAGGAACAATAACATGAACAAATATATAAAATGTCCTTTGATGTATGAATTTTGATGCACGAAACTACTAGGCGACCTCTATAGTTAGTTGTTTGTCATTTTGGTTGCTACTTTCCTTTGTGACCTATTGATTTTGTAAGCGATAATCTCAGTGGCCATGGATCTGGACCTGGATTCTGGAGGTTCATGGTCTTGGATACTGTGAGTCTGTTTGATGACCTGATGGATGGTCTGATGATTATTGATTCTCATTTTAGTGATCACGAACTCTCTTTATCATGCCATATTGCTCTACCCAATGAGTTCATTTATTCAGACTGCAAGCATGTATTGTGGTTATGTGTTGGGTATTTGTGTTTCCCTGAATGTTGGTATATCTTTTGAACTTTATTGATTTCCCATGAAGAGAGAGTTTTCTTTTTCCTCTTTCGTGTCTAATCTGAATCTCCTTTATATGCATGTGTCTCATGTTATTCTTAAAGTTGAGAAAATATTGTTGTTTTATATTTTCACCGCGTCTGTGTGCAAAAGATGAATAATGGATGTGACCTAAACACTTGTCAGAACCATTCAAATATTTTTGGACATGGCCGTGCTTGAACATCCTCAAAAGACTTTTCTTTTTCTTTTTCATTTTTCGAAAATTTAGTATGCTAACGGAACATTGATTGAATTTTTTGAAAGCTCTTTTGGATCTTGCTAAGATTCTTTTATAGGAAATCAGCTAGAGGTTGCAGCAAGTGTGTCCTCAATGAAGAATAGTTTGTTAGGCAACTCGATACTTTCTAGTCAGCTTGTTTATAAGACAGTTCACTTGTAATTTTTCCATTCTGGGATACATGTATCAGCTATACTGTTCAACAATTCTGAGTTTGGAAATGGCAGTAATCTCTATCTCTTCCTGACACGGACACCTATGGCTTGTATTGTGAAATCTTGGGAACCCTGCAGATATTTGGCACTCTGGTTAACCAAAAATGTTGCTTGGAATTCAACAGCATACAATAGTTAAATTAAACTGTCATCATTTGCAGATCAATGTGGAACAGGTGGGTGTGTTCTATACATTGGTGAATAGAAGATATGCACGTTAAATTTCAAGTCCAGTTTTAAGTGAGAACAAAACTGAAATTCAAGATGGTTAAATCTATAGCTCAAACTCAATTAACAATGCCTCACCTTCATTTATTTTCCACCATCCCAGTGGATTTAACCTCTACTTGGCTTCTCGAGAACAGCGGAGAAGAAAAGCTCATCACCACGCTTATCAGTCTTTTGCACAATCCTCCATAGTAGCTTTTCGTATCCTAGCCTGGAAAACTCATCCAAGTACAGCTTCAAATAGTCTTTCCACCAGAAAAAAGGATCCACCCAAAGAAGTCCCTTGGGTCGAAGAATTCTGTCCCAATCAAAAAGCACAAATTGTAAAAGTTGTATTCCTATCCACCCATCTGAAAGTAGAGTAGAATGAACAATGTCAAGTGTGTTGTCGAAGAATGGTATCCTGCAGCCAATTGATACATATAGAGGAATAAGGCCTCTTAGCCAATTGCACCCAAACGCTTACGTGATATATGTAGCGTTTGTGAAAAAAATATGGTTGTAGTGTTCAAACCCCTTCGTAGGCATCAAGCTGGATGGTTTATAATTTATAGGAGGTAGGCAAGCAAGTTAGATTGTGTGCTGTCACACCTCATCTCTTGCTCCGTTAATTTATTTGGACAATTGTGAAGAAGGGAAAACAAACTTGAAAAAAGAGGTCAGAATGTATGCCTTTCATAATCATTCAATCTGCTATATAGCCCATCAAAAGAGGTCTTTGCAGGAAATCAGCCCACAATTTTGATCTTATTTCACTTGTCAAGAAATTTAGCATGTACTGAAAATATTCTGCCAAATTCATCACTCCTATCTTGCTCTGGATATTTTGTGCTTCCTTACGGCATTTTACAGTTCAATCTTCTTCAAACAGAAGAATTAAAAACTTTGCTGAAGGGCAGCCTCAATTCTTGCAGAAGAACACAGTTAAATCCGTGACTTTATAATCAATGCTGTAAAGAGCTGACTCATGAAAGCCTAGTTGGTCAGGTCAAGTTTGGTGTCTTTGATCAGTTATTGGCACCATCATGTTGAAATCTATTTCAGAAAGGACTTTCAGATCATTGGCATCTTGAAGTGGAGGAATGCCTTATTGCAATGCTCAAGATTCTGGAAATCTAGCTAAAACCCTTTTGATTTTATCATTACCACCAGTGACTAGAGACTTTTATGCAGTTAGAGCTGCTGGCCAGATGTCTCCTCACAATCTTCCAACTACCATGTGAGGTCTTGAAGACAGAAAAAATCAAACTCATATTTAACACAAACTAAGTACATAAAAAATATCTTGAATGATTGCTTTTCATTTCAGTTTCCCAGTAAAAGCTGCAGTAATCTCTGCCATGAAAATCAAAGACTTTCATTTACTGAAATTCATTATTACAAGCATTTCAATGGAACGTGTAGATAGTATCACCAGCAAAACAAAATTTATGAGAGATGCACTTGTGTTAACACTTCCAAGTGGATTCATTGACGACTACTTGAAAACTTTGTATTGACAAGAACAAGGTATATGATTGACTGCAATTCTCTTACTTACCTTCAAAACACACTGAAGCTCCCCAAAGTCCTTGATGTCAAACCCAGTCAATGGAGATGAACTGAGCAAAATTGCCAACATTTCTTGATCTCTATTTATAGAATCAAAATGTACTGCTGTGGGCGACATATCCGCGATTCTTTTACTGATGCATTATTTCTTCCAGCAGCTTGTATATCTCTACAGTTTTTGGGTGTGATTTGTCTCCCTTCCTGAATTCACAAAACTCACCATAAACTTCGACTGATCTACAACCAGGAGTCTTCTTCACCTTCTTTTCTTTCATTGTCTTTCCCAACTTCAATGCTTCCTTCCATCTGTTTTTAGAGGAATAAATGTTGGACATGAGTATATATGCACCATCTCCCTCAGGTTCAATCCTCACCAAATTTTCCATAACAATTTCTGCAAGCTCAACTTTTGCATGAATTTTACATGCTCCGAGTAATGCCCCCAAGGCAAAGGCATCAGGCACAAGTGGCATGCTTTTTATGAGATCAAGTGCCTCACTTATTGGTCGTGAGAGGTCGACCATACAACCGTAGTGCTCAGTTTGAGGTTGTAGGTTGTAGACCCTTGACATGTCCCAAAAATGTTTACAGCCTTCCTCTACTAACCCTGCATGACTACAAGCAGAGAGGATACCAACAAATGTTACTCAATCCGCTTCTATTCCCACTAGAGACATCTCAGAGAATCTATCCAAAGCTTCCCCATGAATTGCTAAGCCAACGATCATGGCAGTATATGAATAGACATCTCTGCATTTCATACCTAGAAACACCCCAAAGGCCTGATATATCCTTCCACATTTGGCATACATATCGACAAGTGCACTTCCTATAAAACCATCAGCGTTGATATGATTTTTATCCAAGTATGTATGAACCCACTTGCCCAACTCAAGCCACCCTATATTAGCACAAGAATTCAGAACACAGACTAATGTAAAGTCATCGGGCTTGAGACCTAAACCCTGCATTCTCCGGAATATGTCCAATGCTTCCTTGAATTTGCCCTGCTAAGCCAGGCCCGCTATCATAGAGTTCCAAGAAACCACATTTTTGACGGGCATCTCATCAAATACCTTACGGGCAGAAGGTGTATTGCCACATTTCAAGTACATAACGATCAATGCGTTGCGTATGAAGACATCTGGATTGAGATTGAGATGATTATCAGTGATATACCTATCAATCTTAGTACCCAAACTCAAATCTCCCGATTTGGAGCAGGCAGCCGCAGAGAGCACAATTTCCAAGATCATCCCATCGGGTCTCAGATTGGCTTGGCACATGTCGAAGAAAGAGAGAATGACTTCGGCAGGATAGCCCTTCTTAACGTAAGCTTGAATGAGGGTGGTCCAGGAGACCAAATCCCGTTGAGCTCGAGGGTGTCGAAGGAAGTGGAACAACTTGTGAACAGCTTTGATGAGCCCACAAACAGCATATAGTCTCATCAAAGTGTTGAAAACATACACATCAGATAGCGAAGCCGTCTTCATGGAATAGGCGTGAATCTGCTGGCCTCCTCTGAGAGACTGAGACTGCCAACAAGCCTTGAGAACATAAGGTAGGTGTAAGTCTTGGGAAGAAGGCCTTTTATCAGCATCTCTCTATATAGAGCAATTGCTTCCAAGGGGTTGGTATTCGAAAGACATTGGATGATGGAATTATACAAGTAAACTTGTGGATTTTGCAAGTGACTGATAATGGAACAGGCGTAGCTGAGGTTTTCAATTTCATTGCCCAGCAAGATGATTTTATCACAGAAGATTTGAGTTTGGGGTTGGGGAGACCCTCTTTTGATGATGAATGCATGAAATTGTTTTAGCTCTCCAACAGATGTTGATGATTCCAGTCTCGGACTCTGATGAAGAAGAGATAATTGCTGGAAAGTATTAATGTCAATATAACATCTCCCACTCGGAACGTTAAGAAGGCTCGCCATTTTCTCCTCCTTTTTAGAAATTCATTATGGATCTTTAAAAAAAAAAAAAAAGTTATCAATCAACTCGCTGCGGTCGGTTTTTTTTTTTTTTTTTGAAGGTTTTTTTTTAAGAGAACGAATCTACTTACCACGACGTTACAAACAAACAAAGTGACGGACTGACTGCAGAAGAACTTGCACTTTCACCAGAGAACGGGTAATTTACACATTTTTACCTTGATTAAAATTGACCATGGCCTCTCCAAAAAAAAAAAAAAATTGACCATTGCGCTGCCATAACTATACAGACGGGCTACACCGATAACATAATAAAATGTTTACTTTTTTACTCTTTCATATAATTTCGTATTTTCAGTCAAATTAATTAACTTTCAATACTACTAATCAAAAAATAAATAAATAAAATTATAATTAATAAATTTAAAATTGAGGCTTGTTAGGGTTTAGATTGCGGGTTCACCAATGTTGCTTGCGTTAAATAAAATAAATTAAACTCTTTTATCTATATTTGTCAGATTAAAATAAGAAAAACTAAAATAGAGGAGCCAGCCAGGGAGGAGAGACGAAGACGATCAATCAAAGAAAGGAACTCCAAAGAGGCAGCCTAGCCTAGTAATAGTAGAGTAGTAGTCCACCAAGGCTGTAAAGAGTGTAACGGCCTAAAAGAATTAAAGAGAGGGAAGAGAGAGAGTGACCTTCTTCTTCGAGGAGTCGCAATCGCAAACAACATCGAAACGTGCTGAATTCAATTGAGGAAGAATAAAAATGGCGGAATTCATGGACCTAGAGGCGCAAGACGGGGTGAGGATGCCATGGAACGTGATTCCAGGGACGAAGCAAGAAGCAAGCAACTGCGTGGTGCCAGTGTCAGCCATCTACACTCCAATCCAGGCATTCCCTGTTAACAACAATAGCATGCCTATTCTGCCATATGCTCCCCTTCGGTGTCGAACGTGCCGCTCAATCCTCAATCCATTCTCCATAGTTGATTTTGCCGCCAAGATCTGGATCTGTCCCTTCTGTTTCCAACGTAATCACTTCCCCCCTCACTACGCCTCCATCACCGACGATAATCTCCCAGCTGAGCTCTTCCCTCAGTACACTACCATCGAGTACGAGCCTCCTGGTCCCGGCGAGAAATCTTCCGTCCCTCCGGTTTTCATGTTTGTTGTTGACACTTGCATCATCGAAGAGGAGATGTCCTTTCTTAAATCCGCTCTTTCTCAGGCCATCGATCTTTTGCCTGACAATTCTCTCGTCGGTCTTATTACTTTTGGTACTCTAGTTCAAGTTCATGAATTAGGAGGGTTTGGCCAGATCATTCCCAAGACCTACGTCTTCAAGGGTTCTAAAGACGTTTCGAAGGACCAGCTTCTCGAGCAGTTGAATTTCTTTCTCAAGAAGCCCAATCCCTCTGCGGGTGTCATTGCTGGTGTTAGAGATGGCCTGTCTTCTGATACCATTGCACGCTTCCTTTTGCCTGCCTCCGATTGTGAATTCACTCTCAATTCTGTCCTTGAGGAGCTTCAGAAAGATCCTTGGCCTGTTCCACCCGATCAGCGCTCTACCAGATGCACTGGCACCGCCTTAAGCATTGCTGCCACTTTGTTAGGCGCTTGCGTTCCTGGTTCTGGTGCTAGAATCTTGGCTTTTGTTGGTGGTCCCTCTACCGAGGATCCTGCTGCGGTAAACCTGCAAGCATTTGTTTATAATTCTAATTCTTTTAAATAACATCATTTTCACCATTAAGCATAGCCCACCAACAACTTCATTTCATATTTCTTGCTTCTTCGTTTTAACATATATAGATTGTGTCCAAGAACCTATCTGAGCCAATTCGTTCTCACAAGGACCTCGATAAAGATTCCGCTCCTCATTATCATAAAGCTGTCAAATTCTATGATGCACTCTCAAAGCAGCTTGTACATCAGGGACACGTTCTTGATCTCTTTGCTTGTGCCCTTGACCAGGTACCATTTTAAAATCTTAGCACTCCTTTCGTGTGTTCCAAACTAATTTCTAATTGTTTCTCTTTTCTGTCTAGGTAGGGGTTGCTGAACTCAAAGTTGCAGTTGAGAAAACTGGAGGGCTTGTTGTGCTTTCGGAAAGTTTTGGCCATGCAGTATTCAAGGATTCCCTTAGGCGTGTTTTCCACTCTGGTGACTATGATCTTGGACTATCATCAAAGTACGGCTTCATGAATCTCATCTTATACTCCTTTTTGTTTAGAATTGCAGACTATCTATCCCTTGCCTGTTTTAACTATTACTAATTCTCCTTCCTTTTCAACTTCAATTATTGATCGGTTCAGCAGTTTAACGTGATAACCAATACCTTTTTTTGGGGATAGTGGATGGAATTTCGCTGGCTCTTCTACTAATGCACATGGACCCTTCATTTTAAATTTAATCCACTTGACAAAAATATTTATTACTTGCCAAGTTGATATATGCTTACATCCATCCACTTGACAAAAATATTTATTACTTGCCAAGTTGATATATGCTTACATCCATGGAGCTGGCTCTCTGTTTTCAACAAGATCTTTCTCTGTCCTAATATTATTGAATTTAGAATTACTGGAGCAGGATATCCATCTTAATCTCTCTCTTTTGGCATGCAGTGGTATATTTGAGATTAACTGCTCTAAGGATATCAAAGTTCAGGGTATTATTGGCCCCTGTGCCTCGCTGGAAAAGGTACAATAGAAATTATTTACGAAGTTCTGTAGTCTGGGTCCTGTATTTGTAATGTCTACTTGTTAGCTACTTGGTGCAGAAAGGTCCTTTGTGCTCTGACACTGTTGTCGGTCAGGGTAATACCAGTGCATGGAAGATGTGTGGCCTTGATAAAGCTACATCTTTATGTTTAGTTTTTGAAATTGTAAAGAAAGAAATCCCTGATGCTACTCTACAATGCACAAGCAATCAATTTTACTTCCAATTTTTGACTTAGTACGAACTTGAAACTCCTGCCTTCCTGAGTATACTTTCCTTGCCATTGTGCTTGGCAAAGATGAAATCATTTGACTTCGTATTGTTATTTTGCTACAGTTACCAACATAACTGTGGCCAAATGAGACTTTGTGTCACAACTCTTTCAAGAAGATGGGTTGCTGGACTGGGAAGCGTACAGGCAAGCTCTTCTGACCACTTGTCCCTCTTGTAGTTACCTTTGTCTCTTGGGCTGCGCTTCATGAATAAGTTACTGATTCCTTATCTTAAGTTATGAAATCATATAAAAGAGTGAGTGATGTTAACTTTATCCTGACACTCTTTTTATGGTCCTCAAGTATTCAACTTTTGTGAAACTTGAACACCAAGTATATAATAGGGTCACAGAATCTGTTTAGGAGTCAAAGTAAAGAGAGACGTTGGGTATCACTACTTGGAATAGTAGGTATTGCATTACTTTGCAAGTGGATGCATTTTATGCACAGAATTGCATACAAGTAGCTGAAAATGCTTGCCTCACTGATTTTCAGTATTTCCAATTTTTAGATGGTTTCCTAAGAAAAAGGCTGCAATAGCAAACAATTTTAGATTAATGAATTTGCTCATATTTTCCTTTTGCTCTTTACATTGTTGTTAGTCTTCCCTGTGTACGTCGAATGAATCATGCTAGTTCAGTGAGACAAGAATGTTTGGGAGAAAAGTTGAATGAAAGTTCTGTGTCACATATAGTCCAATGTATGAGATTGTGTCTATCTATTCTGTTATAGAAATAATATATCATCAAGTGTTTCTCAGTGCGTCAGGGATTATCGACTTTGACATTTTCTTTTTCTGGAAAATGTGAATTTCCATTTTCTTTTCTTTCAGTTAGTTGAGGATTGTTTCTGTACCCCTCATTAGTATCGTTTTATTATTTCTGCTTTTCCTGTACTGCTATATTTTTGTTCAAGAGGAATTTGATAGAATTTTTTGAAATCACATTGTGAAACTACTTTTAAATACTCTTGGACTTGATTGCTGGATTTGACCAAGAAGCAGCTGCTGTGGTCATGGCACGCTTAGTTTCTGTCAAAATGGAAATTGAGGTAATCTTTATAACTTTGACACTTAATATTTCGTTCAAACATAACTAACCGGAATTGCTCCTAAAATTTTTCCTTTAAAGAGAGGCATTTTACCTTATATCCTTGCTTACGATTGGAACGTGTTTCACAAATAATTTTCGTGCCTTAGTTTGAACATTGTTACTTTTGCACTTGCTCTTCAGAATGAATAGTTATCTGTTCCATGGTTTTGGTATGGAAAATGCCCACTGCAAGGTTTACAGTAAGCTATACTGTAAATACGGGCTAATATGGAGTGCCTTTAGGCCATGTTTGGCAGCCCTCATTAGGTGGTATTAGCACTCCTCATAGTATTAAAATATTACAATAACACGTTTGGCAATTACTCCTCATTGTAATATGATGTAGTCAAAAATACTTATAATGCGGTCAAACCCGCGTGAGAGTCGGGTTTATGCGGGTTTCGTTTTGTTTTGAGAGTTCTCCTGCCGTATCCAGATTCTCCACACTGCTGCTTCAACAAACGATACCAATTCCACACCGCCGCTGCCGTGCGACAGCAGCTCCACCACGATGGTGCTACAACAGCTCCACCACGACCCGCTCCACATTGACGCGACTAGCTCCACCACGATGAGCTCCACCTCGACGCGACAACTCGACCACGACCGCGCGACAGCAGCTCCACCACGACGCAATCTGTCTTCGCCGCGCGACACCACTATGCGTCTGTCTTCAGTTTTTATGCAAGTAAATTAGTGTTTATGCCTTTTAATTTTATTTTTAAATTGAAGAATATCATTTAATTTCCTCAGTTTCTATGCTAGTAAATTAGTAAATTTTGTTGATTGTTATGGATTCTTATGAAATGGTGAAAATATTAGCTTGATTGGGGAGTTGTTTATTGAATGAAGGAGTTTTGTTTGGTTCTTCAGAAAATTCTGGATTGGGAAGGAGGAGAAAAATAAGGTTTTGAATCAGTTGCTTTGATTGCTTCTACAGAATCAAGTTGAGTTTTGCTGAGATTTGAATTTTGAATATTTTTCTGTTTGGTTTTTTCGAAAAACTGGGGATTATATGCAACATAATTTAAAATTGAGACTTTTGAAGTTTTGATAAAAGTGTGATAGTTTTCAGTTGCGAAAAACTTGTTTAACTACATATCATTAGTTTCTTTTTCCTTTCCTTTACTTTTTGGTAGCTAATTGGAGAATGAGTTCAGGATGATGATTTTAGAATGGGATTTTTGGTGATTGACTACTGGATTGAATGGGTGTGTTTGGCTGCAGGAGAAATTTCATTGCCTAGCAGGAAGGCAGAAGAGGGTGATGAGGATGATGGGGATACTGCAACAAGGGAGGCTAAGGAGGAAATAAGGTTAAATCCTTTGCTTGTGGAAGTTGTAATTGTTCTTGAACCATTTTGTCTAATGTATGAGAGGATGTTTCTTCTCTACTCCCTTGTTTTTATAATTTTTTGTTACAATTAAAGATATGTTGATGTTGTTAATTGATTTGAAATATACGTCATTTGGGTGGGTGATCAAGGGAGTTTGTGGTACAATTGAAGGTGATGTGAATCATGTTATTTGTCAAAAATCTTAAGTTGCTCTTCTTATATAACCTCATCACAGAGATGCTGAAGGTGATGTGTGCTGTGCAGTGTATGTGTCTTTGAAATGGGTTTTTGAAGATAGATTTATGGGAATCGTTAAAATGACCTAAAATGTCTAATTCTTGGGAGGTTTAACTCAAAAATATGTTTTTTTCTGGGCATGTATGTGTTTCAAGTGCCCTGGGCCGTTTTATTGTTCTTTTAAATGAAATTTTCTGTGAGAGTAGAAGATTGAGAATATATCATTAACCATGGTTTCAATGTTGTAGATTCAAAAGCTGATGGGATCAACACCACGGGATCTTGCCAGGTCCAATTTGGCTAAGAGTGGTCAGATCATTAGAAATGCCCTCTGTCCTTGCGGTTCCAAGAAGAGATACAAACGGTAATTTCATAGCTTCAATTTTTGAGCAACACAACTGTATTTTATTGACAAAAGCTGTTTCCTATAGAAATACATACATTTATCTACTTTCCAATAAACCATTGTCAAGATTTCAGTGACGTGCTTGTCCTTTTTGCTTCAAAATGTCATCATCATTCTGATATTTTTTAATACAAATAGCATATAAGTTTTTAGCTGGATTATCGTATTCTGAGATACAAATTGCTTAATTCTGTTAATCCTTGACCATTCCTACCAGATAGGCTGAGGATCTTTTAGATCTTGTTCATGCTTTTTCCAAGTCTAGGTGTGTCTTACTGCTTGGCTATGTACAGTAATGTTATGTTCTTTGTTTAGCTTATGGCTCATGTTCTTTGCTATGTAGGTGCTGTGGAAAAGATTGAGATTCCAGAAAAAGCACAAAAGAACCTTATAACGGCCTTGAATGTGAGAGATGTATTGAGATAGCAAAACCAAATTGCAGTCTCAAATGAGATCACACAAGGGTGTTTTGTTTGCTTTTGCTTCATGGATGAGTTTGCACTCACAAGGAATCTTTATTTTTCTATATGGAGAGAGGAGATAGTCAAAATATTTGTTGCTGAATCAAATTTCTGCTTGTATTTATACATTAATCAGGTGATGAGATTATGATGAAATAAATCGATAAATCCAATTTGGGATTACAATTTTTAGATTTTTGTCCTTTGAATAGGGGTTTCATTTCAACATTTTAATCATATTTTTTTGTTATAATGTCCAATGGAGTCTTGATAGTGTCCAATGGAGTAATGATGCATGATGCTGTTGCACCAGCAATAAGTCCTCCAGTTGCCTGAACTAGGACTATTTTCAACTGGCTAGGCACAGCTTCGTCAATGTCTGTTCCATGGCCTAAGAACTTGATGAAAAAAATCAGGATGATTAACAAACACTGGGATTCATCCCGATAGCCAGTAATTAGTTCATGAAAAGCTGATAGCTCATCTATTTAAACTGCACATGAAAGCCCAACAATTAGAAAATTTCATAGAACTTGCAATTTCGAACTTCCCAATGCCAATATGCTCACTCACCACACGACTAAGATTTAGATCAATAAAATTGAAATCTAAGCTTGAGCATAAAAACACTTGGAGCTGGTGACCACTTTTGAATGGCATGGAACATTAAGGATATCATCGTGATTGACTTAAAATCTATTTAAAAGTGAAATTCCCCAGATTAGCCAGCAAATTAAGTGTCCGATCTACAATCTAAAGTTACATCATGATGTAGTCGACTAAGATGATAAAACATTAACTAATCAGTGAATGATCCTATTCTAGTTTTACAGACATTTAGCTTCCATAGAGAACAAAAAATAATGTTTCACCTCCAAATGACGCGCTGGCTCGAACCATAACTTGCCCAACATACAGCACTTGATGGGGAATAAGTCATAACAGATAGACAAAACCCTCTGTATAATCCACGAATGCCATCAGACTGTATAACCTTACGAGCAACATCCAGGCCACCACCATACTTCGCATGGCCTGAGTACCCTTGCACCATCTATTTTTGGCTAACCTGAACAAAGTTCCTTCTAAAAAGATTTAGCAGCGCGCATATCTCTACCTATATCTTCTTCTTCCTTCTTTGTTCACATATTTTTTACTCTTTTCTCGATCAGAAAAGCATGGATAATGGGATATTTAGCAGCTTGCATTTCTCTAATTATTTCTTCTTCTTCCTTCCTTTTTCTTTTTAAGAAAACATAAATAAATCAGAAAAGCATGGATGTAGAATTATGAGTTTTTTATTTATGAACACACAGAACCACAA
This sequence comes from Clausena lansium, assembly GCA_030449835.1. Lineage (NCBI taxonomy): Eukaryota > Viridiplantae > Streptophyta > Magnoliopsida > Sapindales > Rutaceae > Clausena > Clausena lansium. The sequence continues at coordinate 40,985 of JASUUF010000224.1, read as the reverse complement.
CATTTCCTGAAAACAATGGACATGATACAAAGGGCATAAACTAATATATAAATAAACATTATATACGTTCATAGTTATTTTTCCAAAGAAGGGTAAGTGTTTAAATGGAGACTTCTCTAATATTGTATGCCCCTGTAAATGCATGTCAACTTATTAAGTATAAATGAAATTATTTTACTGTTTACTAAAAATTTTAATTCAATTACATCAGGTTAACAATTTCTGCTCCTCATTAACAATTCACATCATGACAAAAATGCTATGGCTTTCACCCTTTCTATTTTTATTTTTTTCTTTTTCACTAATTGGAAAGACAAAAGTTTATTTAGTAAAAATTTTTAATTAACCTATCAAAAAATATTATTAATTATAAAAATAACATTTATCAAACACCATCAAATTTTTTGTTCATAAATACAATTTTCGTATATCAAGTTTTACTTTCATGAATATGGTGTGCGTCAAATATGGCACTGTTTCTTGTTGTTAAGTCTTCATTTTGATTATCGATACTAAAAAGCGTGCTAGCCAGTACCAAAATCATTTGCAAGAACAAGAATTGGTAAATAATAAATTCTTGCAAATATTACATGGCAAGATAATAAGAAAATTTAAAGCAGATCAGACAACTCAAGCTCCACTTCTTCAAATCTGTCTTTGGGAGAGCACTTCAGAAATCTGCATGTACTAATTAACATTAGTAACCATGACAGAAAACTAGTAAGTTCCTATAAAAATAGATTATTTAAGAATCTGACTCCTAGAAAATCAGATTTGAATATATTTACCAAACATATTTTGGAGTGTTAGATTGTCAAATAGTCGCTTATTTGACAATCTAATGCAATCTAAAAATGCTGGGAAAATTGTAGGAATAAACAGATTTATCAGCCATCAAGACATTCTAATTATTGTACTACTTGAATAGAATAAAAATAGAATATAACCTTTGCAAGATTTTGCGCCAGCCGCTTCATTCTTTCCTGTATGACCGTATGGTCAGGCGATGACTTTCCTGCAAACATCGATCCTTCTCCCCTGCACCCAAAGTCATGCGGCAAAAAATTTTGATACAGTAAGACGTGTGGTTTACATAGAGACAAATACAAGTTTCATTATTAGCAATGCATGCATGCTTACACTCTGAGACCCTTGCAAACACAAATATACTTGAATCAAATATGCAACAGTTCTAGAAATGCAAAATGAAACAAATACTTAAAAGTCAAATGCTAATCGCAATAGACATAACATTGGCGTTATCAGCTCCTATATTGCACCCATGGAGGTAAGAATAAAGATGAAATTTTCACCCCGTCTCTTCCGCTTCTTCCTGCACCACTTGTACTGGTGGCGCTGTCTTGGAAAGTAAACTGTGCTGACTGACTCCAGCTATACCTAGAGTTTCAAGGAACTGTATGTGGGCTTCCAAGGACTCATCCCTAGGAAAAAGAGTAATTAGGATACAAAAAATTATGCGGAGCTTCTGTTTAGAAGATGACATAATGTAATCAAATAATCTAACCATAAAGCCAGGCTATATGTTGCTCGATGCATGTCAAAGTATTATGTTCCAAAATAACATTGATCCAGACACATGTATTGTTTAAAGATAGTATCATATAATAGTTTAGCAAATATAAATCAGGAGCATTATAAACATACCCATCATCAGAATTAAAGGATATAGCATAAGCGCATAATGCACATTTACAGTCACAATGCATGGTAAGGTTATGCTTAACAATCAGCCAGGCATACAAATTGCTAAAAAAAATACTACCATAATACATTTTAGCAAACAAAAATCATGAACGTATCCATTATCGAAAATAAAGAATATTGGTTCTAGTGGATCCAACAATGCATGGGGTATTATCATTGAGATTAAGTAGCGTAACACTGAGCTAATCAAAGAAATAATCAAAACTAATTTGACCAACTTAAGCATAGAGTTACTGAGAATTTCGCACCCCTGCACCTTTCAGATGTTTCATTTGGCTTCAGTTTGGGCAAAAAGGACCCAGTTAATACCACAAGGAGCAGGAGTTAAAGACTCCAAAAAGTTTATGACACCATTACATTGCACAGTTTAGGCATGCCACAAGGAGCAGGAGTTAAAAACTCCAAAACGTTTGAAACACCATTACCATGTGAGTATATTCTATGTTTGCTAAACCATTGCACAGTTTAGTAGGCATGCAAACGAGGGACAAAAATGTAAGGAACTCATAGAATATAAACGCTGCTATAGTTTAAATACATGTGCCGGTCACCATGCTCTTCATGTAATTGCCGCTGGGTGAGAGAAATATCAAACCCCTGTTTGGGGAAACTGAGAAGTTCCCGAAGATCCTGAAAGGTGAAATGTACAATACGCATCACAAAATTTGAAATTTCAGTAGAGCAACTGAGTTCAAATTTATAGGCATATACCTGCTGGTTAAAAGACCGAAACACTTCTTCATGCTCACATATCTGCTGAACAAACCCAAGTAAGACATATGGAAAAATGCAAACAGTAAACCATATGTGTTATCCCCGCATAAAGAACTGCATGGAGACTATATCTTAATACAACTTGAATTGTAGAAATTATCTCGAAAAACCTATTATTTCTATCACATACATCTTCGGAATCACAAAGTATGGCCTTGTAAAAGATGAAATCTCAGTATAGGTACAACCAATGAAAGAAGGAAACAAATCTCCAACCTGCTTTCTGTACATATTTTCTTCAACTGTACCACAAGTCATTAATCTGTACACAAGGACATCCCTCTGTTGGCCGATTTGATAAGCACGACTAATGCTTCGATCATCAATACTGTTTTAGATTAAAAAATATATATTAATTGATTCAAAATATTGATTAAACTACAAATATATAATGCCTTCGAGACATTTTTTGATACAATAGCTTTTAGAGGAGCACATCAAAGCCTTTTCATCCAGCATTCACGTTGAGACTTAAAACAATCATGTGTTAATAATTACCAAGTCCAAGGGGAAAGAAAAGCACATAAGTAGGCACCTTATGTTCCAGGCAGGTTCGACCAAAATCACACGGTCTGCTTTAGTAAGTGTGAGGCCATGACCCCCAACTCGAGATGTCAAGAAAAGTATAGGAGCCACGTCACCACCTTGGAAATCCTTCAAATATAAGACATATTAAGACGTGTTATAAAGCTTTCACACCAGCAAACAATTATTAATAATGACTTTGTCAATAACTTACGCTAATAATCTTGTGCCTATTTTTTGTATTTCCATCAAGGCGTAGAAACTTGTAACCTTTGTTATCAACAGATCCCTATGAACAAACCAAAGATCAAGCTCAAATTACCGTTTACATACAATAAATTCCGAATACAATATTCAACTACATACAATAAGTTCCAAATACAATATTCAACTAATAGAATGTCTCAACGTGCGACCCAGATCACGTTTTGCAAACTTTAAACCTGACTGGAAATGTAAACAGACTATTTTACAACCTCTTTCTAATAAGCTGAATGAGGATAGGGGAAAAAAAAAAAAAAGGGATCGTCAAAGTGCTTTCAAGTGGATGCTGAAAGAGGAGAAAAAGAAATGAACCCGTTCCCATACTGTACGATCGAACAATATTTTCGAAATGACTCACTCATGAAGCACGTACTCAAATAATGGAAGCAACATTTTAATGAACAGTTTCCACCATTTTTAGCTAAAAGTAAACAAGCCAGGTTCATACAGCCTAGTACCTAGTTGGAGTCAGAACTCACCTAACAAGGAGCTTGTAATTAAAAATTAGGTAATGATATAATAAGTGATTTGCATTCAAATATTTTCAATTATCCTGGCACATTTGTGTGGGATTATATTACTCGTATAATACAATAATTCAAATAATATAATTCTAAATTTACAACACTAACGACTACCCTATTGAAACACTTGGAAAGTAAACAAACCAAATATCGTAATTTTTCAAAGGCATCACAAGCTACGAAACTGTAGTTTAGAACAAACCTGAATATGGTCTAGCATATCACAACTTTCTGAGAAAATAAGGATATTGTGACCCTCTGGAATCAATTTATCCTGTCAAAGACCATCAAACAAATTACACTACAGCAAACACACAACATGTTCAGAAAATCAGTTTGAAAATTTGTGGCATCTCTAACCAATAGACGCAATATAAAAGATATTTTGCATGAGATGTTGTCATGCTGCTTTTGAAAGTCATCTTTCTTAGCATATTCAGTAATCAACATGACTATTTTCTCTGCTAGGACATTATCCTCTGCATTAAGATTTGAATCCATCCCACGTACGTCGCCTTCAGCTGCTTTCTTTAAGAGAAGTGGGTGATTACATATTTTCTTCACTATCTGCTTTAATACAATCAATAATTGTTTATTATTTTGTTGAAAATTAGAGACAAACGAAAGCATAAAAATGTCATGAAAAGACTTTGCAAACGTCCAAAAACATAATAAATAAAATAACTTAGTATAAAAACCAAAGGAAAACAAATATGTACCCAAAAAAACTGAATAATTCGAAAAGAAATTAATGAAGAAGCCTCACTAGATTAAAAAATAATTACATTTTAGGAACAAACACTAAAAGAAGCAACAAAAAGAACAGTAAAAGAGTGAGAACTAAACAATAAAAATTACCAGAATAGCTGCCATTGGTAGGCTGTTGCATGCAGAACGACCTATGTCGCTATTCAAAAACTCTGCATAGATTCTTTGCTACATAGAAAAAGAAAAGAACTATGAGATTAATGAGATAACCTTATCAATTACATGGAACAAAAAATGTTAACAGAGTAAAGCGAAAGTTACAGCACAGTTTGTCATCCTAAGCCAAACAACTACTTCGTGTTTCTTGGGCAGTTGGGTATTTAGCACCTCACTCCTTGAACGACGCAAGAAGAAAGGCTGAATAAGCTCTTTCAGGTCCTAAAACAAAAAGAAAAGTGTCAAACATTTTGCTACAGTTTAGTAGTCTTTTTAGTGGCATAAATCTATTAATGCTGAAAGAAGAGTAATAGTTTTTTCAATGTATAATAACAGGAAGGGCACTTCAACTAATAAATTTTGACAGAGGCTATGAAAAGGCTTGAATGAACCAATTTGAATAGACAACATATATGATTGGTCAAGAATAAGAAATGTCAGAAGTATTTGCAAAGCTATATTTTAATTTAATGCACTTGCGCATAATAAACAGACCACAACAAATCACGATAAAAAGGGAGAGTCAGAGCTTCCTAGTTATGACAGATCTTATAAGACAATACATATCATAACATCACCTTTTCAGCTGCGCGACCGATACATTTTTCCTTCTCAGAAGCATATCTGTTGTTTCCACGAAGTATAGGAACCTCAAATCTTTCTCTAAACCTGACAATGTTTTGAAGCTTCATGCCACAAGAAACACAAGCTTAAGCTAAATAGAGTTTTAAGAATGTTATTACCATTTATAGTTTCCCAGTAGCTCAGGACAGCAGAAATTGAACAAAGCCCACATCTCCTATTTCAAGCAAAAGCAAAAACATAACATCATATATCAATATTTCATATCTGCCTCAAATGCAGTGAAATCATGTGAAGTACATACAACACATAAAGAACAAAGAAGTAAGCTCAAAGGTTAGAGATAATACTTCAAGTTTAATATCAATTGGAGTGCCAGTTATGATTATACGGTGAACACTTGGTATGGCATGCAAACTTTTGGCCACCTTTGTCTTAGGGTTTTTTATGCGATGGCCCTACAATGTTAAATCCATTGATCAAGGGAAAGATTGAATCAGAATGAAATAGGAAGAAAATGTACAAGTGTCAAAGTAAATCAAATTTTGATGTTACAGCAATAGAAGGAAAGAAAGCAGTTTTTCAAGCAAGTATCCTATTGTACCAGCGACCTTTTATTGCATTTTGAGACAAATTGACAAGAGAGTTCATCTTGATAAAGGTTTGTTTGAATCAACTGAAGTTTGATGCTCATCATGTGTACAGTTAAAGCATGAATACAATATGCATGCATGTATAGTGAAAGAAAGAGATGTATCAGACAACATAAAACAACAAGATACTGTTGCGCATGCAAAAAAAATGTATGAAACAAAGAAAGAAAAGCATTTATAGGTGCAGAACTGACTGCATCAAAGTTCATGGATTTGTTTAGTACAAATAGCATAAAAGTTTCTACCTCATCAAGAATCAAATAATCCCAAATTTCTGCGCTCAGCGAATCTGAATTGATCCGCACTGCATCATAATATGACAGAAGAAACCCTTTTTCCTACAAAGAGACAAAGGATGCAAAGAAAAATGGATGTCAAGCCTACTAATTAAAGACCATGAATCTCTGTAAAAGTTCCGCAAGAACTAATATGAAAACTGCACATGGGAGACATCGAAAAGATGAAAAATAATTGAATCTTGACTTCGAGAAAACTTTACAGAATTATTTAGCTTCTAAAGTAATAAATATTGAATTCAACTTTGAACTTTGAAACCGTTCATAAACTGATACAAAAACCTAAAAACTAATTGATTCAATTTCCTTCAAAGTTCAACTAGAATTTAAGATATATGGGCATTGTAGATATTTTAGTCCAAGTAATATAAGATCTTACATGCATTTTTTACATCTTATTTTATAGCTTTTTAACTGGTGATTAATAAAAAGCCTTTGAAAGATAGAATAAACTACGAGATAAATTAAAACCTTAAGTACATATTGGAGATGACAATGCTGAGAACTCCCCGAATATCTGCATAAAGGACAGACGGATGTCATACATTATAAATAGACAACTGCTTCCAATAATGAAAAGAAATATCACAAAACTCAGATATTTAGCCGAACAGCCTCACTCTCTTATATTTTTAGCAAGGCCAAAGTCAGATAATTCTTTGAACCAAATAGACAATAAAGTTTTTTCTGTAACAATCAATGCCCTCTTGATCAATCCTAAGTGGAACAATTCAGCTAAAAAGCCACATATCTGCAAAAAAAGGTGAACCAGAGTCAATTGATTGTACAACAAACATTACAAGTTAAAACATCTCAAAACCCTTTCACACATCGTCTTACCTGCACGGTTTTCCCCAAACCAGATTCGTCCCCTAGTATTCCACCCTTACCCTGATTGTGCAATGACCAAAGCCAGCTCAACCCTTCAAGCTGGTGTGGAAGCATCGTAGACAGCGTGTAAGCCGAAGCATCACCCCTAGACTCTTCATAGTTTGCGTAATTTACTTCAGTCCCCGTACCAGAAGAAAAATAATTAAGACAAATTAAAAACACTTCCTAAGTTGGGCAACATAAAAATGATCAATGACTTTCTCGATGATCATTTTTTGTTTTCGCATAAAATAGAACATTATAGAAAATTCATAAATAAAAGAAAATAAAACCTACAAGTCAATTTCAGTAGAAATTTCCTCACGACTAAGATAACAAAAAAAAAAAAAACCGATAAGAGATTCAAATCTACTGATACCAGAGAACTGATGAATGTAATCAGAAACGTTGTCGCCGGAACTCATGGATGGCTTTAAACGTTGTCTCTGCAAGTGATGGATGGCTTTTCTTTGTATTGTTTGCTTGTTTGGCAAGTTTTAGTCTGGTTATTGTACCAGCAGCAGCACATGCGTTTGTCACCTTGTCTGTATTGTCTCGTGTCGGGTAGCTTTATAGCACTCCATCAGGAACTTTTGTACACGTGGTCGTCCTTTTACAGCTGTCATGGGTGTAATGGGACTCTCTGTTTTATTAAATGGATGATCTTCTTCTATTATTATTGCCTTGCCCTGGCAGGCAAAGCTTATGTTACAAACAATGTAACAAACAGCCAACACATGCAGGTCATTGATTTTAATATTTTTTAAATTTAATGAATAAAAATAATTTCAACCTAAAACAAGGTACATGTGTAACAGTAATTTATAAAAAATTTTATTTTTAATCACATATTTATTTATTTTTTTAAATAAGTCCTCATTAATTTTATAAATAAATTATTTTGTTGCTATATTCTTATACATTAATTTTTAAAACTTTTTAAATTTTTACTATATTCTTATAAAGATCTAAATGATTATCATATCTATAAAGATATACAAATTGTGAATATATATTCGCACTTACATTTATAATTTTTTGTCTAGATTTTTTTCTTATATATGTGTGTATGTTTGTATATATGTGTGTGTGTGTGTGTGCAATCTGTTTTCTCATCTTAAATACACACAACTGATGCTTTTACAAAGATTTTATAATCTAATATCATTATCCTAAATTATAAAAGATATTATATGTCATAAATATCTTATGAATCTAATAAATTATTAGAAGATAATATAATAAATAAATTACCAGAACTTCTAATAATTTCATAAAACTTAAAAACCAATAAGTTACCCCTTGTGCATGGCTATAGGTAAAGAGGATTTTCTTACGGAAGATTTCAACTCTTTGATCTGATCAATTATTCAGACATGTGGGGAAATATAATTAAATTGAATTTATTAAATAAATTAAGAATCCCAAATTTTTCTAATGCTATAGAAAGTGCAAACAAAATATTAGAAATTAATAATTTTAATGAAGAAAATATAAAACAAATTAAAAAGTTAAGAGATCAAATAAGTAAATAATTAATTAATAAAGTTAAACAATTAATAAAAGACTTCAACATTAAAAATGATGATGTATTAAAGCAAGAGATCATTAATATCATGAATAAAAACTTAATAGATATAAGATTAAATAAGTTAGAGATTCAATTAAATAAAATAGGAAAAATTGTTGAGTAACTTGGTACTAAATTTGCTATAAATATAAATAAAAAACTTTAAAAAAATTGAAGTATAGCAGTGTAGCATGTTACCTAGTTGCAGCTTGGGGTTTAAAATAAACTTTAAAATTTATTGACTTTTTTTGTAATTATTATCTTTTGCAAGGATTTAAAAATTTGTAACTGTAACATACAACTAATGTAACTTAAGTTTGTCCTAATGGGCAATCCAGCCGTGGATCTTCAATCGAGGTCTTAAGCTTCAGCACCGTCCTTTAGCAGCAGTTACTCTGATATTCAAAATTAATCAACAACGTAATTCTTTATTTTTTAGAGAAAACAACATAAAATTAAGTAAATAAAATAAGTAATTTTAATTATTTTAAGAGATTGTATTATTCTTTCTCCCTTAAAAATACCCTTGTCCAATACCCTTGTCCTTAAGGGTAGATTTTTATGAAATAATTTACTTTCTCTTCCATTTCTAATTTATAATTAGATATAACGATGACTTGAGATTCTAGGGGGAAGGAATGACACAATCTCTTAAAATAATTAATTAATATTAATATTATTAAAATTTATTAATTATTATTTGTTATTATTATTATTTTTATTTATTAATATTGTCATTAATTTTATTATTATTATTATTATTATCAAAATTATTAATTTTATTATTTTAATTGTTATTATTACTATCATTAATGTCAATATTATTAAAATTTATTAATTATTATTATTATTGTTATTGTTGTGGTCGTCGTTGTCATCATTATCATTATCATTATTATTGTTGTTCTTAATTATTCTTATTAATATTATCATTGTTAAAATTTATAATAATAATAATATTAGAAATTATTATTATTATTATTATTATTAAGGGCTTTTTAGTAATATGTAGCAATCTAACTAATAATTTTAATTTCAAGGTAAAGTGAATGTGTCAATAATAATTCAGTTAATTCCGAATCCGATTCATACAGTTCAAGTAAATAACTTATTATAATTTTTACTTTTCATTAATATTCTAACTCATTCTGATTACTACTCATTTTGATTATAATTTATTACAATTTTCGTTTAATAAAAGCACCATTAAATTAATGTGGAAGCTACTGAATTTTTGAGCATTGCATACAATTAAAAAGTTAGTCATCGTTTGACAATGATTTCTGATATTGGACCAACTCTGTACATGTCCAGCGCAAAAACATGCTTATGTCATATTCTTTTTTTTTTTTTCATTAAAATTCTTAATATTTTTTTTATTTATATAATAAATTCACGTATTCGGTCGATGTTCATGTAAACTACACTTTTATAATTGTTTTAGCAAATATATATGGCCAATTATTTAATAATTAATTATTTTAATAATCTAAAGTTACCAATCATATCATCAAAACACTTTTATAATTGTTTTACCAACTGTCACATTAATTTTTTTACTTAATTAATTTATTATAATAATAAATGAAACTAGATTTTTAATTTAATAGAATATTATATAATTTTAATTAATTTCTTTTATTTTTAAATTATAATTATTAATATAAATTAATAAATTTATTATTTATTATTCAATAATATTACAATATTTTTTTATTTTAATTATATTACAACTATAACTAAAATAATTTATTATTTAATTATATTTTAATAATTACTATATAAAAATTGATTAGTATTTAACAATATCATATAACTAATAATAACTACTTAAATAATATATAAAAATAAAAATATAATTTAATATTATATTATATTATTAATTGTATTACAACAATTAATATATAAAAATCAATTATTTTTAAAAGCAGACAAAATTAATTATAATACTATATATAATAAAAGAAAATATTCAAAATTGTCAATTAATATTTTAACACTATATATTACTATAATTTATTCAATCTTTGTTTAATTATTTATTATTAATGAATAAATCAGTTTTGTCAGACCTTGACGTAGGCCGTGATAAACCACAATCATAATGCATGGTGACAGCAACCTAGCTAGTCTGCGTTAAATAATGAGCATATTTCTTAGCAAGAACAATCTAACCTCCATTAAAAACACACACACGTCCCTCAGCTCACCAACTACTAGCCAAAGAGCCGACTGGTCTTTGGTCTTCCTTCTGTGCCGGAATGCCAAATAACAACACAAGAAATAAAACACTTCTAATTAAGCCTTTAGAAAGCATCATCATATACATGGGACTTTAAAATGTGAGACTAAAAATCATTCAGAGATGAACCTTATGTTTGGCAGTTGCGTGGAAAAACCACGAGTTGTCCACTAATAAGATAATCCAGGTTGGGTTTGATAGGGATTTAAAATATATTCAGAGCATCTGCAAGAGTTTAGGAAGCATCTTTTAGTTATCTAACAAGAAGAACCAAGCAACAAGAGTATAATGGGGTTCGCAACTCGAAACAACAGCTATCGTCTTGAACGGACGATTGGAGAAGGTACTTTTGACAAGTTTAAGCTCGGAGTAGACACCACCAATGACCAGCATGTTGCAATCAAGATCATCGATAAGCACATGGTCCTCGAAACAAATCTCAAGAGTCAGGCAAATTTCTAATCTTTCTCTTTGTTCATATACATATGCTTCTTTTTAACTTTCTTGTAAAGAAATGAACATGCGCTTGTAATATTTTCCCAATTAATGATCAACTACAGGTTCAGAGAGAGATAAGAACAATGAAGCTCTCGCATCATCCTAATACCGTACGAATACATGAGGTAATTGGCTCAAAGACAAAATTTACATGTAATGGAGTATGTATCAGGGGGACAACTCTCAGACAAATTGGTAAAGATTCATCTTATTGCATTTGGGATTATGTTCCTGAAAGCTTTTAATCGAAAATGTTGAACTTCAACCATTCTACTCGGTCATACGTCAAGAAACTGAGTGAAGCAGAGGCAAGAAAGCTCTTCCAACAACTGATTGATGCAGTTGACTATTGCCATAATAGATGAGTTTATCACAGAGATCTGAAGGTCCATATGGCTATCCTTTAATCTAACGGTTAATTCTCTATACAAACTAGCTAATAATTTTGATGTCTTTCTACAGCCCCAAAACTTGCTCTTGGATGGTAAAGGGAATCATAAAGTATCTGATTTTGGACTAAGTGCATTGCAAAAGGTAGCAACAATTTTCGTAATTTTATTCTGTTAATATATTACTAAATCTAATAAATAACCATCTAACAAAATGCTCGTCTGAAAATATAATTTATAACAGCCTGGAGACATGTTAACAACGGCTTGTGGCTCTCCATGCTATGTGGCACCAGAGGTAAGAAATTTGTCTTTCATTTTTGTAGCTAGCAGTAACCTTTCAAGTTTTATTTTACTAAATTCGAAAGCAAGAGGAAAAAGGCAAACAGGAGTTAAATCATGCTTGAATGTCCTTTTAACTTCATGGCTGATGGTTCATCTTCCGGCAAACAGCTGCTGGCAAACAATGGCTATGAGGGAGCAGCCGCAGATATTTGGCCTTGTGGAGTAATCCTTTTTGAACTACCGGCTGGTTATCTTCCATTTGATGATAATGGTTCTATACAGAATATAACTTGTTCTTCTTCATCTAAAACACCTGTCTCCGCATATCACTGATCAATGTTTCTGTAAACAGATAGGTCAAGCAGATTACAAATTCCTCACTGGTTTACAGAACGTCAGAAGAAGCTAATCTAAAGGTTACTTGATCCAAGTCCAATCAGGGTACAATTCCAAAAAATCCTATGCATATACAAACTCAAATTGATCAACCAATTAATTCCTTCTTCGAACACTACGAAATATTGATTTGATACGAGATCTTGGAATTGGTGAATTACAATACTAGAGATCACAGAGGATACATGGTTTCAAACAGATTACAAACAGTCCTGCGGATATGAATGTGATGAGTAAATCTACTTGGATGATATTAATGCTGCTTTTGAATCAATGGAAGTAAGAACTTTACATAGTCCCAAGACACAAAACTTCAACTAAATAGTTGAAATTCTACGGTGTGCATAGGAAAATGGTGCAGAGTCAAAGATGCTCCAATCACCAAGTTTAATAAATGCTTTTCAATTGATTCCAATGTCACATGACCTAGATTGATCAGGTCTTTTTGAGGACTGACGAGGAAATAAAATCAGAACTAGAGTTACTTTGTTCAACCTTTCTTGGATCTGTAAAATTTCAATAATATCTCTCTTCTCAGAATGACATGAAAGAAACAACAAGGCTTGGATCCAAGCTTCCAGTCAATGAAACCATGAAGAAAATAGAAGCTGCAGCAATGAATGTGAGCCTGCAAGTAGAAAAGACGAACAACTTCAAGGTAATATCCACTTTCATTCTCTCTTTGCACTAAATGTGGTACATTTGATTCCTGTGCCACTGATGATTTGTACGTAACCGTATTACATGAAAACGCATCCAAACCAGAAACAGAAGACGACTAGATGTGCCAGATCATATCACGACGTCTCAGCACAGGTGAATAGGTATGAATTGTCAATACTTGTCTTCCCGCAAGGTAAACACCAAAGAGCATCACCATCGTATCTGTCTATGGCAGGTTATTAGGGTGGCTCCAACTAACTGTCGTAAAAGTATCAAAATCTGCAAGGGAGCTTAGAGTGTACAAAGAGGTGTGATAAGCTTTCTTTGAGTTGATTATGTTTGCACACTAATACGTACTGATACAAATAAAATGATTCAGTTCTGCAAAAGTCTCTCAAGCCAGCTGACAGAGAAATTGGATACGCCACCTCGAATGCATCAGTAGCAAGAGTACCCAGAAAATAGAATGGTATCTTAAATCTAGTTTACAATGTTAATATAGCATAAAAATAATCGCAGCCTCCCAACTATTCTCAATTTGCAGCACTGAAGACAAAAATAAAAATCACAATAAAGAAACTCGACGCTATTCATCCTCTTAGTAATCAACTTAGAGGGTGCACGTCTCAACTTATCTTTGCCACAGTTCCTGAGAGTTTCTCAAAGAAAGTGAAAAGCAAATAGTAATATGAACAGCACTTGCTGAAACAGAAGTATGAAGAGTACTCTGCCTATGGCTAAGGCTAGTCATAAAAACTCTGGTTTTCAGAAATCTAAGCTCATTGATAGAAGTTTTTGTCATTCTTTATTCTCTTCGTTTTTCCAAAATGCACATTAGAGATGAAAATTTTCCATTAATTTGTTCACTGAAAGAAGAATGAAACATAAAGAAATTCCAAAATCTGTCCTATTTTACCCTGTTTCACCATAATGATTTCTTTTCCATATCTAGTCAGCGGAGTGGTCAATATCATGCTCTATATATATATAATATCATGCTCTATATATATATATATATATATGTGAGTAACAATCAAGTCGGTGATAAGTATGTTATTAGGAGTATTCTCGAAGGTAAATTTATACTATTAGCTTGTAAAAATTGGTATGATTTGACTCATTAAGAAATTAATAAAGTTTCATGACCAGAATATGCCACTTAAGTAGTTTAAGTTCAGCAGCATACCAGTATATCTGCATTACATATGAAAATTAACCCAATGCAATCACTAAGAGCTATGTGTAAGAAAATAAAGTTCCATTTTATAACTGGAAAACTGATTAATATACATAAAACATGCAACAAAAAGTAAAGCACGGCAAACAACAATTCTGCAGTATCATTAACGTAACTTAGCTTACAAATAATGATATACATAGCATTGTCTTCATGCCCGACAACCCACATTTTACCCCAAAAATGAAGTAGTCTAACCCACCAAATCACCGGTAACAAGGCTTGAAACGGGTAAACATCTAGAGAAGGAAGTTATCTATCACATGGAGGACCACTACAGAATTTATCCAATAGCTCATCACCTGAATGTACAAGTAAAATTGCTGAGACGAAACCCACACTTTAAATCTGTGACCGTTAATTATCAGAAAACTACTTTGTATAGACTATTATAAACAAAGTATCGCAACCAGAACTCATTAAATTATTCTCAGAATGATATATGTGTTAACCAAGCAGCAAAATTAGCATCTACCGGTGAACAGTATTAATTCATTTTCCAACAGTTAATCGCATGAAAATTAATATTTTCAACTTTTGAGCTTAACTAATTAAACATACTAAAACTCTCTTGCGATTCAACTCTTATTTTCACCTGTTCATTAATTCTCGAATCGTCTGTCCTTTGAGGTTAGAAGCACAAACTTAGAAATGTTAAAATACAAAACCTAGTAATTATTATGTTTATTAATAATAAAAACGAGATTATAGGGGCAAACGAGAAAGTCGATTTCGAAGCTCAAATGAGGTTTTTTGTGCAATCAAGACCTGGAACTAAAAGCTATATAGTATATGTTTTAATTTATTACTTTTGGATGCAGACCAAATTTTGTAAATTTTCAAGAATTATTTTTAATTTTATTTTTTTAATCCAACATAGTAGTTTTTCCTTCTTGTTTTACTGTGCATTTACCATTTATATATGGCAATTCCTAAGTTACATTTTGCGCAACATACGGCTTGGCGAGTCTAATCTAACGCACAATGATAAATTTATCGGAAAGTATTAACAAGTGATAAATTGGCTAAACTGGTTGTTTCAAGTGATGGGCTACCTATCCTTGCCTTTCTCTTACGAATTTATGTAGAATCTAACCAGCGAAGAACTTGACTTCGAAATCGACGAGGAAGGACTCGTCATCGGCAGGGGCCGAACAAACCATCTTTAATTGTAGGGGCAAAACATTTATTACAAAAAAATTAAAATAAAATTCTAATTTAAATAAACAATTATCAATATTACGAACAATAATTTTTTTTGAAAAGAAAGTAAAAAAATGTTAAGAAAAATACTTATTTTTATTTTTTAAGGTAAGGAATTTTTGTTTATTGAGATCAGATTCTAATTGTTTACACTAAAAAATTAGAAAAAAAAATATAAGCAGCATTCATCACAATCAATTACCTAAATCTTAAAATAATTTAGACTATCAATTGAAATTAAATAAAGAAATTAAATAATCAACTAACATTTTCAAATAATATAGGTGAAAAAAGTGAAAATTAGGAATTAAGAATTTAAGGGTTTAGAATGAGAGAATCACGAATTGAGAATTAAGAAAAGAAGACAAAAGTCAAGTATGTATTACTATTAAAGTTAACTTAATTTTAAGTTAACTCAATGAGCCACTGATTCGCTGCTTCACGGTTGCAAAGTTTGTTCTTGTGATTCAAGACGTGAACTGCTTGCGCCACCTAAATTTGCAAGTCCATTTGCATCAAATGACGACTAGCTTGTAGAAAATTCTGTGGCGGATTTTGAGTAGAATGGTCTTGGAGGAGTTGAAACTCCTCTTACTTAACATTTTGGGTCTTCCTAATTTTTTTTCTTTTTCTCGGACAATTGCAAATATTGTGATTCATTTCACTAAGATCCACACAAAGTCCTCAGATCTCCAATACCCGCCTCTTTAGGGAGATCTTTCACTTAACCAATCACAGTAAAAATGTCTCTATTAAAAGTTCAGGAAAAGCACAAGGGAACATTAAACATAAGCAACCACAGGAAAATCCTGTTTTCAATTCAATGTTGAGAATTCAACAAAGATAAGAAAACATGTTTCACTCCATCAAGGATTGCATCCCTCTTCAATCAGTCTTTTCTCCATGCATAGTTCAACCTGAATATGTCATTCAACACATAAAAGCTTCCTTGAGGTGTTGTCATCAAATGGAACATCTGGTTGAACTTGAGAGGGTGTTGTTCACTGGCGAGTTGGAGATTACCGGAAACAAAAACGAGTATGCCGCCAACAGGACCAGAGGGCTAGTAATCGTTGGTGGTGATAGAATGCTGGCACTACTGGAAGGTGGGGCCAGTGAGCTTAGCGACAATATTTTGCAAGCCCTGCCTCTCTTTTTCAAGCTCAGGCCAAGGCTCATATAATTGATTATTGGCCCATGTCCTTTAAATTGAACTGACTGAACCTTGACCAGACCTAGATGAGCTTGGGCCGGACTTGAGCCAGACTTGGACTAATTTTTTAAATAAAATTTAATTAAACTACAATAAAAAAATTTAAATTAAATATGATTATTCAGTATAACTAATAGTTTAATACACAAAATATTAATAATACACATAATAAATCACCAATGCTAATATCGAAACAAACAAATTCAATAATAAAATTTTATTCAATAATTTATATAAACTATAAAATAATACTAAACATAAAAAATTATTAATTGATTCATTACAACATTGTTGTATATTATTTATTGAACTGAACAATTAGTAATATTCTTTAAAAATAATTGACCTATTTATATATTTATTATTAATTCATTAAATTAAATTGAATATAATCCTATTTAATATTACACTAAATAAAAAATAATATTATATATAATTCATTCTAATTTAATATAATCTAAATTTGACTTAATCTTAAAAATTAATCTAATTTAGAGTTAAAGTGATATATATATGTATAAATTAAAGTCCGGATTCAGACACATGCTTCTTACAAAAGCACTTATTTAGATCCGTTCATATTTCGTAACGGATTTCAAATTTTACCAATATTCAAGAGGGCCGGACCTGAAGTCCCCGGAAAAGTGCTATCTTTTTTTTATACTTTTGA
Organism: Clausena lansium; assembly: GCA_030449835.1. Classification (NCBI taxonomy): domain Eukaryota; kingdom Viridiplantae; phylum Streptophyta; class Magnoliopsida; order Sapindales; family Rutaceae; genus Clausena; species Clausena lansium. The sequence continues at coordinate 23,482 of JASUUF010000224.1, read as the reverse complement.
GAAAGGAAAAGTACCGTCTTTTCAAAAACTAGCCATAAATAAGACCCCAAGTTACAACAGGCCATGATTTAACATGTCAGTCGGTAAAAATATGCCACGTGTACATAGCAGTAAAGAAATTGTAACTGACTGAAGCGGTTGGAGACGGATGGCCAGAAGAGTCAACCAATAGACTACTGTTACACAATAGTGTATTTAGGACGGTGACATTGGTAGACAGTATAAAATGAACCAACATCAAACCACCCGCCCATCATCAATCTGCCTTAAAATAAAAATTGATACAACAAAGAACAACGCTACCTAAATTTAATGTGATGGGCGTTCGAGGCAACTTCTGGGATTTGTTAAAACCCTATGTCCGGCTCGAAGGTTTGGATTTCTTGAGAGACAAACGGGTGGCAGTGGATCTCTCGTACTGGATCGTTCAACACGAAAAGGCAATCAAGAAGTATAATGTCCCTAAACCCCATCTCAGGCTCACATTCTTTCGTACCATCAACCTATTTGCCAAGGTTTTGTTTTCACCCTTTCTTCATTTTCCTTCTTTTTTTTAAATAAACCTCAAATAATGTTTTATTGTCCGTCTGTAATTTTGGTTGACTAGAGCCGTCACTTTGAATTTGAATCTTGAGGTTTTTGTTGGTATTGGGGTTTAAGAGAAGTGAAAGGAAAGTTTGATTACATTGATATGAAGATCATTTCCACCCGTTCTTTCTTTGTGAATAAAGTGCTCTGTTATTCTTTTGCATTTAACTCTCTGTACTAGTAATTAGATTAAGAATTGGACTTTTTGCTATTAAAGTGGAACGTGCTCGGTAATTTTGCAGTTTGGTGCGTTTCCAGTCTTTGTTGTCGACGGGACTCCTTTGAAATTGAAATCTCAGGCAAGATCGGCTCGGTCTTATTGTTCTAACATTGATTCTTCAGGTTTGCCCGTTGCTGAAGAAGGCATCACTGTGGAGAGGAACCCGACATTTTTGAAATGTGTTGAAGAGTGTGTGGTTGGTTAATTGACCTTTTATCATGATCGTTCCGATCATCGTTTCATGGTTCAAATTTGATGTTGTTATGGCTTCCTATGCATTTATGTGTTCATTCCCTTTCTGGCTGCTGTTGCGAAGTCTGAATTTAATATGTATTTGAATTGTAATCCCTGGTATATGTATAATTGATTGTGTAATATATGACAATGTTGAAACGATACTGCACATAGCTACTTCAAATAGTTATTGAACATGTTTCCTTTTCATTTGGGTTATGGCATTGAATAAATTTCTTGTTTAGTTTTTATTTTACCATGTCTGCTTGTCATGTTGAATAGGACCAATATTATGCCATGAAAATACATTAAGGTTATCACGATATATATGCTTTGCCATCAGTGTGGTCGGAATACTTTCAATGAAGAAAATATAAAGAAGCATAAAAGACAAAGGTATTTTGTCATCGATTCAGCTTTTTGCTTAACTTTCATTCTAACTCAGGCTTGACATTTGATGAGGAGTTGTAGAATGTATAAGCAATCACAATTTGGTCGTAGTCCTCATTCAATTATTGATACTCTGGGCTTCTTACATGGGATAACATTTTGTGATTTATTTATTGCGGAAATTGCTTCTTTGATTACTTTATCTGATTGATTGGTGGCATTTTGTTTGTTCAAATAACTGTGCTTGTAGGAACTGCTTGAACTATTTGGGATGCCTGTTCTAAAAGCAAAAGGGGAGGCTGAAGCGCTGTGTGCGCAATTAAATAGTGAAGGTTATGTAGATGCGTGCATTACAGCTGATAGTGATGCATTCCTTTTTGGGGCTAAATGTGTAATAAAATGTATCAGGCCCAATTCAAAGGTAAGTCCTACCAGGTTTAACTAATGCGAGTAAAATTTTTTTTTCTTTTTCTAAAGTGCTCACTAGATTTATGAACTTAATCATGCAACAATCTGATGATTTTAGCAATCTAGGTGCTCACATTGATAATCTTACATTTTTGTAATCTCTCTTTAATTTTGCAATAGCATTTATGTGACTGAAAAATGGTGGAATAGAGTCTACGTTGAAATTTGAATTGTGGCCATCTGAAGCTATTGCTATAGTCAAATTCGCACTTTCAAAATTTCTCTCATAGGAAATATAAAAAAAAATCACTTTCATCACGTTATGTTCTAAACTTCTGGAAGTTTTCATTTTACTGTGTGATCTCTCTAATTTATTCTTATTAGTAGCCGCAATGCCCTTATAATTTTGCAGGTTGCATATATAAATAAAAGATTAGAACATTGTTACGCTTTTTGGGACATGTAGGAATGATGTTGTGTTGATTTTGATTCATTCTCGTTGCCAAATCAACACATGCACCATATGGAGAGAATTGTTATTGAGCTTATAAATTTTTTTTAGCATTCTTATTATGTTCATGTTTGATTGGCTGAAGTTTATAATTAGCTTTCTGCAGTAGAAATTGTCAACAAGAAAGTTGCGGTTGAGATTTCTTATCAGAAGACTCTAGCAAAAATATAAAATATGTGCATAGTTGTCTGCAATACCTCGTATAATGAATTTTGGAATAGTTATGTAGCCAATGCGAGAATCTTAACATTATTGACTTTTATTTTTCAATTGGCTATTCTTCTTTAGCAACTCTGAGAATCTCACTGTAAGCAGGAACCATTTGAATGCTACAATATATCAGATATTGAAGCTGGTCTTGGTCTGAAGAGGAAGCACTTGATAGCCATGTCTCTTTTAATTGGAAATGACCATGATTTAAATGGCGTAAGAGGAATTGGGCTAGTTACAGCTCTTCAATTTGTCCAAAATTTTACTGAAGATGAGATACTAAATAGGTATGCTTTTAAATTGGTCCAAAGATCACTACATTGTAATTTTTTGTTTTAAATAAAATCGTGGTAAAGTGATATTAATATAAGAAATTGACTGTGTTTATTGAAAATTTCTTGTAGTTTACGCAAAATAGGCAATGGTGATATTCCACAATATTGGGGTGATATTAAATCTACAGATGATGCTGTATCCCATCCAGATGAAAGCATGTCATTTGTAAAATCTTCTCATTGTTCCTTCTGTGGGCATCTAGGCGGTAAGAGAGCTCATTTTAAGGTTCCATGTGAATACTGCATTAGTGATGATAATGAGGGTTGCTTGAAAAAGCCAAATGGATTTAAATGTAATTGCTCCCTCCGCAATAAGGTACAACTTCACTGACACTGCACTTAATTATTTATGAGATGTTAATATGTTGAATCAATTACTGGCAATTTCATCTACGATATTCTATTAATTCCTTCTATCAGACTTTGAACTATCAAGTTTTTTAAGTTGTGTTCAACTTTGTTATTTATTTTCTGCTTTATGCTTCTTCTCAAACGCTTATTAAGATAACTTCACGTATTTCAATGACAGAATGGAAAAAAAAAGGAACGAAAGAAACATGAAAGTTGGTGGATTAAAGTCTGCAACAAGATTGCCTTGGAACCAAATTTCCCAAATGATGAAATTATTACAATGTACTTGTGCGAGAATAATGGAACCTTTACAGGTATATTTGGTGGTTGCCACTTGTCAGTCCCCTGTCCAAGCATTATGATATACTATGATTATCATAATAATCAGGCTTTATCATAATAAGCATTCAAAAGATTTCAATCTTTTGAATTCTTTCAGTAGCTAGTTTTCTCCTTGCTTGTATAACCTTTAGGGCGCCGCACGTACTTGGCATGCTGGATCAGTCTTCCAGTATTTATCCTTTTTATTTTATTTGTTAGGGGTGGAGGGATCATTGGTAGGATTGCTATTAGATGCCTGAAATTCGAGTTTGTGTTCCTTAATAGTTTTGAACTGCGAATAGCACGGTATTCTATTCTTATACTAATTCTATATACAATATTGTCTTTTTTATTTTTATGCAGCAACTGATGGCCCTTCTATATCATGGGGTAGCCCAATGACTGAGACGCTTGTTGATTTCTTGGTTTTCCATCAGCCCTGGGAGCCATCATATATTTGGCAAAGGATGCTTCCTTTGCTGTCCACTATATATTTGAGAGAAATGGCTACAAATCCAGTACAGACTTTGTTGTATGGACAGTATGAATTTGATTCTATTCATCGTGAAAAGATAAGATATGGACATCAATCCTATGTGGTCAAGTGGAAGAAGGCTGCTCCTGCAATCAGTAGTGTTATGTACACAGCCCCGGTTGAGTCTGATTTGCATCAGGAAGAATTCATGGAAACTGTTGAATCCAATGATCTGCACGATGAGTCCACTCGCCCCCAGATTCATGTTGATGGAGGTTGCTGGTTTTTGCTGACCGATGAAAATATGAAGCTTGTGCATTCTGCTTTTCCCGAAAAAGTAGACAAATTTTTGCAAGAAAAGGTATGTGCTTTTGGTTTATTTGTCAATTTGTATCTCTCCAATTTTTTTTTTCCTAATCGGATTTTATATTCGATATGTTGGGAATTGACTGTAGGCATTGTAGAATGAGACCTTTAAGCCCAGAATATCTATTATTTACTGGTGGATTGGGTATCCCTTTTATCAATATTGAAATTTAAATTATATTTGAATATTAACTATGGACGGTGGAAATTGTTTTGTAATAAAGGAGGAGGTTCCCCTCCTGTTCAAGATGTCTCGAAGTCCGGCAAGATAATGACGAGAGATAATGAAAATATGATGGCTGCAACGGGAGCTATTTTATCTTTTCTGAAATTTAAGAGCAGAGGATGTTATGGGGGCCTGAGATAATGACAATAGATGCTCTTTTTCCTGGAATTTTTTTCTGTGTTTTGATAAATTGAACATTTACTATCGAGTGAGTTATTGACAAAACATTAATTACCGCATGATCATCGTGGTGGTTCTTGTTACACCAATGATATTTGGAAATCAGTAGCCTCTGGACCTGCTGTGTGATTGTCCTCTTTGTTCTTTAATTGACAGGAACTGAGAGGGATGAAAACAAAAAAGACTTCAATTTTGAGATCTGAAGAGTCCAATGGGAAGTTAGAATCACCAAAATCAAAGGGAGTTCAGCCTAGCATTACTGAATTTTATCGTTCAGCCAAAGTACAATCCCAGGCAAAATCAGGTGGAGATTTGGCCAAGGATTCCAATTGCCTGGTTGACGGGATATCAAAGGAGAAGAAGAGAGCGTCAAGTGTCAATCTTTCCAAGTCTGCAAGGCGTCGCCTTTTGTTTAACTAAGAGTCTAAGACAGTTTGCGGTTATGGTTTTCCTTGCCTCCTCTGATGATGGGGAAGTATAAATTAAGTTGTAAAGTTATTCACTTATGGCCAGTCAGTTGTTTGTAATTAGATTTAAGGAGTTGCTTATAGTGTCGGAGTAGTTTGTAATTAGATTTAAGGAGTTGTCATGTCGGATTCCTCCTACAATCTCTATTTTTCCTCCCAATGGTTAATTCTTCTAATTTGTGTTTAATATGGTGGATTTTTGGCATGAAAGACAACACAGCAGCAGGATTATAGTACCTTTCATTTGTGTGTGGACGCTCCCACCGGGGGTTGAATGAAACGCCATCCATATGGACAGGTAATTTATATTTGGATATAAGTTATTTTACGATGTTTCCCAACTACTGAAGGCGCCATTCAATAACGAAATTACTTTCTTCCTTTCCTTCCCCAAAATAGTTTTCGTAATGAAAGAGTTCACACCACCATTAAATTAATAATCTATTCTCTCTAAAAGTTGAATGGGACCGGAACCCGGCCTCGCCAAGACAGTACATCGGTGATCGATCAACAAAAAAAGCAAAATTTAAGAATAATGAAGGCGATGAAGAGAATCCCCCGTACATGTCTTTCAAAGATAAATTAATGGAGCAGCAGCTAGCGGCTGAGGAGGAGATGATTGGGAGGGAGGATGGTCTGACTTTCGAATCAGAAGATGTTGTGATTGAGCAGGGACACATGCCGTCAATTTCATTCTCACAGAAGGTTCATGCTCTACTTGTGAAACCATGGCAAAATACGGTGATTCTTAAACTTCTTGGGAGGTTTATAGGCTACAGAGTATTGTGCAGCCGCCTCGAATCATTATGGAGTATGTCGAAGGGTTTTACCCGCCTCTTTAGGGAGATCTTTCACTTATCCAATCACAGTAAAGATGTCTCTATTTAAAGTTCAGGATAGGCACAAGGAACATTAAACATAAGCAACCACAGAAAAACCCAGTTTTCAATTTAATGTTGAAAATTCAAAAAAGATCAGAAAACATGTTTCACTCCATCAGGGATTGCATCCCCCTTCAATCAATCTTTTCTCCATGCATAGTTCAACCTGAATATGTCATTCAACACATAAAAGCTTCCCTGAGGTGTTGGCATCAAATGGAACATCTGGCTGAACTTGAGAGGGTGCTGTTCACCGGCGAGTTGGAGATTACCGGAGACAGAAACGAGCATGCCGCCAGCGGGACCAGAGGGCTGGTAATCGACGGTAGTGATTGAGTGCTGGCACTGCTGGAACGGGTGGCCAGTGAACTTAGCGACGATGTTTTGCAAGGCCTTGCCTCTCTTAATATCTACTTTACAAAATCTAATTTTTTTAAATTTTTCAAACGATTATCTCTTCTTAAATATTCAGTAGAGGATTTTTTTTTTGTAATTTTCAAAAAGGTAAAGAGGTGAGTAAAATTTAAATTTATTTTTTAGTCATTTACTTTCCCAAGAATTAAATCAAGATTTTTTTTTAATTTTTAAAAGATAAAAGGTCAGTAAGGGCACCTAGCTCCTCGAAATTCGAATTCAAATAACCAGCTAAATATAACTATTTGAATTCAACCAAACCCTTGGAGGCATATCATAAAACAGCAATTTTAAAGTTCTTATCCATTAATTTTTGTAGTCTATTTATCTTCAACACTCTCAAATGAAATGTCCTTTGATATAGTCGGCAAGGCACTTATAAATATATTTACAATTACTGTGATGGTGTTTACTAGTTGCTTGAACTAGTTGAATGCAAGCTTAGATGGTAATTAAAAGGAAAAATGTCCTGTTGACATCGAAGAATATAATAACTAGAGATTTATGACAAATTTTACGAAAAGTCTTCTAAGAATGAAAAGTCGACTAGAAAGAAGAATGTCCAGCGCCATAGCAAATGGGCTCGCGGGAGCAGGTGGTGGTATTATTGCTCAGATAATCACTTATCCCCTGCAAACGGTACGCGTACACCTTTCGGTCTTTAATTTTATCTACCGAACTAAACTCTTATACCTCTTTTGCTAATTAATTTTATTTTTGAAGCTTAGGTGAATACTCGCCAACAAACAGAGAGCATCGCTAAGAAAGGCCTCTCGAATTGCCCTGCTTCTGCTTCTAGCAGCACGCTTCGTCAGATCCTTCAGGTCTGTAAATGTAATTTTACCCCTCTTACAGTTAGAGTTATCTAATTACGTTGCTACTTATATTGATAGCTTAGCTCAATCTTACTTATATTTGATGTTGGATTGCCACTATCAGGTCATCAAAACTGAAGGTTGGGGAGGCCTTTACAGCGGTCTTAAACCTTCTCTTATCGGAACTGCTGCTTCCCAGGTTCTGTACTCTCGTCCTCGTCCGTTTCTTAAATAAACCGTCTATGCTGAGTTATTTAGTACTAACTATTTGTTTGCTGCCTCCCAGGGTATTTACTACTACTTTTATCAGCTTTTCAAAAATAAGGCTGAGGCCATTGCAGTTGCCCTTAAAGTTATAGGATATTCAACTATATTCTTGGCTTATAGTTGCAGCCCTTGCTGGGTAAACACTTTTTATTTCACGTGAACATAAATCTCACTTGAGCTAAAAGAATATAACAATGCTACCTTTGTACATATGTTGTTATCAATTTCTTAACTTAATTGCTTTACACTGGCAGGTCATTGAATGTATTGCTCAAAAACCCAATATGGGTTCTTGTGACACGAATGCAGGTGCAATTTGATGTCCTAACCACATATACTTTTTTCTTATTTGGTGAATGGCATGTTACTTTGACCATTCAAGGTTTGTGTTTCTGCTGTTTTGAATTTTGCATTTGAGACTATATCCCAAGCATGACTAACAGACAGCCTTTTCAGTGTACGAGCTTTAAAATCTAATAATCAATCACGACCTTCTTTGTTTGACTCAAGACACATACTCAAGCAGAAAGTAAAATCATGGAGGGAAAGAGGGAAGCTCTTATGAAGGAAGCTTCTGAAAGTTCAACTGGTTCAACTTTGCAAGACAAATTGGCTGAACTTGATTCAATTAAACCTCGCCCTTATGGAACTTTCCCTGCGGTTTGTTCCAATTACTTTTTGCCTGGCCATAACATTTTGCATGACAATGACATTGGCATAAAAGATTTATAGCTTTTAACTTGCAAATTATTTTATTATGCATGGCATACATAAATACAGGATTTTGACTGATTGCCATTATGCAATCTTTCTCAATGATCAGAAGATTTGTTGCTGTGACTCTCAAGATACTATTTTACTAATTGGCTTAGGTTATCAAATGCAGAATTACATGGGTGATTTTAGTTTTTCTCGATGTTGATTCTTATATTCTACTTTGCTTGTAGGCACGCGAGGTTTACAATGAAGCAGGAATTACTGGTTTCTGGAAAGGCATAATCCCTACACTTATTATGGTTAGCCTCATATTGATAATTATGTGGACTAAAATACTATTTATGTTACTTTACTATTGTAAGGATTTCCTCTGCTAGGTGTGCAATCCCTCAATCCAGTTCATGATATATGAAGGCTCATTGAAGCATTTAAGTTCTAAACGAGCTGCTAACAAGCATGGATTAAAAAATGTATCTGCACTGGAGGTATAAGACTCATAAGATATGCAGCACATTTTCTTTATAGGAGTCTCATTCCTTGTAAAGGCAATATGAGATCTACACTGGGAACTAGGATAAAAAGTTTGACTTAATAATTTGCCATGTCCTTTTGGCCTTGAATATAGTTGGTGTGATCAAAGAACCAGAATTTTTATCAATTTGGTTTTGTTAGAATTCATATTTCTGAGGGTGTGTTTGGAACATAGCATTACGGGGTATTAAAACAATGTTCACATTAATTTAATGCCAAGAGTGTGTTTGGCAAAATTTGGGAGCTCATTGATGTGCCATTTTGGTGCATAACCCTCGGGTTTGTGTAATTGACTTTTTTCTGAATGAAAGTGGCAAGCCACTCCACTACTGTTAACTCTTGCCTCAATTTTTCCTTTCAATTGAGGCAAAAGTTAATGACTGCAAATGTGTTTTAATTATTTTTTATTTTTATTATAATAAATAAAAAATAAAAATAAATTATATTGTAATATTATTTTATTTAATAATATTATATTTTATTATATTATTATATAATATTATATTTATATATTAATATAAAAATATTGATTTAATAATTAATTTAATATAATTAATTATAAATTTAAATAATAATAATTTAATATTAATATAAAATTAATACAATACAGTGTAACACCAAACACGGTACAACATTATTATAATATAATGTTAATGCAATACAGCATAATACAATACACCTGTATTAAATAATACACCTGTATTAAATAATGTAGTACAGTGTGCCAAACGCGCTCTTATGGTACTATTTCTTGAACAGGTTTTCCTACTAGGGGCCTTAGCCAAACTGGGAGCAACTGTATCAACATACCCCTTGGTGGTTGTCAAGGTAAAATTCATTCCTTGTTTGCTTCATATTCTTACCAGGTTATGGCTCCGATGAACCTGCAATTTGTTCAATATTCTATTGTATTATGATGGGTCTTGTTAATGCGTGCCCTAACACATTAAGGAAACCATAAAAGTTTGATAAAGAAATCATTAAGGAAATCATTCTTATTCTTGCAGGAGTTAGATGCAATCATAATCGATCGGTCTCAAATCAATTTTCTAAACATTTTTGCAAATCTTACTGTAATAGTCTAAAATTTTATTTCATGATATCAGACTACCTTTGAAATCAATCAAATTCTGTCATTGTATTTTTTCATTTTGTGAACATGGATTTGTATATAACAATTAGAACTCTGCTGATATAGCCCAGATTTCTATCCTCGCAAATATTGGAGGAAATCCACACCACCCACATTAGAGGGGCAGATGACTACCCCTACCTAATTTTGAAATTTGGGAGGGGAGAAGAGTCTAGCATATGCTAGGACTCTAACCCATGCCCTCGTATTTAGCTCACACATTTGTCGGTGTATTTCCAGTAAGCACAAAGTCACTACAAGATCCATTTTTAGTTCATCCAATGTTGTCACGTCAACTACAGTTGTGCACAAGGAATTAAAAAAGAAGCACAATCTAATGATAGCATCTCTAGCATGCTTTGGCAAGATACACCGAAGGGCAACGGGTAAAAGTTTTTACATTAGAACATGACAATCATGAGACTTAAGACCTTGAAGTTTAAAGTCCTTCATCAACACAAGATTCTTGATGTTTGAAGAATACCCATGAGGAACCTTGATACTTTTCAGAGCTTTGCAAAATCTAGCCTTTTCCTCTTTAGTTAAAGTATAACAAGCCAGAGGTAGAAATGTCCGCTTGTCATTTTAAGCATTTGGTGCTAATTTAGCCCTAATTTCTAATGCGACGAGATCCATCCTTGACTTAAGGCAATCTTTGGTCTTCCCCGGAATGTTCAGCAGTGTTCCATAAATGCTCTCACAAACATTTTTTTCAATGTGCATTACATCTAATTGGTTACGCACCAACAAGTTCTGCCAATACTTTAAATTATAGAAAATCGATTTTTTCTTCCACCACACACTATCATTATTGTCAGAGCTTTTGCGCTTATTACTTTTACTTTTCCCCCATTTATTTTCAATTGACTCAACCAGCTGATAAATCTCCTCACCATTCAATGGTTTCGTGTGTGGATCTCTCTATACTTAATTATTCAGGCTCTCTATACTTTAAGTATCAAAGCCCATGGTTACTAGGAAGCCAACGACGATGGCCTAAATAGGCATTTTTTCCACTATGTTTCAGTCAACATTTAGGTGTATCTAAGCCACAATATGGACATGCATTATACCCTTTAATGGTGCAACCCGCTAAATTCCCATATGCTGGAAAGTCATTTATAGTCTATAGCAAGACAGCCTTTAGATTGAAGAATTCAGTTCTGTTAGCATCATAAGCTTCCACCCCAACATCCCATAAGGTTTGCAAGTTGTCTATCAACGGAGCTAAGTACACATCAATGTCATTGCCTAGTTGCTGAGGACCAGAAATCAATAAGGACAGCATCATAAATTTTTGTTTCATATACAGCCATGGCGGAAGATTGTATATTGTAAGAACAACTGGCCAAAAACTATATGTACTACTAAGAGAGCTATGTGGATTGATTCCATCAGCCGATAGTGCAAGATGGAGATTTCTAGGATCCTGGGCAAACGCTGGCCATTTCTCATCAACTAACTTCCACGATGCTGAGTCAACTGGATGTCGAAGCTTACCATCAACTACCCTTTCAGTTGCATGCCAAATCAAATCCTTGGCTGTTTGCGATGATTGAAACATACACCTAAATCTAGGAATGGGAGGAAAGTACCATAAAACCTTTATCGGAATTCCTAACCTATATTTGTTAACACTACCATCCTTTTTCTTCCATCTAGACAAACCACAGGTAAGACATTCAGCAAGCCCTTCAAACTCATTTATGTACAGTATATAGTCATTTGGGCAAGCATGTATTTTCATATATTCTACGCCAAAAGCAGGCATTGTTTTTTTTGGCTTCAGACATAGAAACTGGAATTTCATTATTTTTAGGCAACAATTCTTTCAAAAAACTCAATAGTGAGGTAAAACTACTGTTAGACCACCCAAACTTACCCTTTATATTGATCAACTTCACCAAAGTGACTTGTTGTCTAAAAATCTAATCACTCAAGTGCACGTATCGAATAAGTAATAAAGTGATGAATGAGAGTGTCGAACCCACATGGTCTAGTATTATCTTATCACTATCTATCAATTTATATCTCTCAAGTCTAATCCAAACAACTAAATAAAAAGCTTTAACTAGGATTATAACAGTAAATTAAATGCAAAATAAACAAGAAGATAATCAATGGATGATGAAACCTAGGTTTGTAATTTTCCCTAGCAATCCCCTTATTATTCTCAATCCAGTTCTTCTAATTAACCTAATTCAATTATCACTCAGAACACTAAAGTCTCTACAAGCCTCTTTCGATGGTCACGTAGATCTATTACTCAAAATCAACCCACTATATTTCTATAAGAATCAATTATAAGGAATTCATTAAGTTCAAGTTCCTTAACAAGTGCATATGCAATCTATGTATATTCCTAGCTCAGATTAACACACGTTATCATATTTAGGTCTATAGATGCATGACTCTTTCGATATCTATGCAACTACACATGTGCTAATCAATTGGTGATTAAGAAATCAAATAGATTAAGCACAAAATATAATAAATAATCAATATAAAGCAATTTTGAAGAACTAAAAACATAAATCAATTAAGGATCATACTAGGTTCCATTACAAACATAGATAAAAATATTTAGTTCATAATAAAGAAGAAAATAACATCCATAATAAAATAAAGCATCCGTATAATCTAAAACAAGAGAAAAGAAGATGGGTTTAGTAAGAAAAACTTTTAGAAGAAATCTTCAATCTCCTTGGGTGCTTGTTGCTCTCTTCTGATTTTCTTTTCTAAAAACTTCTCTCCTCTTTAAAAGCCAATGAAAGACCCTTTAAATAGAGTTTAGCACTTTAAAATTGAGAATCCTTAGGGTTTTAGGAGTTAATTTCCACACAAAAATAAAATTCATCGCCTTGGGGCAGCTGCCCCGACCGAATTCTTGGGCCACTTTTGTGAGTTTCTGTCTTGGGGGTAGTTGGCACGAGTTTGCTGAAAATAACGAAAATGCCACTGAAACGTATTTCTTGGATTTCTTCTTTTCTCGATCAAACTCGCACCACATGCTTCCAATCATCAATGCCTACACAAACACACATATAACAAGTAAAATGACTATAAAATAATTAAAAACGATGCAAATCTCATGCTAAACTTAGTTATTAAAGTGGTGTAAAACCAACCTATCATGCCTAACTTAGTGAATTTTAAACATCCTCGGTACACAGGTTGCTCAGCTTGTTCTAATGGTTTTCTAAATGCCTTAGGCTCTTCATCACAATCCTTGTAAATAGGATAGCATTTGAAGAAGAAAATAAGATTTGATGCCTTTGATGAAGAAAATAGGATAGCATTAATGGACTCTATTTTAACAAGTCTTGAAGTAATTCAAAATAGGTATAGAACTAATAACGGGACTCAAAATCACCTATAATGGATAGCAATAATAACAATAATATAAACTTTTTAATTCAAAATGCCGAATTTAGATTACAATATTTATGTGAAGGCTTAGATGGAATGTATCTAAGTTGAAATGATAGCCTAAGAATATACATATATATGTTAGAAGAAAAGATTTGGTCTCTGTCTCAAGAGAGACAAATAATTATTAATGCAGGTCCTAATTTAGAGCCTATAGATATTTATGAGTATGATAAAAATTTAAATCTATATAAAATCATAATTAAAACATTGAAAAATTTTAAAGAACGATGTATAAGAGATGTAAGGATAAATTATCCAGTTATTCAAAATTAACGATATCACCAAAAATATAACAAATCTTACAAAAGAGTCCTTGTTGAGCTAAATGTTGTGCTAACTATGATAAGAATATCAGTGTTGTTAAAATAAGGCGTAACCGTCTCTGATTATAAAACTAATTAAAAAAATAATAAAAATATCTTACAAGCGAATCTTGGTTTGGAAGCAATAGCGGCGCGTTTTCAAATGGTAGTGGTCGCATCATATGATTCGAATGCTTGATGGGTTTAAATCACGCGGCCCAACACGGGGCTAATGGAACTTTCACTTGCCGTCCAGGAAAAGTCTGACACAGAAGCGTGCTTTTTCACTCTTTGATTTTCAGCACCAATTGGCCTTACCACATTAGCCCAGTTAGCTGCACTTTATATTTATTAGTTAACTCTTTAAATGAAAAATTATTTGCATTATACATGTGGGAATTCTTTTTTTTTTTTTCAAGATATGTTTTTTGAAGTGATTATAAATAATAATAAAATTTATTACATCACCGTTTTGTAAATAATAATAATAAAATAATAAGTGGTTGTATTTATCATAGTGCTGTTAGGGATTAATTCAGTAATTTCGTCAACGAAATTAATTTGGTAATTTCAACGAAATTAATAAGTGATAGTCTTAGATTCAATTGCAACTTCGAATATGAAATTCACAAGGATCAAATAAGAAATGATACTCTAAACTATAGAACTATAATAAAATATACGATCAATCAATATTTATCGAATTTGAAAAAGAGTCAGAATGTCTATCTGAACTTTGAAAGATGAGAAATCTTATCCTTTTCGATTTTCAAAACTTATTTGAATAACGTATTGTAGAAATGCGTTAATATATTTTAATTGTTTAAAATGCTGTTAATTAGTTTCACAATTTCAAGGGCCGAAAAAAGATAAGGTAGTTTCTGAATGAAAATCCCTTTTCAAAATATATTCTCAACTTATTAAATAATAATTTAAAAGAGGAATTATTCCTAAAAACATTAAAATAATGTTCTTTTCAAATTTATTATATAGATAATAAAACGTTATTATCATTAAACAAGACAACTTCAGGCCGTTCGTCTCCAACGGCCTGAAGATGTAACTGCTTCAGTCAGTTACAATATTTGTACTGTTACGTACAAGCGGCATATTTTTACTGGCTGAGTAGTCAAATCACGGGCTGTAACTTATCCAAAACATAACGTAACTCGGTAACTTAGTGACTTATTTATGGTAAATTCTTGAAAAGACGCTACTTTTCCTTTCCCAAAAATAGAATTAAAGGACGGCATTTTATTTTATTTTTGTTTTAGAAAAGACGTAAGGAGTTACACAATAGTGTACTTAGGTCGGTGACATTGGTAAACAGAATAAAAGGAACCGACGTCAAACCACCCGCCCATCTTCAATCTGCCCTAAAATAGAAATCGATACAACAAAGAACAACGCTACCTAAATTTAATGTGATGGGTGTTTGAGGCAACTTCTGGGATTTGTTAAAACCCTACGCCAGACTCAAAGTTTTGGATTTCTTGAGAGAGAACGGGTGGCAGCGGATCTCTGGTACTGGATCGTTCAACACGAAAAGGCAATCAACCTGAACCCCATCTCAGGCTCACATTCGTTCGTACCATCAACCTATTTGCCAAGGTTTTGTTTTCGCCCTTTCTTCATTTTCTTTCTTTTCTTAAATAAAACTCAAATAGTGTTTTATTGTTTGTCTCTAATTCTGGTTGACTAGAGCCCAAAAGACAAAAAAAAGGTCGCTTTGAATTTGAATCTTGAGGTTTTTGTTGGTATTGGGGTTTAAGAGAAGTGAAAGGAAAGTTTGATTACATTGATATGAAGATCATTTCCACCCGTTCTTTCTTTGTGAATAAAGTGCTCTGTTATTCTTTTGCATTTAACTCTCTGTACTAGTAATTAGATTAAGAATTGGACTTTTTGCTATTAAAGTGGAACGTGCTCGGTAATTTTGCAGTTTGGTGCGTTTCCAGTCTTTGTTGTCGACGGGACTCCTTTGAAATTGAAATCTCAGGCAAGATCGGCTCGGTCTTATTGTTCTAACATTGATTCTTCAGGTTTGCCCGTTGCTGAAGAAGGCATCACTGTGGAGAGGAACCCGACATTTTTGAAATGTGTTGAAGAGTGTGTGGTTGGTTAATTGACCTTTTATCATGATCGTTCCGATCATCGTTTCATGGTTCAAATTTGATGTTGTTATGGCTTCCTATGCATTTATGTGTTCATTCCCTTTCTGGCTGCTGTTGCGAAGTCTGAATTTAATATGTATTTGAATTGTAATCCCTGGTATATGTATAATTGATTGTGTAATATATGACAATGTTGAAACGATACTGCACATAGCTACTTCAAATAGTTATTGAACATGTTTCCTTTTCATTTGGGTTATGGCATTGAATAAATTTCTTGTTTAGTTTTTATTTTACCATGTCTGCTTGTCATGTTGAATAGGACCAATATTATGCCATGAAAATACATTAAGGTTATCACGATATATATGCTTTGCCATCAGTGTGGTCGGAATACTTTCAATGAAGAAAATATAAAGAAGCATAAAAGACAAAGGTATTATGTCATCGATTCAGCTGTTTACTTAACTTTCATTCTAACTCCGGCTTGACATCTGATGAGGAGTTGTAGAATGTATAAGCAATCACAATTTGGTCGTAGTCCTTGTTCAATTATTGATACTCTGGGCTTCTTACATGGGATAACATTTTGTGATTTATTTATTGCGGAAATTGCTTCTTTGAATACTTTATCTGATTGATTGGTGTCATTTTGTTTGTTCAAATAACTGTGCTTGTAGGAACTGCTTGAACTATTTGGGATGCCTGTTCTAAAAGCAAAAGGAGAGGCTGAAGCGCTGTGTGCGCAATTAAATAGTGAAGGTTATGTAGATGCGTGCATTACAGCTGATAGTGATGCATTCCTTTTTGGGGCTAAATGTGTAATAAAATGTATCAGGCCCAATTCAAAGGTAAGTCCTACCAGGTTTAACTAATGCGAGTAAATTTTTTTTTTCTTTTTCTAAAGTGCTCACTAGATTTATGAACTTAATCATGCAACAATCTAATGATTTTAGCAATCTAGGTGCTCACATTGATAATCTTACATTTTTGTAATCTCTCTTTAATTTTGCAATAGCATTTGTGACTGAAAAATGGTGGAATAGAGTCTACGTTGAAATTTGAATTGTGGCCATCTGAAGCTATTGCTATAGTCAAATTCGCACTTTCAAAATTTCTCTCATAGGAAATATAAAAAAAAATCACTTTCATCACGTTATGTTCTAAACTTCTGGAAGTTTTCATTTTACTGTGTGATCTCTCTAATTTATTCTTATTAGTAGCAGCAATGCCCTTATAATTTTGCAGGTTGCATATCTAAATAAAAGATTAGAACATTGTTACGCTTTTTGGGACATGTAGGAATGATGTTGTGTTGATTTTGATTCATTCTCGTTGCCAAATCAACACATGCACCATATGGAGAGAATTGTTGTTGAGCTTATAAATTTTATTTAGCATTCTTATTATGTTCATGTTTGATTGGCTGAAGTTTATAATTAGCTTTCTGCAGTAGAAATTGTCAACAAGAAAGTTGCGGTTGAGATTTCTTATCAGAAGACTCTAGCAAAAATATAAAATATGTGCATAGTTGTCTGCAATGCCTCGTATAATGAATTTTGGAATAGTTGTGTAGCCAATGCGAGAATCTTAACATTATTGACTTTTATTTTTCAATTGGCTATTCTTCTTTAGCAATTCTGAGAATCTCACTGTAAGCAGGAACCATTTGAATGCTACAATATATCAGATATTGAAGCTGGTGTTGGGCTGAAGAGGAAGCACTTGATAGCCATGTCTCTTTTAATTGGAAATGACCATGATTTAAATGGCGTAAGAGGAATTGGGCTTGTTACAGCTCTTCAATTTGTCCAAAATTTTACTGAAGATGAGATACTAAATAGGTATGCTTTTAAATTGGTCCAAAGATCACTACATTGTAATTTTTTGTTTTAAATAAAATCGTGGTAAAGTGATATTAATATAAGAAATTGACTGTGTTTATTGAAAATTTCTTGTAGTTTACGCAAAATAGGCAATGGTGATATTCCACAATATTGGGGTGATATTAAATCTACAGATGATGCTGTATCCCATCCAGATGAAAGCATGTCATTTGTAAAATCTTCTCATTGTTCCTTCTGTGGGCATCTAGGCGGTAAGAGAGCTCATTTCAAGGTTCCATGTGAAAATAAGGAAGTTTTCAAGCATAATCTGCATTAGTGATGATAATGAGGGTTGCTTGAAAAAGCCAAATGGATTTAAATGTAATTGCTCCCTCCGCAATAAGGTACAACTTCACTGACACTGCACTTAATTATTTATGAGATGTTAATATGTTGAATCAATTGCTGGCAATTTCATCTACGATATTCTATTAATTCCTTCTATCAGACTTTGAACTATCAAGTTTTTTAAGTTGTGTTCAACTTTGTTATTTATTTTCTGCTTTATGCTTCTTCTCAAACGCTTATTAAGATAACTTCACGTATTTCAATGACAGAATGGAAAAAAAAAGGAACGGAAGAAACATGAAAATTGGTGGATTAAAGTCTGCAACAAGATTGCCTTGGAGCCAAATTTCCCAATTGATGAAATTATTACAATGTACTTGTGCGAGAATAATGGAACCTTTACAGGTATGTTTAGGGTTTA